>CM057453.1:1425722500-1426050000 GCA_016271365.2 Neoceratodus forsteri | reverse complement strand
CATAATGAGCTAACTTACCAAAATCAATCTGCCCACTCTGTTTACCACTTCAGATATTCAGGACATGGAATTAAGTTTGCAATGCGTCACCTCACCTCCATCCCACCACCCAGACAGACTGACAAGTAAGGCTTATACATTTTGTCAAAACTCCTGCCATGTCAGCTGTTGGTGATGCTCCTGTCACTTCTGAGGTGAAGTTTGAAAGCCGTGACAGACATGACCACTGATAACAGGGTGAGCATGAGCTGCTTTTCTGCTCCATTCTGTAATATCATCATTCTGATATCAGGTCGATAGTATTATGGATTCCTGATATCAGAATGATGGTATTTCTCAGCTGGGCTCACATTCACATTAAAAAAGTATCCAGGGGCAGAGCCTATCAGCGCGATGGTAGCAGTATAAATTCTCAGCACTTACATCAGGGGTATAATAGTCCGATATCCTACAATTCACTGCTAAAATGGAGATCTCCCGGGTGACTAGCCGACAGCTAAATATTTAATCTCTTCAGCGACATCCTTTTCATCCAGATCGGATACTCCTACAGGACTTCAGTACCAATTTCTACCCATCCAGAGCCATGAGGACTCTGCCCAGGCAATCCGGTGCTTTGCAGTTTCAGCACCTGATGAGAAGCTCCAACAGTGCCATCCACATTGCCTACCTAAATGGCAGCTGGCCAACGGTAACCTTCTTCACAGATCAGCAGCCATGAAATGCTCAACGGAGGTGGATCTAGCAGTAATGATGGCAAAACTTGATAAGATAGTCTTGGATACTGCTGACTTAAAGCAGGAAGCAAATAAAACAAATCAGGACTTGGCAGCCTTGGCATTGCATGTAGCCCACACTGAACTTGCAGTCCCAGCAGCTAGACACCTCAGTGAAGCACTATGAAGGAACTTTAGGGGCCATCGTAATAAACTGCTCTACTCCTAAACAAGGTGGACAATGTGGAGAATAGGGCCAAGAGAAAGAACTTGCGCATCATGGGGGTGCCGGAGGGAGCTGAAGGTAGGGACATGCATACCTTCATGAGTGTTTTTGCCAGAATTGATCAGAGATAACTGCAGTGCCCCAGAAATAGAGATGGACCACCGCTCCCTGGCCCCCCACCCCAGACAAGGTGAGTTACCCTGGCCCATTCTGTGCAAGTTTTTACGGTATCCCGAAAAGGAATTCTACCTCCACAGGGCGAGAGAGCATGGATCCTTTGAGTGGCACAGTGTATGCATACAGCTGTACCAGGACTTCTCCCAAGATCTATAAAACAGAAGGACAGCATATAGAGCGGTCAAGCAGCAATTTTACAAATTAAATATGTAAACCTTACGGTACCCAGCTTCACTCTGGATACAAAACTAATGGGAGTATATTACTTTTGAAAGCCCTGCAGCAGTAGAGAACTTCTGGAAGGACTACCAACAAAGGCCTGAATCTTCAAACTTGCCCAACTGTCACCCTTGAGGCAGCCCGCCCTCCAAGATGGAGATGAGCCATGAGGCACCAAAGCTGGATCCCTTTCCAGACTTGCCAGCCATGAACAATGACCCACCCTGGCAATCTACATCGAGGGGTCACCCCAGAAGAAGCCAACCACAGCAGGACAGCTGTTGGCATGGAGGGAGATATCTAGAAGCAGACAACGGAGACTCCTGCAATCAGATGCCAGCAGCTGTTCACCTGGAGATACGCTGATCAAGCTCAGGAACAGATATAAGCCTCTGACAGAACTTGTGGCCATCGCCTTTGGACCTCTCCTCTGTTCCCCAACAAATGAGCTTGTTCTCAGAGATGCCTGAATCTGACCATGAGGAATGGTCTCCGCTCCCAGGAAACTGGGCCGACTGTAACCAGACTGTGGGAGAAGGTGACAGATAACTCCCTTGAACAATTGGAGGCCTTGTTAAATGCCTCTGAGGACATCAATGTTGGTTAAGGAATCTCTTCCAGGATACAGCACAAACTGCATGTTTCGGCAATGAAAGGGGAGTGCGCTGTGGTAATGTATATTTGTCTCTGTTTAGGCACTCCTCATTAAGATGGCAAGTGGATTTGTATTTGCTGCCACAGGGAGGGACTAATAGGCGACCAGGGGGATGACTGACCAACCCCCTACTTCCCTGATCCCCATTATGACAAGAACCGCGCCTGACCTGTGCCAACTTTACAGGTGTTGGTTACAAGTTCCCTGCCAGTATAGCCATGCACCTATTTCTAGGTCGCAATGACCTTTATCCCACGTTTGCCAAGAATGCCGGTAGTGGTTGCTGCCTTGTGACAGGTGGCCACAATTTGTACTAGTCTGGCTACGTATCTTGCTGTTCAGACCAGTTACTGTTTTATTAAATAATGTTGTACTTGGGTTTGCTGTTTGGGGAGGTTGTTTATGTTTCTCTGCAGCATGGCTCAAAGTGCCACCCGCCCAATCTAGATAGGAGGGCAGTTAATACTCTGGCTAGTATGTGCCTAGGGGACTGAGAGTCCTCTAGTTTAACTTAATTTAGTATAGGTTGGAACATCAAGGCTTAGAGTAGTTAGAAAAGCAGGGTGTTTCCCTCTGCCTCAGAGCGACTGATTTATGTTCAATAGTCAGTGGTTAATTGACAGAAATTCTGGACCCCTTAAGGAGTGCCTGTTGGAGTAATCCTGCATTTCTAATGTATGTACTTGGTTATGATCTCCTTTTCTCTATTTCTGTATTTTCTTAAGAATGTTGTTGGAGAAATCTCACTCCCCCTTCCCCAGTCAGACAGCAGAAGGTATACTGCAGCAAATATCCCACAGGGGGCTACCTACAGAGCCCTTCTTTGGATGGTGTCCCCAGAGGGGTGTTCTATGAGTATGGGGCAGTAGTTGCTGCCCGGCTCCGCAATAAGAACCCTGCCTCCAGTGTCACTCAAGACAGGCACAGTAGTGCCAAGGAAACCATCCTATACTCCTGCACAGGTTGTGTGTGTCTATGCAAGTATACAGAACTGGAGATGGCAGGGAGCCACACTCCAAAGGGGTGTCTTCCCACTACAAAATGAGGGACAATGTTTGCATACTAGCAGGTGGAGATGGAGACGAATGGCCGCACAATCATTTGATGTGGGAGTGGGGAGGGTATGGGAATAAGGGCATACACGACCTGGGGGGTACTAATCAGTAGATCTCCAAGACGTACTCATCACCCGAGAGGGAGGGTGTTCGGTGCATCAGGGGTTAGTGGTACAATGCCCTATACAGTAGCCAACATTACAACTCGAATGATGCACCATAGGGATAGTGGATAGCTTGAAGGATGTGACAGACTTCCTGAAGGATGCGACTGACTTCCTGGAATGTCAGGGGGCTTAATTCTCTGATCAAATGGAGGAAGATCCTGGCTAGACTCCACAAACTTAAATGTCACATAGCGTTTCTACAAGAAACTAATCTACACCACTTAGAATCTAAGAAACTTGCCAGAGAATGGGTGGGAAGGGAATTCCAGTGTTTCAGGGAAATCCAAAAGAGGGATCTCCATTTTACTTCACAAGCACCTCAAATGGGATGCTGGTCACCAGGAGACAGAGGGGAGCTGTGTTATGGTCAAGCTGTCCACCCCGATGGGCCCAGTATTGCTTGTTAATATTTATGCCCCGAACTAGGATGCAACCAAATTTTTCAAGGCAGTTTCACAAAAACTGCTGGACCTGACAACGGACAACCCAGGGATCATTATGGGTAGGGACCATAATTTGGCCTTGGACTTTCTACTCGATATGCCCAACGCTAGGCAGGAGCTCCACACCAACTCTCTTACAGCACTTCAAGAGCTGCTTTCCTTGCACAGACTTGCAGACATCTGGCTGCTGCTGCAACCCTCTGATAAGGATTTTACCCATTCTCTGCAGCAAGAGCAATGGCCAGTCGACTAGACTATTGGTTCACTTCGTAAAATATGACCTCCAGAGTCACTGATGCTCATATAGCCCCCATCAGACCATGCCCCGTTGATGTTGCATCTATCTGTAAGCCCAGCCTCCACGGGGAAATCCAACTGCTGGTGGCTGGACCCCCTACTCCTGAATGATGAGGACTTTAAATGCCTGGTGAAAGAAGACTAAAAAATTATTTCATATTAACCCACTAGGTTCCTCATCTGCGGCTACGGTTTGGGAGGCCTACAAGACCACCCCTCAGGGGCCAAATTATAAGCTTCGCTACTCACTGTAGGAAGCAAAGAGAGGAAGGGGTATTGCAGTTGGAGACTAGACTAAAGCAGGTGGAGGCCGAATACAAGTCCAGTCTTGGGAAGCTTAAAAACAACTGTCTAGTGGCAGAACTGACTAATCTCAGGATAAGGCTAAATGCACTAGCAACCAAAAGAGCTGAACTCCATATCAGGCATACCCAGCACAAGTATTGGGCTGAGGGAGAGAAAGCGGGGAAACTCCTTGCCTATAGATTGAAACAAACACAAGCAGATGGGCACATTACAGGGCTCCAAAACACTGGGGGTAAAATGGTGTACAGCCCAAAGTATATAAATGACACCATGGTCAGCTTTTACCATGACCTGTATGCCTCTCATGCTGATTGGGATGGGGATAAATTCCACAGCTTCATGGATCATCTGCCACTATCTTCCCTCTCCGCAGCCCAACAATTGGCTCTGGACACAACTCTTTCTGGGTTGGAACTTTGCAAAGTCATCCTAAGCATGGCTCCTCAAAGCCTCAGGGAGTGATGGCTATCTGGCAGATTTCTATAAGCTCATACATCATGAGATATCCACTCCACTACTGGAGATGTTACAGGAAGCCCACTCCATTGGGGAACCCCCCCTTCTCTGAGGGAGGCAGTGATTACTATTCTCCCTAAGGAGGGCAAGGACCACATGATGCCTGGAAACTACTGCTCAATCTCGCTCATCAATGACAATGCCAAAACTCTGGCAAAGGCTCTGGCTGCCAGATTGGAAACTGTATTGCCAGACATCTTTCACCCTTCCCAGGTCAGCGATGTTAAAGGGAGGCACAGTCCCGACCATGTACGGGCCCTGGTTACTCTGATGCAGCTTGTTGTGAAACTCCACTCTGCACTTGTAATGATAGACTTTGAAAAAGCCTTCGACTCTGTGGAGTGGAAGTTTCTGCATGCTGTCCTGCAGCGGTTTAACATAGGGCCTTATTTCTCTTCCTGGATTTGAACCATATACCTGAAGCTGGTGGGTAAACTGCTCACAAATTCTACCATATCTTCTTCCTTCCAGCTCCATAGGGGCACTAGACAGGGCTTCCCCCTTTCCCCACTACTTTTTGTTTTGGCTGTGGGACCCCTGTCGGCAGCTTTACGTACCCAACCCGTAATCGGTGGTGTAAAGGTGGGAAACCAGAAGTGCCGTGCTAAACTTTACGCAGATGACAGTCTGATCCTGACTGGAGACATTAAAGGGATTCTACAGCCCATCCTGGATACTCAATGCATTTGGGAACATCTCTGGCCTTCGCATTAATAAAACCAAATTAAAGGTTCTCCCATTAAACTCCCTCACATCTGCAGACATGATCAACCTGTTTGGTCTAAAATGGGCACATTCTGACATTAAATATCTGGGGGTCACGTTATCCCAAGACATTACTACCCTAGTAGACAAAACTTTATGCCAATTTGGACCCAACTATCTAAAAAAGTATCCAAGGGTGGGAGCATTTGCACTTGTCCATAGCAAGGAAAATAGCAGCCATAAAGTTGATGTTTGCACCCAAAGTGCATTATCTGGTTTCCCATCTCCCCATCTGGATTCCCAAAATGTGGGCACACAAGTTACATGCTCTGATGAACCACTTCTTCTGGGGTCCCACAAAACTGTGATACAGCAGAGCTAAACTAAGGGCCCCATGGACCAGGGGTGGCTGGGACTTACTGGACTTCAGCAGATACTCTCAAACTTTTCTGATTGCTAAATTGTGTGCAGGGTTGTGGAGGTTGTCTCTTTCCCCCCTCAGGCTTGGGTGAATATAGAAAAGGCAGCTCTAGGCAATGTCTCCCCCTTCCGCTTTCTGGGTCACTCCCTCCTGAAGGATGCGCAGGCATGGTAGACTATTAAGGCAAGTCACCGGGCCTGGCAAGACCTGGGCAGACTCACACATATGCCTGAACACTGGTCTTCACTTCCCACTGTGGAATAATCTGAACCAGACAATAGGCCACAGACCTTTCCACTGGAGGGTATAGGGTGACCGTCAGATAAATACCTTCCAGGACTTGGTCCTGGAAGATGATAAAACATTGTCTTTTCAGCATCTGAGAGACAAGTATCATTTGCCCAAGGAATGCTTTTGGCAATAATAAACTCTTTTTAAGCACCTTTGGAAATATCAAGGCGCTGTACAAAGATTAAAACAACTTCATATACAACAAATAACAGTAAACTAAAACAGATCCATGCAACTATACATCACTGAAAGGCCGGACGTCACAAAAAGGTTTTAAATGCCTGTTTAAATCCCCCACAGTTGTGCACACCCGAAGCTGATGGGGTAGAGAATTCCAGAGGGTAGGGGCCACAAACATAAGTGCATGGGCTCCAGAAGATTTCAAAGTCACCCTCGGAATCTCCAGCAACCACTAGTCAGCTGAACAGAACTGTTGCACAAGGAAGTGGGGAACAAGAAGCTTTTTCAGGTAGTAAGGGCCAAGTCCATGTAGGGCTTTATTAGTCAGTAAACCAACTTTAAAGGTGATCCACCGCTGAATTGACAGCCAGTGCAGATTGAGCAGCACTGGGGTAATATGCAAAGAACAGGAAGTCCCCTTCAATTGTGCTGCAGTGTGCTGCACTAGCTGCAGGTGGCGGATATCAACTCCAGCAAGCCCTAAGTATAGGGAGTTGCAGTAGTCAAGGCACAAGGTCACAAAGGCGTGGACCAATGTAGGCAGATCCCCGGATGGAACAAGGTGCTTGATCCTGGGGATGTTCCTAAGATGATAAAAGGCAGACTTGATGACTGCCGACACCTGGGATCGTAGGGTCAGCCCATCATGTATCACCCCCCAGGTCTCGCACCTGTTCAGAGGTAAGAATCTGGGAGCCCAACAGATAAAGTCCAGAGGGCTGACCAGCCCTCAGCCCCTCTATCCAGTGACCTGGATCCACAACCATTACCTCAGTCTTTCCCACGTTCAACTTTAGCCAGCTCGAATTCATCCGATCCTGGATTTCAGTGAGGCATTGTTAAATATTGAGAGAGCACTATCCTGGTCAGGTGCAAAAGACTGGCAGAGCTGGGTATCATCAGCATAGCAGTGAAACCTCAGCCCATGCCATCTTACAATGTCTCCGAGGGGCAGCATATACACTGCAAACATGGTGACAGCACCGAGCCCTGACGAACCCCACATGACAGAGAGAGTCTGAAGAAAAAATTCCAGACAGCTCTCTGCATTCTGCCAGTGAGGAAAGATGTAAACCACCCGAGGACCATACATGACAGGCCACAGATGAACCTCAGGTGCTCAAGCAACATCCAATGATCCACAGTGTTGAAGGCTAAAGAGAGATCAAGGAGCTCCAGAATGGAACAGTTTCTCTGATCTCTCGCCATCAGGAGATCATTGAGCACCTGAACCAGCACAGTCTTGGTACTATGCCTCTTTCAAAAACCAGACTGGAGATGTTCCTAGATATTATGGATGGTCAAGTGATTCTCTAGCTGTATCACCACTACTTTCTCAATAACCTTCCCTATTAAAGGGAAGGTTCAAGATTGGTCTTTAGTTCGCTAGGGTGTCTGGGTCCAAGGAAGCTTTCTACAGGAGGGGTATTACCAATGCCTCCTTCAGGGAGCTTGGAAACTCACCCAAGTCCAAGGAGCACCAGACTATCTGAGCCAGGACTGGGCCGATAGTATCACAACAACCCATAATCGGGGAAGTTGGGCCCGGATCCAATATCACAACAACCCATAATCAGGGAAGTTGGGCCCGGATCCAAACTACAGCATGTAGAGTGCAGACCCTGGACAATCCGCAGGACATCAATGATCTCCAGCAGGTCAAAGGTACTCCAGGAAACACGAGGTGTAGCGACCGAGCACCGACCAACAGCATCCCTCACAGAGCGAGTCAGGAGGATGTCTGAACTGATGTCTGCCACCTTATTCGCTAAGAATCAAGTAAGCTCATTGTGCTCCATTTGCGAAAAAGCTCTTCGGAGCTACAGACAGGCTGGGTTGCAATACCTGTCCACAGTTTGGAAGAGTTGAGCTGGTCGATTCTGAGCGGCAGCAATCTCCCAGGACAGGAATTCCATCATCTTACGGGAGATCACCGATTGGTAGGCCTGATAGCGCTCTACCAATCTAAGGCAGTCGGCCTCAAGGGCAGATTTCTGCCAGCACCACTAACGTTCATCCTAGTCACCACAACTCCCTCAAAGATCCGTCAAACCAAAGGGCCCCGAGGGCGAAGTGGGAGAGGATGAACAGACAGGAGCAATCAAATCCAGGGCCATGGAGATGGCCTTAGTATAGGCCAAGACCAAGGTCTCGGGACTCGAGCTGGCCACAGGATCAGAGTTCAATCACCGCCGCTAGACCTTCATGGCTTACATCCCATAAAGGGTGGTAACTGACCATCTCCACAGGGGCAGGCCGACGAAGGGGGGCACAAAAGTTGAAGCTCACAGTGTAGTGATCGGACCAATTGACAGGTTCCACCCCCAAATTAGTGGCCTCAAACCCCAGGAGGAACAAGAAATCCAAGGAGTGACCATGATGATAAGTAGCAGAGGTAACAATCTGTGCAAGGCCCAGAGATGCCATCAACTGGAGTAAGTGCTTGCAGCTCTGAAGTCTATATCTTGCTTGGTCTAGATCCAGCTGCCCATGTGTATGTTGTGTAGCTAAACTAGGACCCCTCAGAAATAAAATGCCACTATCCCTCTGACTCTGACAAGAAAAAGGGATGGTGGGCAAGATTTAGTGATGGGCAAGAAATACTGCACCGGACCCTTCTTTGGTGGTCAAAACTAGGTGGGGAAAAATGCTGGGCTCCCTGATTACCTCCAAGGAATGGAGTAGCTGCTGAAAACTAGCCCATAAGGTCTGCATTGACCAGAGAAACTATCATAAACAATGTTCTCCATTTATGGTACAGAACTCCAATCCAGCTCCATAAGATGGGCCTGCTCCACCATGACAAATGTTGGGAGATGTCAGTCCTTAGAAGTGGACCTCCTGCACATCCTGTGGAAATGCAAGCCCCTCCAGCCAGTGTGGAGCAAGGTGATCCAATTTTGCTCCTCGACCCTGGCTTGTAATTTACCTTCTACTCCTAGCTTTTGGCTGCTAGGTATAGTCCCAGATAATAGCCAGGTTAGTAGCACACAGATGCTGTGGATCACCCAAGCTTCAGTGGAACTCCTTAGACTTCTCCTAATGAAATGGAGAACCACAGACGTCCCTGTGTTTCAGGCCTGGTTGACAGCGATTGAGTCTTTAGTTACCAGCATCCAACTCTCCCATTTTGCAAGGAATACCTACAGAGTTTTCCAAGGCATTTGGGCCCCCTACTTAATGAGTATAACTGTATCTTCCCACCTTTTACTAACACCAAAGACCTACAGAAACCCCCCCGTGAAATCACTTAGAAATGTTTGGAAATATGTACTGCCTTGACTGCTAGGCCTGACATTTATTTGAATTTTGATATTCTGAGGGTGGGATGGATGCTCTCCTGGTGCCCATTGCTCGGAACTCCTTTTTCTTGCAGGGGTGTAAAGACCCTGGGTTGAGTGGATGAGAACAGAAGGGGACTAGAAGTCTAGGACATTTATGTTGGCAGGATAGTATCCTCCCTTATGCAACGGTAAGACAGGGTTTGGAGCTGGGGGGGGGGGTGTCATATGTTCCGGTATTTTCAGGTTAGGGCATATCTTTCTGGGATGGATAAAGGTGGGGTAGGTAGGCAGGAAATGCTTAAAATTGAATCTTTAGTCACGTCAGTAGTTGAGGACCCGAATGCTTTTGTTGGGAAGGTAGTTAAGGAAAGTAGGAGCTGTTTTTTTGGACCAGTCGCAAAAGGTAAGAGGTCTTTGGGAGAGGGATTTAGAGGGTCCAATACTGGAGCAGAATTGGGCCATGGTGCTGCCTTTGCATATGGGTCTTCTCGTATGCAACAAATTTAAAGAAGCTTTCTACAAATTTCTTCAGACTAATCGCCCACCTGCAGTAGTACATAAATATCATCCGGCCATCTCACCACAATGTGGATAGTATGAAGAACAGGGAACCTATTATCATTGTTTTTCAGAGTGTAGGATTTTAGAGATTTTGGAGGGCAGTGGCCTTGGAGGTGGGGAGAATGGCTAGAGCCCCTCATGTGTCTATTTGGAGTGGATGTAAATGAGGAAGGAGAATGGGAACCTCTTCCCCGTTGGATGAGGGTGTTTATTTTGGCCCGACATTGTATCCAAGATACTTGGGTCTCATGTGATTCCCTTGGTGCCACAATGGCAGGCTATGGTCCTCTGGATTTTGGCATGGGAGAGACTTACAATCTGCCCTTAACCAGCAATGGAGGGCTTCCTGAGGGAGTGGGCACCTCTACTGGCAGAGGTAAGCCCGATAGAGAGCATGTCCTTATGGGAAGGGATGGAGGAATAAGGGCATCAAGGTCGATGGTAAGGGTGAAGAAGCTGGAAGTGGGGAAATGATTGTGTAACCCCTAGATGGCGCTATCCCAGGGGCTACTACCCCTGCCTGATTTGCCACTAACAGGTTGAGGGGCCTGGATCCAATGGCGGGTGCCTCCACCCAGAGGTCAGGGTTTGCAATAGTTAAACTAACTTGGTCACAGCCCTCTGGGACACTGCAACCCCCCTTTCTTCCCACTAGTGGCCCACACAATATATCAGAATTACCTTCACAGTATACACTTACCCCCAGGTCTGGTTCCGGCACTGGGACCTCCTGTGAAATGAGATACAGTGCAACAATCACAGTACAGTACTTTAACATAGACAAATACCTCAGGCAGTATAACTTTGCTGAAACAAGCAGCTCTGATTTATTTAGGGGGATATAACAAGGACAGGGGGAAATCAGGTTAATTATCTTATCACTCTAATAATCTACCTATGGCTCTGTGCACAGGCCTATCCCTATCAGTTACTGTCCCTGGGTACCCAAGCCTAGTGGCTAGTCCAAACCGTGGCAGCTGGTAGGGGCCCTTTCACACAGAGAAAGGAGAATTAAACAGTCAGCAGTACAGTAATTCCATTTGGATTTAATGTGGCAATTCAACAGGAGCGACCCTGAATTAGTACTCACGACCTCCAAATAAGATAGGGTCCTTCAATGTCAGCAGGGCTCACTTGAGGTACACAAACCTCTTCACACATCCATATAAAAGAAAGCACTATACCAGGCAGGCTGCATCTGTATCGATGCAATTACTGCACAATACCGGGAGAACATACAGCAGATTCAGTTCCTGACAGACCGAGTGCAATTTTCAGCAATTCCTCCAGTCTTCTACAGGGTGAGCCTGGTTTCTACTCTTCAGAGATCCTTTGATTCTTTTCACAGGATGATTCAGTCCTAACAAGCTGTTACACAAGCTGCAGACCGGAACTCTGGGCCTTACACACGTTTTTTGACTAAAACTGCACACTGAAAAAGCACAGGGCTCCTTCCTTCTTCACTGCCAAAGCTCAACTGAAACTCCGACAAAACCGGGCACTTCCTTTGAGTTCCTCCCAGTTCTTGACTGGATTGGCTGTCACTCACAATAGACTGCTGCTGTTGGTCCAAAAAGGCGCTGAAGTCTAAACTACATCTCCCAGAGTCACTGCCCATACAATCCTCTTGTGGCTGGCTCAGATTATGAGTCCAAGTTCTGATTCGTCCAAGGCACCATTTTAGAGCTAGCTTACCCCACACTGATTGGTTCAGTTCAGCAGTTCAAAACTAGAATGGGAACTAGCAGACAGTTCTGACTGCAAAAAGCAGGTTAGACAAACTGTAATTTCATTATTACTCTAAATAATTTCTGGCAAACAGTTACATCTTTCAGATAGGTTCCCTTTGCACTCCTAGTGACTGCAAAAATGAAGTGAATTGGCAGCAGCCCGAGTGGTACTCAGAGAAGCACACAGTCCCCCATACAAACTAATTATGTCTGCAAGCAGACAGCTCTTAAAGAGACAGTACCAGAGGCTCTAAAAACACTCACTGATAAATGGCTTAAATGCCAAACACCATTCAGGCTTGGAGCATTCAAGCAAGCTCCTGGAAGTCTTTTGGGAACCCCCATTTGCAGGGGGGTTACACCCTTCCTGGCCTGGGAAAGCTTGACGTCCGCGTCAAGCAAGTACCCCCATAAGTTTCAACTGCAACCATATACATTTGCATTAGGCTCGCACATGTAATCATCAGTCAATATATCATTTTACCAAGAACACATTTCTGAAACATTGCAGTACATCACTCTTTACACAGTATTACATACACATTGTACCATAACTCAAGTTATTACCTCTTGTACATGAAACCTGAAGAGGGGCCTTTCCTATCAGTTACCTTGGGGCTGGATGGGGCAAGGGCACCATACTAGAGGGCAACACAAGTAACTGGAGTTAGCACTGATGCTCAGTTTGGGCAATGAGCTCTGGGACACACACTCCTTTATGGACAACATTGAGAGGCAAGTCCACAGGCCTCCCAAGTGAATCATAACTGAGGTGCACCACAGGCTTTACAGCTCGACCAGTCTTTCTAGGGGAACTGTTATAGTCTCTGCACTCTGAGCCTCATTTTCAGCATTGTCCTCACTTGTCAGGGGAGTCTCCATGGGGTAGAGAGGCTAGAACTTGGGGCACTTTCAGCTCCAGGAGTTACAGTTTCTGAGTCCACAACATTTGGCTCGCATGGAGAGCTTTCGGACACTGGCAGTGGACTGTCAGGGCACTCAAAATACTCTTCTTGTTGAGTGTATCACCAGTCTGCCCCAATCTATCATTTTCCTCCCTGAAGCTCAAACAGTTCAACCATGCACAATGATTCCATTTCATCTGATCTGATGCTTTGCACTTCACTTTCTGGGAGCATTGGCTCCAGGGATGAAGCTGGGGGCTTAGACAGTCCAGAAGGCCCAGTTTCATCTCCAGTATTGACTAGGGGATTGCCCCAAAACAATCGACTCAGTTCGTAAGAAGGATAGTATTCAAAGTCACTCTCACTTTCTTCGATATGGACTGACAGTCATGCTCAACTGGGACTTGTGGAGGAACACTTTAACTTGCTTCTGTAGGTGCAGACTTTCTTGATCTTTTCTTAGCAGCAGCTCTAGTCACTGGTCCAGAGGGGCATCTTCTAGGGCTCAGACTCAATTAAGATTTGTCCAATGGGCAGTAAATGATTTCTATGCATTGTTTTACATCTTTTGAATTATTCTCAGGCCTTACTTTGTACACTGGCAGATCATCTAGTTTGCCCACTACAATGTGAGGGAGATGGTGCCATCTGTCAGCAATCTTGTGCTTGCCATGCAGTCCCAGATTTCTTAGCAATACCCGATCTCCTCCTGGAGTTCCTGTGCTTTCACCTTTTTATCATACCTTTCTTTGTTGGCCAGATTTCTTTGGCAGCCATGGTTTGAGCCAGTTGGTACGCATGAGTTAGCTGGGCCTTTAACTTTGCACATACTGTAAATAGTTGTCAGCTTGAACCCCATCAGGAGAGACCCCAAACACACATCTACTGGTAGTCGAGCTTCTCTTCCAAACATCAGGCGGTAGGGGAGAATCCAGTGGCATCACTTTGGTGCAGTTATAAGCATGTACCAGGGTGCTAATTTGTTGGCTCCATCTAAGCTTGTCCTTTGGGTGCAGGGTGCCTAGCATATCTAGCAAAGTGCGGTTGAAACGTTCAGGCTGTGGGTCCCCCTGGGGGTGGTAAGGAGTGGTTCTGGACTTTCGCACTCCCCACAGAGAAAGCATCTCTTTGATCAGACGACTCTCAAAGTCTCTCCCTTGATCAGAATGGATTCTTTGTGGAGCCCCATAGTGAACAAAAAAGTTTTCTACAAGTACTTTGGCCACAGTGGATGCTTTCTGGTCTTTGGTGGGAAAGCTTGGGCATATCTCGTGAAATGGTCAGTGACCACCAGCACATTACTGATATTTCTTTGATCTGATTCCAAACTCAGAAAATCAATACAGACCAGCTCCATGGGTGCACTGGTGGTGATGTTAACAAGGGGGGCAGCCCTCTGGGGCAAAGCTTTCCCCTGTAAGCAGCGACTACAAGTTCGAATGTGTTGCTCCACATCAGCCCCATCTTAGGCCAATAGAATCTGGATCTCACCAAGTCAAGTGTTCTGTCTATACCAAGGTGCCCCATGTGGTTGTGCAAGGACCTCAGTACTGAGTCTCGAAAGGCAGTGGGCAGCACTAGTTGTTGTTTGTCTACTTGTCCCCTCTGTCTACTGTTTCTCTGTATAACAGTTTATTGATCAGTTTCAACTTAGGACCTTCTTTGTATAACAGAGCAGTTCTCAAATCAGTGGAGCGTAATTTGGACACATCTTTTCCTGCATAGAGGGCTTCTAAAGCTGCTTTGATCATGGGATCGCAGGATTGAGCCCGCCGAATACTGTCATTGTCCAGCTGAGGCAGTGCACCAATGTCTTGCAGAAAAGTGGCAATAAGCAGCAGGTATGCAATTCTCAGAGGGTCCCAAGCAATCCACCATGCAGTCCACTGCGTCCGTGGACATTTGTTCCTCCCTGTCAAACTTCCGGCAGAGTGCCCGAATGTCAGGTTCTGCCAATCGGACCCAATCATTCTGGGGAACAGGCCTCCGGGAGAGAGCATCAGCATCTATGTGGTTCAGACCTGCTCGGTATTAGAGAGCATAGTCATATGTAGATAATGCAGAAAGCCACCTATGGCCAGTGGCATCCAACTTAGCTGAGGTCTGCACATAGATCAAAGGATTATTGTCAGTTTTACTAGTATTTTAGCCCCATACAAGTACTCATGGAATTGGTCAACAATAGCCCACTTCAAAGCTAGGAACTCTAACTTATGTACAGGATAGTTCTTTTCGGATGGGGTCAGGCTTCTACTGGCAAGGCCACTGGTCTCAGGCCATTCTCGTGCTCTTGGTACAACACAGCCCCCAACCCTTGCAAGCTAGCATCAGTGTGCAGGACGTAAGGTTTTCTTGGATCGGCATAGGCCAACACTGGAGCATGGGTAAGTTGATATATGATCTCATGAAAAGCAGTCTCACAATCAGGAGTCCAGCGGGCCCCAAATACTTCACTCGGATGAAAATACACTCTCAGTCTTGAGGGACGCTGACTTTTGGTATTTTTTGTGGGTTGGGGGATACCCTTGAGTAAGGTTAAGTAAAGGGCGGATCACTCTTGAATAGTCCTTGATGAAGCGCCGATAATAACCACAGAATCCCA
Source organism: Neoceratodus forsteri (assembly GCA_016271365.2). Lineage (NCBI taxonomy): Eukaryota > Metazoa > Chordata > Ceratodontiformes > Ceratodontidae > Neoceratodus > Neoceratodus forsteri. The sequence continues at coordinate 1,426,034,544 of CM057453.1, read as the reverse complement.
GGAATCTTTGCAGTTCTTTTAGATTTTGGGCTGTGGCCAGGTGGTCAAGGCCTCAACTTTACTTGGGTCGGTCTCTATTCCTCGGTGGATACTATGTGTCCCCATACTTTACTGATGTTTGAAAGAATTGACACTTATCAATGGACAGTTTAAGGCCAAAGTCCTCCAGTCGGTCCAATACCTTAAATAATCTGCTCTCATGTTCCTCCAGTGAGCTGCCAAACACAATAACATCATCTAGGTATACCAGGCACTCTAGTAAGTTCATGTCCCCACTGCACGCTCCATCAATCGTTGAAAAGTGGCTGGAGCACCTGAAATCCTTGAGGCATCCTCATGAATTCATAGAAGCCAAGCGGACAGATAAAGGCCGTCTTCTCACGGTCCTCTGGGGCCACCGGGATCTGGTAGTACCCACTGGGAGATCCAGCACAGAGAACCACTTGCTCCCGCTTAGGCAGTCCAAAGCATCCTGAATGCGGGGCATTGTGTACTGATCAGGATAGTCCGCCGGTTTAGGTGCGATAATCCCACACATCTTACTGTTCCATTCTTTTCTCACTACCACAATGGGGAAGCATAAGGGCTTCTGGATTCTTGTATTACACCAGCAGCTAACATCTCTTGCAGATGCCGTCTCACATCATCTATGTCAGCAGGTGCCAAGCGTCGAGACCTCTCACGAAATGGTCTTTCGTCATGCAGCCGGATATTGTGCTCAGCTCCTTGCCATCCTACATCCATTCCTTTAAAAAACACCTGGTCTCTCTGGGCAAGCTTCTCACTGATCCTCGCTTTCCATTCAGCTGGCAGCGAGTGCATCGGAAATCAAACAAGTCAGGCGTTACTCTATCATTCTTCCTTGAACTCTTGCTGCTGGGTAGCACTGCAGTGTCTGCACAATGCACATTAGCCAGGATGCAACCTCTGTTTACTCGAATGTCTCTTTCAGACACATTATGAACTTGGACCATTACCCTTCTGGCATAAGCATGGGCTCTAGCGGGCAAAATACTGAGAGCTTGACCAGAGTCCCTCTGGCAATTTTCCATCGCCTGGTGCATCCAACATTAATATTTTATTCTTAACATCCTTTCTGATACGGACCTCTCCCTGTAAGGTACACTGGGCATTTGGTGCCAGGATCAGAGACTCAGGATCCTTCTTCCATACAATTCCGACGGTTCCTCTGGTTCTGTTTTTCAGCATCTCTCTGTGCCTCATAGGCCTTCTTAATTAAAGCCGGAACTCTTAAAGCTCTACTAGTCTTTGACCCTGTTTTCATAACACAACTGTGCCAGCCTTCCGAACATATGAGCATTTGTTCCAATCAACAAAGGGACACCATCATACAGTCCAGTGGGGACACACTAAGGCTAGGGTCTCTACTTGTTAAGCCACTCCAGCCACGGAGGTGGGGAAAGACAGCTAAGTTCGGATATACCGGAATAGGGTAGGCCTTCTCACTTAACCCCCATACATGCAGTCCTTCTAATGGTTGTAAGGGTACGTCTGACAAATGCTTCTGATACCAATCCTGGAACATAATTGTCACTTGGGAGCCACTGTCTAATACAGCTCTTGTAGACACTCCATTCACCTTTACAGTGGTCTCCATGGAGGGACCCACTATTCTGGACCAGTCTGGAGAGGCGGTAGTGAGGCCTGGGCAACTGACCTTGCCACAAAAGGCGTGAATTAGCATTTTTGGTGCCCTCACTGGGATCATCGTGCACCTCTTAACCACTGATTTCTTCTCGAAGCTCTCCTTGTAGCCTATATGCAACTTTGTCAGTGTCTTTTGGGACTGGCATTCCCTTTCATGTGCCCATCTTTCCCACAATTATAGCAAAACATACTTTCTGGAGTTTGAGCTGGCCGAGGCGCCACACTGGGAGCCAGGGCGGGGTATTACTAACTGAAACCTGGGTGCCACCTCTGTCTGCGGCGTGATAAGCATTTGGAGACATCTTGTCAGTTTCTCCACTTCCATGGTCAAGGAATTGAGTTTGGAGCTGTTATCAGCAGGAGATACATGGGTGGGTACCCCACCCCATAGCAGATGCAGTCGGATATAGGTCAGGGCCCGTACTTGCAGGCGTGGCCTTCATAAAGGACTGTTTTTGAATTCCCGGATCTCTCTCAACAGTTCGCCCCATTGTGGCATATCTTTTCCTTGTCAGAGCACTCTGACTGTCAACCTCTGCCCCTGAACTTCACTTGATGGGTCACCCTCAGTCACTCGGGTCGTAGCCACAGCTGTTGGTGCAGGTACCTCCCGAGGTCACCTTTTCTCAACTCCTCGAATTTCTCTCATTAACTCATCATGGGAGGGTGGGATTCCAGTCGATTTGCCAGGCGTAACTGAAGCAACAGCAGTTCTGAGAAGGGGCAGACTTAAGGATTCTGTCCAGTCTGGTTTGGTCCAGTTCAATCGCTGGCAAACTACCCTTTCTGAGGCATTCTTGCAACAATTTTTCCAGCCGAGACATACACAGACAACAACTCCCTTGGTACTGTTGTGCATTTCTTACTCTCCACCATAGGTCCTCATCAGAATCTGGGCTCCATACACATTCTCCAAGGCCTCAAGATAGGCCTGTGCAGTCGCTTCAGGGTTACTGGCCCGTTTAGCACGGATGGTAGCCAGGGCAGGATCTCGGAGGCTCTCACTAACCCTCTTTAAGCTCAGCCTTCCGAGCATTGCCATTCTAGCACTTGAGGGGCAACATAGTCTATCCAGGTCTCCCAGTCATCCTCCCTTGGGGGTGGGAGGGTGCCAGAGAAGATCCTCAACCTTGGTAAGTGTCGTGACTAATGGCAGGTGCAGAAATAGGAGTCTGCATTGGTTCAGCCACCATTACGGGCACTGGAGCAGGAGAGGGTGTTGGGGAGGAACACCCCAGGTGGCAAGAATAGTTTCTTCAAGTCCTCCACAGTTTTCCCTCTCCAGCAACCATTCAGCAAATTTCTCCTCAAAAGTTTCAGATAGTGGTGGGGCTGATTCCCCAGGTCTTTACTGTCCTTAGTTATCACTCTCCAAGCAGTGAGGGCTCCCTCTGGGGTAATGGTCTGTGGCACTTTGGAGCTATCTATGGGATCCTTAAACTCTACTAGGGCCAGGAAAGTGTGGGTGAGCAGATTAGCATGCCGACCCACCACCACAGGGTTTTGTAAACCTTCCACCTTGGAAAGTACTCCTGCACAGTGTCCGTATTGATACAGGGGATGTCCAGGATAAGCATAGCATTTTGGGGGTCGATCTCCTCCCCAGTACACCACTCCACCAGCGGTGCACAGCCACTTCTGTCGGGTACCCATTTTTTCTTAACAGTGGTTCGTAAATATGGCCACTAGAGACACACAATCCAGCGGTGAGCCTCAAGATGTAACCCTAGATGGCGCTATCCCAGGGGCTACTACCCCTGCCTGATTTGCCACTAACAGGTTGAGGGGCCTGGATCCAATGGCGGGTGCCTCCACCCAGAGGTCAGGGTTTGCAGTAGTTAAACCAACTTGGTCACAGCCCCTCTGGGACACTGCAACCCCCTTCTTCCCACTAGTGGCCCACACAATATATCAGAATTACCTTCACAGTATACACTTACCCCCAGGTCTGGTTCCGGCACTGGGACCTCCTGTGAAATGAGATACAGTGCAACAATCACAGTACAGTACTTTAACATAGACAAATACCTCAGGCAGTATAACTTGCTGAAACAAGCAGCTCTGATTTATTTAGGGGATATAACAAGGACAGGGAAATCAGGTTAATTAGCTTATCACTCTAATAATCTACCTATGGCTCTGTGCACAGGCCTATCCCTATCAGTTACTGTCCCTGGGTCCCAAGCCCTAGTGGCTGGTCCAAACCGTGGCAGCTGGTGGGGCCCTTTCACACAGAGAAAGGAGATTAAACAGTCAGCAGTACAGTAATTCCATTTGGATTTAATGTGGCAATTCAACAGGAGCGACCTGAATTAGTACTCCGACCTCCAAATAAGATATGGGTCCTTCAATGTCAGCAGGGCTCACCTGAGGTACACAAACCTCTTCACACATCCATATAAAAGAAAGCACTATACCAGGCAGGCTGCATCTGTATCCCGATCGCAATTACTGCACAATACCGGGAGAACACACAGCAGATTCAGTTCTGACAGACCGAGTGCAATTTCAGCAATTCCTCCAGTCTTCTACAGGGTGAGCCTGGTTTCTACTCTTCAGAGATCCTTTGATTCTTTTCACAGGATGGATTCAGTCCTAACAAGCTGTTACACAAGCTGCAGACCGGAACTCTGGGCCTTACACACGTTTTGACTAAAACTGCACACTGAAAAGCACAGGGCTCCTTCCTTCTTCACTGCCAAAGCTCAACTGAAACTCCAACCGACAAAACGGGCACTTCCTTTGAGTTCCTCCCAGTTCTTGACTGGATTGGCTGTCACTCACAATAGACTGCTGCTGGTGGTCCAAAAGGCACTGAAGTCTAAACTACATCTCCCAGAGTCACTGCCCATACAGTCCTCTTGTGGCTGGCTCAGATTATGAGTCCAAGTTCTGATTCGTCCAAGGCACCATTTTAGAGCTAGCTTACCCCACACTGATTGGTTCAGTTCAGCAGTTCAAAACTAGAATGGGAACTAGCAGACAGTTCTGACTGCAAAGAAAGCAGGTTAGACAAACTGTAATTTCATTATTACTCTAAATAATTTCTGGCAAACAGTTACATCTTTCAGATAGGTTCCCTTTGCACTCCTAGTGACTGCAAAAATGAAGTGAATTGGCAGCAGCTCGAGTGGTACTCAGAAGCACACAGTCCCCCCCATACAAACTAATTATGTCTGCAAGCAGACAGCTCTTAAAGAGACAGTACCAGAGGCTCTAAAAACACTCACTGATAAATGGCTTAAATGCCAAACACCATTCAGGCTTGGAGCATTCAAGCAAGCTCCTGGAAGTCTTTTGGGAACCCCCATTTGCAGGGGGGTTACAATTGTGACCACTTAAAAATAGGCATGATAAAATGGCTAGAGTTTAGAACACAGAAGAGATGTCTTATTCCTATTTGTAGTTACATAAGATGTATTTGTCCTGTTCTAGGCCAATGATGTGTATTGTATAATACTTGTGAATGATACTCTAACTGTGGATGTGAACTGTGATACAGTTGTCCTTTAAGAAAAACTTTATAAAAAAAAGCTTTTTCTTTTACTCATCTCTTAAGTACCCATACCTAAATTGTAACTAATTCTCATTCCAAGTCAAATAATTTGCTTCAAATTCCCCATATGCCTGCTGTATTGAGAGGACTCCTTTAGCTATAGGGAAACTTACCTATGTAACAATGTACCTGTATCTTTTATATCTTTACCTTCTCCAAAAGTCTTCAATACTGTGTTGAAAGAGCACTTTCGTAAATAGAGTATTTGTAACTGCTATGCTTAAAAATGGTTATTAATATTTTGCTCATGACTTCTGCCTCATTATAATAGTGCTTTTATGTACTTATTGTACATACCTTACATGTCTATTATATGCAATTTGTTCTGCATTAAATGGTTTTATAACACGGGTTCCCAAAATACTGTCATCTGATTTGTCCAAACAGGTCACCTGACTTGATTAATCTCAGATATACCCACAGCTGCATGTTCACATGGTTTTATATTTCCCCATTTCATTAGGTAAAACTAAAGAAACATTGCCCATGTTATAAGAGGATTAACCCACTCCAGTGTATGGTTTACTGAGCATTAATCCACACCTGGGTGGTTGAAATCACTCGGCTTCACCTTGTGATTCCAACACCACCACCCCCAGGCGTGGATTAATGCTCAGTAAACCCATACTCTGTCATGGGTCAATCCCTCCTTGTACCCCTGTCCACATCAGATCATGCCTGAAAAAGGTGTCTCGGCATCAGTGCTCTTACCTGGATAACAAAATAAAACTAAACTAATAAGTAGTTAATAAGCTGAATGGCCTAGGAGTTGGACAAACTCAGATGGATAGGGAACTGGCTGTGAGGAGACAGGACTCAGAGGGTGGTTAACAGTGGATTCTCAGAGTCACTGAAGTCATGAGTAGTGTGCCTCAGAGCTTGGTCTCGTCCATTCTGAAATTTGTACCATGCATTCGGTTTATTCCTCTCTCAAAATACATATCCCACCCCCACAAATTGCAGTTATTCCTCTTGAAATCTGTACCCCTGGCCTCTTCCAAAAACTCTCATTGGCCTCTGCTAAAATTCACACCATTCAAAATGTTAAGCCTCTTTCCACTCCCAAAATGTGTGCCTACGCCTGATATTAGTGTTCTACCCAAAACAGTCCAGCAGAAATTCATCTCTTTCAATAAGGTCCTACTGTTACCCATGATTCAGCAGGAACTGGAAACTAAAGGTTCCAGCTCCTCTGCATTTCATCTCCCTCTACTTCAAATGAGCTAAAACTAATTTCAATAATTGTGTAATAGAGGGAGGCAACAGCTTACTGAAACAAAAATGTAAAGGCAATAACTAAACACAAACAAACTGATGCATTACATATAGAAAAGAATAATGGCAACCATACACAATGCTGTGTTTTCATTGAGCAGTTGAGAAGGCAATATAGAGGATCAAGAGTGAAGTCTGAGAGGTCCATGATGTCACCGCAATCAGATGGAAGCATGCCAGCCTGGTGGCGCTGAGGGTTGAGGCACTGGACTCCACACCGGCAACCTGGGTTCAGTGAAGGACTTGGGCCACCAGGGGGTTGGCAGGGATTGAGTGCCCAGTGGCAGCTCTCCCCCTCTGAGGAGAGTGGTGCATCTGTCCCGCTGCTATATCGCCCTCTACCAGGTGAACCTGGGGTTGGCGATGCAGTCAGGGGACACAGTGGGATGGGCAGCGTAAGTCAAGGGCCCTGGGAGGAGTTGTGTCTCGATGCATGCCTCCCAACTGGTTCTCCTGGAGTGCTGGTGACTGCAGGGTAATGGCTGAATAGAAATACAGAAAAATGGCCCCATCACTCCTAGGTGACGGCCCATCCAGTGCCGGACCATGTCACCGGTCACCACCGGGGCAGACTCCGTTATGTACCACCGCTACACCATTGTTCGGGAGAAGGTAAGGGAAGTCCTTCCCTCGCCCCACCTGGGAGGTATACCAGGAACTTACCTTGGGGGCTCCGAGTGGGGGTCACTCTAGAAGCAGATTTCTGGGGCGACAAAGGGGGCAATGTGAAGGTTGAGGTGTCCGGATTGAGTGGAGGATGGGGCCGGGAAAGGCGAATAAAGAGAAAGTACAAAAAAAAAAAAACAGATGGAAGCATATTCTCTGTGCATGGTTGCCATACACCATTTTATATAGGATATTGTTTAAAAGATTGCATGCACAATTGTCTGATGAATTGAACATGCGACCCCTACCCCCCCAAAAAAAACCCCAAAAAACAACCAATTCAATCTGAGTACAGTGAACGCGATACTAGACAATAACCGGCTCAAGCATTTTGTGGGCTTTTTAAAAGTGCGACTTATCTGAGTCACTTGAATCTCTAAGCCCATGTAAAGTGTTTATTTTCAGACAGCAGTGGTGCCTCTTTAGTTAGTGGTTCCATCCAGCCATACCCAGCCTGCACACTGCCCCAACAAATCTCTAACTGGCCCCTTGAGCCGTTTATAGATCAGGAGTGACAGAGCATGTTGATGGAGGAAGGCACTCTAGACCTAGCCTCCTCCACTTTTACGATCAATGACCACTGCTCCTCACACTGCCACCCTTTCTGTTGCTTCACTGAAATGGGCTGCTGCACCAAGGAGTCTCATGGGTGGTTCAAAGCAGACAAGTTGTAGTCCTATCATTGTGACATTTGAATGATATAGCTTTCATGACCTTTGTGCTGTCCTATGGCAAAAAAAATGCTGTGCATGGACTTCCATACACAAGGGGTAACCATATACTATAACACTTTGCTTGTCACCTTTGAACAGGATTATAGCATTCAGAAACCAATTTAAATATATTCTTTGTTTTGCCTAAGACTTAATACCATTAACAGCGGTATCCACACAGTATTATCAGCACAAAGGTTACAATCTGAAATACCTGGTTCATTGCAAAACTGGAAGCAATTTTCTTCATCAGATCTATCTGGACAGTCAACCTCACCATCACACCAGTAGCCTGGGTCAACGCAGCCATTTCCATCCTGACAACGCAAATAGGTTCGGGGGCAGAATACAGTCTGGGCTGTAGTAGTTTCTTGGACAGGCTCTACAACTAGAAGTTAGACACTGTTAAGCGGATATGCTCCATACTTTATTCCCCAAATCTATATTCCCTGGTGTCTGGTAATCCATGTAATTATATGGCAACTACAGGGACATTCCTGAAATCCTACAGACTGCAGCAGCTTAACTACAACTATGCATTTTCACTCTTATATGAAATTTACTGCAAGGATAATTTACATGGAAGTTGTGTTACATTTAACAAACTACATATCCGGTCATTATAAAGGTGTTTATAGTCATTTGCTGGTTACGTCGGCACTGACTGATTAGATGTAAGGTAGGCACTAAATGTTTATAAGCTTGTAATCATCCTGTGCTTGTTACTTTTGGTAAAGTTTCATTTTTTCTACACACCCATCCAGAGCTCATACTGTAGCATAAGAAAACTAAATTAATAGTGCAAGCGGCAGAGAAAGTAGACATCCTTTAAATACTACATGCATAGTTAAAACCACATCCCAACCTTTGAAATACACACTAGAGATTGGTAAAATGGTACTAAAATATAACCATAAAATTGTGTCACTCACAGGATAATGTTACGACAAATACAAGAAACCAAACTCTATACAGTAAGTGTGCAAAGCTCTAGAGGGGCTCTGGTGACAAATGTAAATAGCTATCTCCAGAACCCAATGGCATTCGTACCCTCATGCACACAGCATGGTGTAGTAGATGCATGTTTTTTTTCCAGATGTAAAAAGGAAGATTTACAAGCAATAATTCAATGTTGTTCATTCAAATGCCACATTTTGGAAAACAGTCCTGCAGCCAACCCTTTCTCTTTGCAAGCTCCTTTCCTATACCCTACCTTTCCTTATTCTGACCTGCTATTATCCCTACTGTTCACAATCTTGCCATTCCCCTGCCCATTATCTTCCTGCACTTGTCAGTATTTGACCACATTTTTATTTATTTTTGTTTTACTTTCTAAATCATATTTTCATGACTACTACTGCAATACTCTTGCTACTTATGTTTTTCGTCATGCTAGGACTAAAAATCTCTATGATCCTACCAGGACCACTCTGTGTACTACCTGTAATGCTTAGCTTATTGTTGAATGTTTTTCGAAATACCTGTATACCACCTGTGCCGCTTAGCCTATTGTTTAATGTTTCACAACACCTTGTTTATGTATCTCGATGTAATCTACTGTTTGTCATACCTGCAATGTGTGCCCTGTAACCTCCCAGGTCATGCCTGAAAACAGTCATCTTTATGGCTAGCGCACCCACCCGGTAAACAAAAACTAAATAAAAAAAATTCTGTGAGGCTAACTTGGCAGAATGGCATCAGATATTTGCACTGCCACATTAGAGAGGGGTATGTATGTGAGCCCCATCCCTGTCTGGTGGCTTTGGACACTGTAGATTGAGCTGCCTGGTTGTGAACGCAGGACACCTGGTGTGTGTTACATTCCTTACCAACTGACCAATGAGACAGTTCAAGACCATCCCCCCCCCTTCCCTGGACATTTAAGCTCCTCTTCAGCCTTCCATCTAGAGGGAGTGCTGGTAGTGATGGTCTGGTCCATCTCCCCCACTTTATAAAACTAGTGGTTGAAGACAGTGCCTATCCACTCATCCACATCTTTAATCTCTCCCTTACTACGGCCTGTGTCTTCCCTGCCTGGAAGCAGGCCAAAATTGTCCCCATTCATAAAGCAGGTGGCCCCAGTCTTATGGATAACTGCCAACCCATCTCCATACTCCTCCATCTTGGAAAGCTCCTTGAGAAGGCAGTAAAATACCAGATTACCAAGCAAATCACCAAATATGATCTCCTATGCCCTTAACACAGTTTTAGGAAGGGGCATAGCTCAACTACTGCCCTTGCTCTTGTCAGAGATTACATGCCAAGGAATATGAATGAAGAGAAGCCAACTAGAGCGGTGTTTGTTAATCTGCCCAAGGCAATCAACCTTGTCAACCGCAACTTCCTGATAAAACTCTATGCCCTTGGTTTCTCCCCTGCCTCCAGCACCTGGCTCATAAACTACCTCTCTGGCAGAACCCAAATGGTCTGCCTTGGTGGGGCCATCTTCCTCCTTTTGCCAGTCTCAGTTGGTGTCCCCCACGGCTCTGTACTGGCCCCCTCTTTCCCTCATCATTAATTCTCTCCCAAGGGGCCTCACCTGTAAATCACTCCTTTATGTTGATGACCCTGTACTATTCCAAAGTGACCCCTACCCCTCCTCACTGTCCACCACCCTTACCACCGAATTCTGCAAGGCCCATTTTTAGTTCTCCAAACTATTGGTCAATGCTTCCAAGACAAAGGACAAGCTGTTCGGTTCCAAACCCAAAACTCTCTGCCCTTGCCCACTCTGGCTTCCTTCTCACTGTCCAATCCCCGGATGGATGTCCCCTCGACACTGTTCCCAGCTTCAAGTATCTGGGGGTAACACTGGATCCGTCCGTTACCTACTCTGACCACACTGCCTCACTGATCTGGGGCAGTAATCAGAAAATGGGGCTTTGCTATTACCTAATTGATCACCTCATGCCTGAAGCCCACCTTGCTCTAGCTCGTGGCAACCTCCTCCACGGCTAACCTGAGCTGACTAGACACTATCTATAATTGGATATGCCACTTTGCCATTAGCACACCTTTCTCTGCTCACCACTGTTCACTCTCTACCAGTCCCTTAACTGACTCCCCCCTCAAGCACGATGATCCTACCTGCTGGCCCGGACAGTTGGAGGTGATTGCACAATCCTACTTACTCACCACTATCCCTCCTGATCCCGTCCAGAACTTACAGCCACATTCTTCAGTCATCTCTCCAACTCGTCCGTCCTAAAATTTCCACCAGGATGGGCCAAAGAGCCTTCTCTGCAGCTGGACCCTCGCTATGGAATAACCCTGCCCCCCCCTTCTAAATCCCCTATTAAAAACCCACTTCCTGTTCTCAACTTGCATTTGTCCACAGGCTAATAGCACTGCTATGTCTCTATACAGACCCCCAGTTATCTCTCTCTCCCCCCGAATATTGGCTCACTGACCATTTTTCCTATCCTGATTGACGGCTGTGTTTTTACCTGTATTTTCTGTTGGACTCTAGATATTACCTAATGTTGCTGGCTCTGCTGGTGTTTATCCATTCTATTGTTAGAGAATGTTGCTGCATAGCCCAGTTTACATATATTTCATTACACCCATCTTGTTGATGTACTTGGCTGTTTACCTGCATTTATTTCACCACCTCTGTATTGCTAGCCTGATTTGCACTGGATTTCCTGTTTATTATCCTTGTATGATTGCTTGCTGTTGTTCACACTGTATTCTTACCATTCATGCCTGAAGAAACTCTTTGGATCAGTGCACTAACTCGGTTAACAAATGAATAAATAAAATGTCAGCTGTTTAAACAGCCACTGTAGCCCAGATTGTTGGGGTAGGGACCCATCTTAGTCATCAGATCGATTTTTCTCCTGACATGAACACCATTATTCAACAAAACCGATAACTATAGATCCTGTTGATTTTAAAAGGATTTAGCAAGGGAAGTAATTTAAGGCAGCAGTACAACAATTTTTTTCCAAACAATATTAGCTTATCTGTCGAATCTCATTTTCTGGGTACCTCCTATGCTGTGCACTGGAGTTTTTTTTGTTTTTTTTTAATTGGACAGTGAAAAAAGGCCCAAGCATCTTTTTTTTTTTAAATTAGTTTACTTTATTGAAACTTTGTATTTAAAAAAAATAAAAAAAAAAACAGTCCAAACAAAATGCGGTATAACCTGGTTACCATCAGCATTACAAATTGGCCAGTTGTTGGATAAAACATTGGAGGCAAAACATACTGAGGCTAAATATCACAGTACAAACAAGCCAGTCTACAGAATTCATAATCTAGAATGAGAAACCCATGAAGTTTAGAGACATGTCCTGGAGATTTGTACACATTACTGTACAAGAGCTATGTAAGCAGGAACAGTAGTGTGTGAAGACTCTCCCATCGTTGCTTATATGTTTTGTACACATGTTTAGCACTGGCTAGAATGTGTTCCTTCTTGAGTGCTTCTAGGATGGCCAAATGTATTCTGTGTAAGTGGGGATGGTGTCATTTAACCAGTGTTTTAATGTTAGTTTCTTGTCTATTGCTGTTTTCAGCATGGATGTGGAATTTGCCTATATCCATATGTAACCTGCTTGTTCCCAGGGGTTACTAGAATCCCAGTTAGAACCAGTGGCAGGCAGGGAAAGGCAGCTGATGAAATGCCAGTCAAATGGATTTCACACTGTCAAGCTCTAGTGTCAGTCTGAGCTGAGCTAGAGGGTGATGTAATCTTAGAACTCTCACAGCAGCATAAGCCACACTTGAGCTAGCAGCTGAGGAAATAGCTTTAGAATGTCGAGTCAGTGCCGAACAGGAGGAGGCTGCAGCTTGCTGTGCAGCTCCTCACTTAGCTCTGACAGAGAGCTACCACTGTGTTTTGGGTAGCTTTTTCTCACCTAAGAAGAACATAGAAGACAATGATTGAAGTGGTGGAGACCTGGCCAAGCGGGGTTTCCTTTGCCCCATCCCAGGAGGAATGGGGCGATATTCAGGGGCAATTCCCTCACCCAGTCTGTCTAGTGAAGCTACCTATGACTTCAGAAACAGAGTACTTTTGAGTCATTCCAGGAGGGGCACCTGCATTCCTTCTGGTGAATTTTCTCTGACAAAGGGACCCTTTCACCTAGACTGTTTTCTGTTTAAAAGTGTCTGCCTACGATGGAGTCTAGAGAGTGTCCAAGTACAGAACTTTTAGTCATGTAGTATGTTAAGTGTGAAAAACATTTTAAGATAGCATCTACAAGTTTTCTATGACAGTGTTATTAACCAGATGAATGGCAAAGTATAAACTTGGAAGCAAATGGTGGGAGAGCCCCTATCTTAAGTAACCAGTTTACCTCTCCGGGTTCAGTTTGGGCACCAGTTCAATTTTCAGTCAGTGCATTTGGCCAGTGCCTGAAGGAAATGGTTACCCAGACGTGGGTTTTGGATTCTGTTTTCAGTTCACCTCAGTGTAATGAGTGCTGGAAGATTTTTGAGCCTCTATGTGCTCTTTGGTGGTCGTGTGTGCCACCAGTATTCTTCATGAAATATGGGAAAGTGTCCTAGTACTGGCCATGTGTGCCTAGTCAAGAGGAAATGTACTAGTAATTGGGTGTGTGTGCCAATCTCCATTTCAGAACCTGAGAGTTTGCTGTGTGTGTTCAGTATTCCTATGTTAAATGGGAAGTTAAGGAATGTTTGCACCTCAGTAATCTGCATTACCAGTATGAGTAACCCTGTGGGGGTCCATCTTCACTTTGTATTATTCTCTGTGCTTGTGAATAAAAGCCACACTCTAGAATCACAGCCTGGTTTGGACAGTACTGTTATTGCTTCCACTGTGTCTGTTTTACTTGGGTGTCCCTGTCCAGAAGTAGAAACCTAGCACAATTATGAGCAAATGTTTTCTCCTAGGGACCTGGGTTGCTGGCTATGGTAAATGGTCCCACCAGGTAGTTGCCACACTTGGTTTGCTGTGTTGTGATAGCAAGCTCAGAGAAATGTGTGTACTTGTTCTGTAACCCCCCATCCCTCTCTCTTGCCCCTAGATGCTATGTGGTGAGAGAAGCAGCCCTGCTAGTTAAACAAGGGGGGCCTGTTTTTTTTTTTTTTTTTGTTTTGTTTTTTTATACACATTACCTGCTCCAGCCCAAGATCCAGCAAAACAATCTGGGGTGTGAAGGCAGATTCCAGACCTCAGTGAGGGTCTAGTGCAGCTTGTATGCTTTCCCATAATGGTCTGGCTTTGGGACAATCCCACAATGTATTTTAGGGTACCTACCTGCTCTCGACACTTAGTACATGTGTGAGTCTAAGTGACCATATGCAGTAGTTTGACCAGGGTGTAGTAGAGGTTATGACTAATGTGATATTGCATCAACCTTAAACCATCAGATTTAAGGTATTTAGACACATTTTTCCCCAAGTTTTGGTTCTGGTTTTTTGAAGTTTTCCCTTTTAATTGGTTCATGCAGTTGCCACAGACCATATAATTCAGTTCCTAGCTCCCACGAGATATACCAAGTCATAAAAATAATGATATGGGGGAAACTATTCAAGAGACATCTAGACATTATTTCAGGAATACCACAATTTGAACGTTACATTCAGTCAGATGAAGTCTGACAAGTTCATTTCTTCTTTACTTCTTTCTTCCCCTTACCATTTCCTTTTTTCCTAGCTCTTTCCCTTTCCTACCCCTTTGTTACTTCTCAGCCTCTTCACTTTCCCTCGCCATTCTGTTTTCCACCTCCCTCATTCAACATTTTGCATGTCTGACTCCTGATTCAGGCTGAGGCAATAGCCATTTTAAAGCAGTTTCTGAGCTTCTACTTGTCAGTACTTTAATCTGGAGTTTCAGTTGAAGTATATGGGTCAGACTGATTTTCCAGGAGAAATTTTTCAGCTTTAAATCGGGTCTGAAAATATAAGACCCATCATGAAAAATGTTATTCGGCGGGGGGGAGGGGCGCAAGATGATGAAGCAGATCTCTCTCTAACATAGAATTATTTTTACTTTATCAAAAGATTTTCTAGATTGTGACGTTTCAAAAGAAGTCAGGGTAGGCATAGAATTTGTACTGTGATAGATAAGCCTCTGTTGATTCATGCTGCATGGAGAATTTTTTTCCCCAGTCTTTATAGTAGTGTGGTTTAATGTAAATGGGCCTACAAGGGTTTCTGGACTGCTGTGGTAGCTGAGGTGAGGTCCCCCCCAAACATATACACACACACACACACACACACAGCCAGATGTGCCTGATCTAAAGCAATTTTTTGCCTGGATATTTTAAGTTCAAAATGGTGGTTATTTTTTCCAAATATGGGAAGGGGTTTCCCAGACCTTTGGCCCCTTCTGGGACGGATTAATTTCACATTATTGCGATGTGACCGATCTTTGCGGCCAGTAACCAAGTTGAAGTTGCTTTTAAGGGCTGCGGTGTCATTAGCCAGGTGTTATATTTTATCTTGCACATTGCTAATTCTCTGCTGAGTCTCAGCTGTTTGACTATTGAGGGCGTTCATTTTTTGTTTCAACTCAGAGATTGCAAGGTTGATATCTGCTAAACCCACTGTGACAGGGACAATCCCTACCAGAATTTCTTTCCGAATTTCATTTTTGATCAGTGTAATAAGTGAAATTTCCTTGTCTTTGCTGAGGTCCCCCACCAAGACTTCTGAATGGGCTGAGTCAGTACTGTCAGTGACCCCAGTTTATTTCACGGCCCCCTGAGTTGAGTGGTTCGGTGATTCTGCACTATCCGCATGACTAGAGCAGTTTAACATGTGAGGAAGCAGAATCTGCATCAGTGTTAAAGACAGACATTACAAAAGTTTTTGTACAGCCACCAACCTGTGGCTGGATTATAGGCTGAATAGGGCCTTGACAGTTTGCCATCATAGATTTGTAGTATGTTGTGGTTTCCTCACATACTCTTGTTCGACAAGTAGTCTTCCTGTTCAGCTGTTTGAAAACTGGTTTCCATCAATTCAGGATCACTTGTAGTGGGTCTCAAGTTGCCCATCCATGTTGTGTCTGCCATTGGTGTCTCTGGACTCTGTGAAAGCAAGGAGTCCAGCAGAATGGGCAGGTAAAAGAAATTTAGCTTTTGCTGCTGTAATTTAGTCAGAAATTTGGTGGGTTCTGGTGATAGGGACCCAGAGGCACCCAATATCAGGTCTGCTGCAGTTTGGTTAGTAAACCATGCCTTCTTATTTTGTTCCAGAGCGTTGTCTGTCCTTCATTCAACTGTGGTTTTTCAGCATATTAGGCAAATAAACAGTATGCTAGTTTGCTGAGCAAAGATTAGCAAGGGTTTCATTCATCAGTAATGTAAACACATTAGCTGGGAGTAGCCGGCTGCAGAAAAAATTATGCTGTGCATCCTGAGGGTTTGGCGTTCAGTCACAAACACTCACAGCACCATCTCGGTTCTCCAGCTCCGCCTCCCATCCCCAGGCTGGTTCTGGTTTCTTAATTATTGAGTTCTGTGAATTTGTTTTGCCAATAGTGACAGTAGTGTGATAGACTGGGGACCAGAAGAGTGTAAACTTTCTGATAAGGAAGTGATATAGGATGCCTCTTAACAGCCAGTGCTCTCAGTTCTTCCCAGAAAGGAAGTGGTTGAAAGGACCATGGTGTAGGCCCTAAAGCACTTGCAATTACAGTGTTTGAGCTGATAAAATCTGAAGGCTGTTCAGTCTCAAAAAGGAATGGCAAGAGCAACATATTGCTGTCTAATATATCTTCAAGTATGTTTATCTGGAGTCACCGCAGAAAGGATTTGTAATTATTTACTTAAAAATCTGGTAACCAGGAAAGGCACACTGAGCCGAGGCTCATTTCCAGGTGCGACCTGGGGGGAGAGGGCAGAGGGATTTACAATGGTCAGAGTAGTACAACAATTAAGACACTCATGGATAAAGTAGAGCAATATACAATATTGGCAAACATGCATTTAAATTACATTGTTGAGGTAGCCGTTTTCAAAGTGCAATAGTACATGTGGGTTTTTGTAAACTATTTCCATTGTGTGTAGTACATTTTATAATGTGATGAGGGTTGGTGGGAGGGTTTTATGTTGCACTTGGAAGTTGGGTTATTGTGGAGGGGCTGGTCTGGATCATAAAGGGGTTTCACTCAGCAGTTGGAGAAGCTGTTTTGTACTTTGTACCAAAGCTCCTATTGGAGCAGCTTTCAGGGATTTGGGAAGTTACTATACGAGACATTGGGAAGGGCTTGAATTAATACAGCAGCTGCTTCATATAATTCTGCCTCCATTATTTTCCAATGGGGATAGCATGTGGAACAGTCAGTGTTTCATGTGTCCACCACAGAAAATTACTTGCCCTGAGAGTCAAATAGTATACCCTGAAGTTAGGTAGCTGTAGCCCTCCTAAGGGCTTAGGAGGAATGAGTTTGTGAAGTGCTCATGTGGGGGACTTGCCTTTCCAAAGGATGAAAGGTAATATAGCATTTAGCTGGGTAAGCCACTTAAGTGGGATGCAGTGGGCTAGCATGTTTAGAGGGTACAATGGGTGAGGGAGAACATTCATCTTAAGGATGTTAACCATTGCCCAAAGATAACAGGAGGTTCAGCCAGCAATGCAGATCCTGATGCACCGTGGTAATGAGCTTATCCTAGTTTTGTAAGAACATGATTTTCGGACTTCTGGCTACTGTAATGCCAGAGTATTGAATACTGTCCGGAGACCATGTTCCACCCCACTGCATTACTTCTCTATGTGTATGATGGTTGGGAGGCACTGATGGTCTATGACAGATTTTTCTTACAACCATCCAAAACACCAAATTGCCTTAAGATGCTCAGATTAGCTGGGGTTGATAAGAGTGGAGTTTTCCAAGTGCAGAAGTATATCTGCATATGTCAATGGTTTATACGTTTGTTTCTCCACTTTGATGCCTTTGATCTCAGTGGCAAGAAGTGTCATGGTGAGGGGCTCTAGATATAGATTCAAAGGGTAGGGGGAGAGCGGGTACCGTTGTCAGATTCCTTTTGGAGAGGGAAGCTGTGGGAAGGTACCCCATTGAAAGTGATCCTTGCTGTGGGATAATACAGTAGTATTATCCATTTCAAGAGAGGAAATAAAGTTGTACTCCTCCATTAGCCAAGACATGTGATCAAAGGTTTTCTTTGCATCCAAGCATACCAGCAACGCTAGGGTGTCCATGCACCTGGATGCAGGGAGGATGTGAGCCGCCTTTCTTAAGTAATCTGTAGAGAGCCTGCCCTGCATGACTAACTTGTTCTTGTGCCCACCATTGGTGATAAGAAATGTAACCCCTCCCCCTCGGGGGCTTACCTTAATTGCAGCCATGTCCCTTTTTCTCTCCTGCTGCTCTGGCATCCCCCAAGCTTCTTCTGGAGCACCCTTGGTATTCCCCACAGCCCCAAAAGCTCCTGTTGTGTTACTTGGGCCCAGTTCCGGCCAAAATCTTAAACCGTGATCCCCCGCTGTAACAAATGCACTGACGTGCAAGTGAGGATCGCGTGCAGGTGCAAGTGGTGCCTTTCATCTGCAAACTGCTCAGCTAGTGGTCAAACGGGGAATCTTTTACTGGCCCTGGCAACCAAAATAGGAGCTGGTGATCTTGGCAATATGGTGCAAGATTTGTTTGGGTATTTTATAATAAAGATTAAAGACAGAGCAGTTTCGAGGGCTCATCAATATTCAGGAGCCTCATACATACGCATAAGTTGCTGCCTGCCACATAGGGGGACAGTAGAACGACGACAGCAAAAGTGCAAGGGGTATGTTAATGAGAGTGGGCTCATTTAAAAGCAAAGTGTTGGGGCTGCATATGTATGGGGAGAATATAATATAATGTTTAACCTGGCTGCTCCAGGCAAACTTGTGGGACTGCATAACTGGGACAGTATCTTGTACTGTAGCCACAATTTTGGGAGTGTTTCAGCCAAATCACAAACTGGAATTTCATCCGTAGACTTATGGGAGACTTCCTGGGACAAAGTTTGGGTGTCTAAATTGCAGCCAATTAAGAGACTAAACTGTGCTAGGCAGCCTGAATAGCCAATCTGATTCCAAGGACTTCTGCCTTTATTTAAGGATGACAGTTTGAATTTCAGGCAGTCTTCAGTCAGTTAAATCTCTGCTGATAATCCTCATAAGGCACTTACCACCCCCCTGGCAGAGTGGTGATCTTGTTCATATCAGTACCCGCCTCCTTTCCTGCATTGCATCTTTCACTTCTTTCATTGTAGGCACTCAGGTCAGGCAAGAATATACATGTACGTCCAACAATATTGATGTTCTCTTTTGTGTTGTTCTTTGATGTTATTTTGAGTTATTTTATGTTATTCTACCTTCCAATGTTGTCATGTAATTTGTTGCTCGATTGCTCCCTGACCAGTTTTGAGCCTGTTGTACCATAAGCCTGTGGCTCCTGTATGTTACCTCGACTCTGTATTGTTTCACGTTTACTTTGTAACTCTCCCGGGTCACACCTGAAAATAGGCACTTGGATGTCGAGTGCTTACCTGGTTAACAAAAGCAAATAAATAAATAAGTTCTGCAGGGAGACCAGATTGGAAGGGACTGCAGAAAGCAGCCTGCAGTTCAGGGTAGGCCTGCATTGGGGCTCTAGCTCAAACTACCGAGCAGATTTGGGCCTGCAAGAGATCTAGTTTGTGTGTGTTACTGGTGGTCAGAAAGTGAAGATTTATTGCCAGACAAAGCCTGCCTGATGATCTGGAGGTTTTGCTCAGTGAATGGACAATTTTCGTACCAGCATGAAACTGAACCAAGAGGTAGAGACTTGCATGCGGTTTCCTTTACATGTGCTGGATGTTTGTTGTGAATCAATGTCTGCTGCTCAGGGACTCATTGCCTGAAAGGAGCCTGCGTGTACTTGTACGCGAACATCCTGCCAGCTGGAAAGGTCACCAGAAAGTAAACCAAACTTTGCCAGAGTGTTGATCCAGCCATGGGCCTTTGTCCAAACTCGCCTATGCAATCCATTTGTGTGCCAGCCTCAGAGTCCTCAGCGAGAGATCAGCTTTGGGGATCCAGCCCCTGTGTAGAAAGCCATTGCAGGTTGTGGCCACCTTCAGGGAAAGGTCATGAAGTGGAGGTGAGTTGTGACAGCCCAGCTTCCCCATGTGCATCAGCTTCCAGCTCCAGGTCTTCATTTTGCCAGGACATCGTCTGCAATCAACTGGTACAGTGAGTAAATTCAGGGTAGCTCCCTGTAACAGTCCGCTAAATCTTCATGTGGTATCATCTAATTGTTTTCACAATTAAACTTAACTTCAACCAACCAGCCAGGATTACAAATAGTCAAGTCCTGCTTATGCATGCTAACCGTTTTCTTTCCATCAAGGGCCCAAACTCAGCTGCAACGCTGGTGACCCCCCGGGCAACATTTCTGGCCAGCAAGCATAGATCCTGGGTACCCAGAGTTGTAGGACTAATTGTTTGGGACTAAAGTACATGCATAGAGACTTGAAGTTAATAAGTAATCATTCATTCAGATTCACACCCTTTCCTTGTTCACATCCCCTCAATAAATCTGATTCATTGTGTTACTTTGAATCTATCTTGCAACCATATTATTACTGGGTTTACAGTGAAATTGAATGTGTTAAAGTGCATGCCATTTTGCCAAACTGTCTTTTACAGGGGGTTGCAGGGCACACGTACCAGGACCAGAGACCCTGCTGTTAAGTGGGACAACTTTGAGCATATTATTAATGTAAGTTGCAATCTGTTTATTGAATGCTGTTAAGGGTCACTGTATCAGGGTAAGTGGTCACTAGGTGGGACTGTGGGAGGTTATAGCTTCCCAGAGGGCTACACCAGGCTAGGTAGATACCCACTATTGTTACTGTTGGTGGAGGCACCATAATATTGAATCCAGGCCCCTCAACCTATTAGAAGTCAGGCAGGGGTAGTAACCCTGCAGATAGTGCCACCTAGGGATTACACTTAGTCCGGTTTTTGCCAAAGTTTTTATGTCAAGATTGAGAATGGAGATGGGTCTATAATTTGCCATCAATTCATGATCTCTATCTGGTTTAGGGAGAAGTGTCGTGTTTTCCTCCTACAGTCTTGTGTCTAGGTGTACCCTGGCCGCTACCTCATTAAAAAGGCCCGACAGGTGAGGTACCAGAACATCCTTAAGAGCTTTTACAGAAATTGCGTAAGAAGCCGTCCAGACCTGGGGCCTTATCAGGTGTGGAAGTCCTTCATGACCTGAACTTCACTCACCTTGATCTCCCCCTACAGACTATTTGATCTTCGGTGAGTTTGGGGAGGTTAGCTTTAGCCAAGAAGTCTTGCATGGCCAACTCTGGGTGGGTGGATCTGTAGCATTTAGGGTTTGGTAGTATTTATTTCAAACATTTTACCAAGAACATAATACTTAGATAGGCTAGCAGCTAGTTTCCAGATGCATCCTGGGAGCAGGGTACAAGGGAGAAGGAGACAAAGCAAATAAGTTGAACAAATTAAATGGTAAGAGCTCAACTTATACAGAGTTAAGAAGAATGGTAAATACTATATACAAGATGGAGAGCAATATGCACAAAAACAAAAATCACAAATCACAATTTGAATTGTATGTAAAAGTTGGTGATAGCAGTACATGGGGAAGAGACTATAGAGGCACAAGTCATTCAGCAAAGCAAAAGTTTAGACAATTGAAACACTCAGAGAAATACCTAGGTAGCTTATAGCAAATTCATAGAGCGGGGTAGGTATGGCAGTGGAGAAATGGGGAATGGGCACTAGGAGAGAGGAATAGGGAGGAGGAAGAGCAGAGGGAAGGAAGAGTGAGCAGTTGCAGGTGTGTGAGTAGAACTCAGACGACATGAAAGTGAGTGGAAAGAGGTGGCAGAGTGGGTGGATAGGGGGAGGGAGTTCCAAAGTTTTGGGAAACTGTAGGAGAATGTCATTCAGCTGGCTATAGTTGACCTATGCAAGAAGGCAAGGGAGCACAATTGAGAGGCGTGTAAAGAGTAGGAGGATTGGGGAGAAGAGGTAAGAGTGAAGAGATCAAAGCCAGTATTTGGCCAGAAAGGAGGAGCAATGTCAGAGTCATCTGACCTCAAGGGAAGGGAAAGAAAGGACAGAGTTGAGGGAGCACTGATAAGTACAGAGGGGACAGTCAAGTAAAACAGCAGGAAGAGTGGGTCCAGTCTGGCCAATGTAGATTTAGGAACAGCGCTGTAGACAGAGTCTCCATAGCAAAAGACTAGTAGAATCACGCTCTACAAGCTGTCTCAGAGTATTCACCAAAGGCATTCGCTATATCCCTGGGTCTGGTGTAAACATCAGTGTTACATGAGGAACGGACATTTTTGATGATTTTCGCAGCTTCTTGTCTTAATCCAAGGGTCAGTAATTTATTTATTGTTTAACAACATTTGGCAGGGCTATGAGCAAAAACTGTCCATTTTCATAGTTGACCAGACAATTGTGGACAAAATTGAAGAGACAAGTAGCATGATGCAAAGTAACAGTAATTACAGAGTGTAGACCTGGCAGTTTGCAAGCAATTGCATGTTTACCAGTCTTTTCACCCTGGTCCATATAGTTCATCTTGGCCCAGATGATTGCATTTTCAGCCTTCTCAGAGCATACTGGGTCAACATGTTGTATACAGAACGGCGCATGGAATACCGTGCGGAACATATAACACAGTGTATGAGTGAGACAGGGTACAAAACCCTACAAGGCACATGTTGCACATGGTTTTGTACCCTGTCACACATGGGTGGGGAGGAGGAGTGATGTGGAGGTCAAGACCTCTGTTAGGGAGGTGGTCTGCCAAGCTGCCACCGTGGCTCAGTGGGATGAGATGCGGCACTGCAGGGGTGCTACGCATCTGTGGACCGGGGCTCAAATCCTGGTCTCAGACTTTTGCGAAACTGCATTGTGCATTTTCTTCTTCTTCCCTGGTGATGTTTCTCCCCATCCCATGTCGAACCACTCCTAGAGTTGATTACATTAATATTGGCGGGGGGTCTAGGGCAAGCACCCCCACAGAAAACAAAGAAGCTACTAGCTTCTTTAGCCGAAATGTGTTTAGACATTGTCTGAGCGGCAGCAATCTAGCCGCTGTAATTACAGCATGGTACATTGATGCAGTGATATTTCATATGACATATGACATTATGACCCCGTGCCCTCTCTGAGCAGTTCCCCAAATTTAGTCCTAAATGAGTTAAGATCGAGTCACTCCTCATCTGCAGAATCAGCTGTTATGTGCTTTTCTCATTTCCTTATTTCAACTAGCAGAGTCCGACTTTCTTTGTTTTACACTTCCACGTGGATGCTAGCCAAATGAGTTCACTATGGATAGTGCACTTGAAAGCACCCCAGAGCTGAGCCTTATTTGCTGCAGTGTGTTCATTTTCATAAAAAAAAAAATATGGTTACACACTCCAAGATTCTTTCAAGACACTATCATTGAATAAGTGGTCATTGATTCTCTAGACCCTGATTGTCTCCAGTAGCTGGTCAAGGAACTGTGCCAACAGGGCCAGGGAATGATCAGACATGACACACTGAAGCATCTGACATGTGTTGACCCCAGCTAACAGCTCAGTGCTGATTAAGGAAGTCTTAGCATGAGAATGACTTAAGTACCATAGAGCTAAATGTACATTTCCTATGGCTAGGATATAAAAAAATAAATTATCCTGCAGTTCTAGGCATACCCTCTGCCCTGGAGTTATGTTTTTGGCCCTTACTGACCTGTCCTGCTGGGTATCTGGAACAAGGTTCCAGTTCCCCCCCCCCAATCATGGCGAGATACAAGTATTTGGCTAGGGTTGTGGAAAGTTGCAAGAAAAACAGAATCCTATTTGGTCCATAGATGGATGCTACTGCTACCTCCTTTCTGCCTAAGCAGCCTGCTACTATTATAAATCAACCTTCCGGTCCAGAAATCTGCTCCACCATTTGAAAAGCTGTGCATCTATACATTTCTATTGCTGTGTCTGATTTGTTGATACTGTCCCCTTCCATGAAAATCTGGCCTACCCACTCTTCTCCACAGATTTATTCCCCACCTTCATTTGGGTTTCCTGTAGGAAGACTAGGTTGGCATTGGTGCTTTTTATGCGTCGCAATACCTGATGCTTTTCTTTGGTTTGTCATCTTTTAATGTTCCACATCAATATAGTCTGGTGACTACCTGACATGGGGATGCTGAGATTTTATATCTATATACACACACACACACACACACACACACACACACACACACACACACACACACACACACACACACACACACACACACACACAGGATCCGTACGATTGCCCGACATATGATTTACAGACTACTTTCCCCGACGAAATTATTTCCCATTGACAGTTTCCTGACTATAAGCACAATTAGAACTTCAACTAGAACAGAATGTACAGTTGCAAAGAATGTTGCAAGCCCCACTTCTACACTCCCCTCCCCTACTGTGATCTCCACTTTCCCTCCACTGGTCACACTAGCTGGCCGGCTGGTTCCACATGTTATAATACAGCATATCTCATGAAATGAAATTTACTAGCGTGGAGTAAATTGGAGAGTCAAAAGAGCTGAACAGCTCTGACCAAATAGAGGTGGTGAACACTTAAGTAAAAAAAAATATATATTTATTAGTCTTAAGCTATTTTGCAGTGCCCAGTCCCATCTTTGGCTTGCTGCACAACACCCACATTAGTTTTGTCATCCATTTCGAACAGACTGCCTAGCTGTTTTATCTATTCAGGACAGATGCTTGTTCCCCCTGCCCTGATGGCTCCACTTCTGCTTACACATAACTTATCATGAGGGAAAGACTGGCATGGCCTGGGATTCATCATATGTTCTGTAGATTTTATATTCTCCATAGTAAACCCCAAAGTGAATATCAAAGATTCAGATTAGAGGGACTTTACTGGAGGATTCACCACCACGCCATTAGATTTTGGAATTATATTTCTAAAAATGCATAAATGAAAATGATTTAACAGAATACAATATTTTCAATGAGAGAAAGATCGACAGAGAGAAGAGGGAAAGATTGTGAGAGAAATGGAGATGCAGATATCAATAGATTAAAAGACAAAAATATTAGAACTATATAAACAGTGCAATAGATATGGAAACAAATTTTATTTTTGTACTTATCACATATAAAAATAAACAGACTCATCTGGGTGGTCAGTGAAGAGGGTGAAAACAAAAATGCAATGTAGCACTTTGTAGCACTTTTCGATCAAACAATATTCGGGCAAAGATCACATCGAGAATTCCAATGACGGGAAATAGGTCGCAGGAAACAGTTGGGAAAATGAATGATGGGCAACCATACTAGACCCATATATATACACATACACACACATATACACACGCACACATACATATACTTAGTGTTTCAAGCAGGACCTTCCTAAATGAGCCAATCAGATACTACAAGGTACTGGCTAAAATATATATCAAGCCCAAGCACAGTACTGTGAAGAACTTTATGTGAGACCACGTCTGAGAAAAAGTGGACTGTGATAAGATCACCACCAACCACCACCCCACCAACAACCACCACCTAACAGTAATAAAGAATGGAACATTAATTCTTTTTGTGTGAGGGTGGACAGGTGACAGCAAGGGTACACAACACCACAACAGCATAGCCTGTGGGCAGAGGTCACACCCCAAATGGTAGGTTAATGAAGGTCTGCTCAAAGGGTGACCTGCCAACCTTCCGAGCCAACAGTAACCAGGTTCGCTGTTTCCCAGTTCAGTTGCTGATGCTAAGTTAGCCGATTTCTTTTCTTCACCGTGCCTCCTGCAAAGTCTCCATAAACAAAAAGAAGGTAAAATCCCCAAAAAAGTTGCCATGCACCCCTCCTCCCCCAGATCGGTAGAACATTCCAAAAAGAGCAAAGTGTCCCCAGAGCTTCATACTGTAGGTCATGTTTGAGTCCTTGCAGACTGTTAACAGAAAACCCAGTTATATGTAATTTTACTGTGCCTCCAGTTCCAGGAATTGGCATGGAGGTTTAAACTGTCTATTTAAAGCTGAAGAATATAATAGCAAATGCTTCATGATGGATCAAACTACTTATGGTAGTTGAGGGAAGGCAGCCCAAAAGCATTCCCCTCCTCGGATGCCTGTGAAATGTGGGGGCAATGTCCTGAGTTGTGCAAGACCCCCCAAATGAAGCAATGCAACTTGACAGCCAGAGCCGAGGAATTCATTAAACAGGCTCAAGTCTGTGTCCACTGATGAAGGAAGCAAGGAGGTCTAACAGCTGACTGAGAAGGAAATCAGATATTCCAGCCTCTGTAGGACAGGGAGTAATCTTCGCAGGGCCCTAGTGCTCCACGATCATGCAGCAGGCACATGCTCAGTGGTGCCCTGCTTTGGCTGGAGGTTGTTCGGAGCTTGCAGCCAATCGGCTGGAGGGTGTGCACCAATGCTAGTATCCTAGATGCGGCTGTCAGGTTTTATTTATTAGCTTTTGATGACTGGGTAAGTACACTGGGCAATAACCCTGCCCATTTTCAGGCACAACCTGGGAGATTACATGATACAAACATACAATCAGTCATAGGTAACATAGAAACAGTACAAGGCAGAGCTAAACAATTTTCAACAATAATAAGAGTAAGCAAAACATACAATAGACACCCATACATCATACATAAATAGCCCATTAAAACCATCCATGCTGGGATGGGCAGAGTAAGTATAGGTGAGCACAATGCCAGTAAGTACTATAATTGATAGCAGCATTAAAGGAAAAGAGAAGAAGCAGAACAACAACTAAGGATAGTTACAGTCGTAAGTATCAAGCGAATATAGGTGAGAAAAAAAGTGCAGTTTTAAAGGAGGAGTGAGATAAGGAGCACTTTAGGTGGGAAGGCAAAGAGTTCCAAAATTTCGGAGCAAAATGAGAGAAAGCTTGTTCCCCCATTTCAGTGGAACATTATGGGACAGACAGCAGCTGGGCGTCAGAGGACCTCAGAGTATGGGACTGAGGTACAGAGGAGAGCATTGACCCAAGTGAGGCAGGATAAGGATATCTGGTTAAGGAGTCAATGAAACAACCCAGAGAATAGGAACGTCTGGAGCTAGGTGACAGTCAATGCAAGGCAGAGTAAAGCAAGCAGTGGTGCAATAGGCGAGTTGCAGATAGGGCAAATCTGCAAATATTGTTATAAGCAACATCCCATTTGTGAAGGCCAATGGCAATTGCATGGGAAAGGAGAGGGAGAGCATAAAGTAGATTGGGGAGAAGGACTCCTTGAGCTACAGAGATCCTAGCTGCCAGAGTTAATGAGTGACACACACGATATGAAGCTCCAATCTTGATGTTAACAGATTTGCACACCTCACTTATATGAGCAGAGAAGTTAAGTGCAGGATCAAGCAACACCCCCCAGATATTTAAAGGAGACAGTAGGGAAGACTGTGGACCCATCATGGCAAAGCACTTGAAACTCTGGCGACACAGTAGGAAATTTCTTAGAGGATCCAAAAATCATGGCCTGGATTTTCGGTAAATTGAGTAAGAGGGAGTTGGAGAACCAGGATTGGAGTTCATGGAACACAGATGAAAGGTGATCATTGATGACCTTGACTGACCTGGAGGCAGTGTAGAGGACCAAGTCATCAGCATACATAAGAGTGGCAATGTGGATTAGAGGTTAGAATATCATTTACAAATACAGAGAAGAGCAGAGGCCCTAAAATGCAGCCCTGAGGGACTCCACAGGAGACTGGGGAAGGAGATGAGAGGACCTTGTCAAAGAGGACAGACTGCGACCTATTGTCAAGGTAGCTGTGAATCCAGGATGTTGTGGATTTAGAGGCACCAAGGGCATATAGTTTATTCAGGAGCAAAGTGTGATTTACTAGGTCAAAGGCCTTGGTGAGGTCAATGAACACAGCACCAGTAAGGAGACCTTTGTCCATGTCGGATTCTACCTCGCTGGTAAAAAGAGTAAGAGCAGTAGTGGTGCTATGACCAGCTCTAAAACCATTCTGGATGGGGGACTGGAGGTTGAATTGGAGTAAGTGAGAAGTTATCTGGTGGTGTATTAATTTCTTAATTATCTTGCAGAGTATAGGCAGAAGTGCAATGGTACGATAATTAGACAGTAATTTGAGGTCCCCTTTCTTGAAAACTGGAATAGTCTTAGCAGATTTCCATGCTGAAGGCATTGTAGAGGAGCAAATGGAAAGGTTAAAAAGATGAGTTACAGGAGTGGCAAGAAGAGAAGCAGCTAGCCTAAGGACATAGGGTTCTAGCCCATCCAGCCCAGAACTGCCGTGCATAGAAATGGTGCTCAGATGTTTTAGGACCTCAGGACGGGTGACCGGGGAGAGAATCAAAGTAGGAGGTGCATCATGTGGAGCCCGTGGAGATGGAGAGGATTGTGACCCATGGAATGTGATAGGAGTGGTGATGGGAACAGTCATAAAAAACTAATTGAAGGCATTGACGATGGTGTTAGGATTGTTACAGAGCGAGTCATTTAAGTCATTGGGAGTTTCCAACTTGGTGTTCCCCATAATCTCTAATTTGGGACCAATAACTTCTGGGGTTAGTGGCCAAGGATTTGAGAAGTTCACAACAGTAGTTACTCTTGGCAATATGAACCTCCTTGCACGTGTTGCACAGGGAGCTGTGGGCATCCAGATCAGCTTGGCAGGAGGAGGATTTCCATTTTGACCAAAGTTTGTCATGATATTTAAGCAATTTCAGGAGTGGCAGCTTTAGCCACTTAGTGACCCCCCCCCCGACTCTTCGTGTTGAGATCGGTATGTGCTTGTTCTGCAGGGCTAGTAAGGTCGTGTTGAAATAGTCTGTGGCAAGATTGATGTCAGAGGTAGTAAAGATGGAGACCAGTCAACATGGTTAAGATCATGAAGAAACAGCCTGGTCAAACTTCAAGAAGTCAGAAAAAGAAAGTACTCTGGGGAGATTTGAAGAAGTAGGGGTGCCTGTAACAGAAAACTGGGCAGTGATCACTGATGGAGTCTGGAAGAACACCAGCAGAGGAGTAGAGGTCTTTCCAATTAGTGAGGATCCAGTCAATTAAAGTACAACTAGAGCCATTCTGAGAGATCCTAGTTGGAGACTTGATTAGTTGTAGAAGGTTAGCCTTGCTGATAGAGGAGGTAAGGACAGAGGAGTCAGACCCTGCCAGTTAAGGTTAAAGTCACCCAGGCAGATAACTTCATTTTTCTTAAATATCTTGGGAATCAGCTCAGTGATCTTTAATCCAGTTTTGCTCTTTCTGGGAGGAATATATATGCAGAAGATGTGCAAGGTTTTGGCACCACCAAGAAATAGGATTGAGTGAAGAACCTCACAGTTATTGACAGGGTGGGTGGGTACCAGAGACACATTCAGGTGCGATTTATACTATAAAGTAAGCCCCCCCCCCCGGGGGGAGGTTCGATCAGCTCACAGCAGGTTATAGCCTGGAAGGGAGCAGCTAAGGTCAGTAACAGAGGGTTTCAACCAGGTTTCTCAGAGCCAAGGTTACTGGCATGCACCAAGGCCTCTCGCTCAGGGAGATTGTGCAAAAGGCTGTGTATATTTATGTGGGCCAAGTTTAGGCCCTGAACCTCAGGCAAGAGATGGGCAGTGCAAAAGTAAGATAAAGTTGGATTGGCTCCAGGGCCAGAGTTGGGTTCAATATCACCGGCCTGGGAGAGGGATAGTATTGTGACCCACACAAAGGCAAGCATAATGGCTTGAGAAACAATCCCAGGCACAGTGGTTTTTCTACGTAGAATACGTCTTAGTAGTAGACCAGTGACTTGTAGCTAAGGAGCACTGGATGAAACGGCATTGAAAAATCGTCAGCTAGTAAGTTCCCCGAAGGGGCCTCATCGTGGAGAGAGGAGGTCACAGCTAGAAATGTCAGTGCATCCATGCCATGTAGGGCAAGAAGCACAACAGGGAGGAAGGTTGCTTGCTTGCCTGGACAGCATAATGCAGGACAGACAAGAACAATAGCAGATAACCGGAGAAAACTAATTGCAGTAGAGGAACCAGACTAAAGGAGACAGGACTAGGTGGAGGGAAATAAGATTAAGTGAGGCAGACAGAACCACAGGCTGGCCAGAAGAAAGGTTACCAAAGAGTGTAGTTTGACAGGTGCTTTTTAAAATTTTCAGAAATTGGTAGCTGTGCTGAATCAAGCAAGTTTGGTGGCAGGAAATCTGGGGGTGGGAGAGCTGCAGAGGGGAGTGTGGTCAAAAAGAAATTTCCCTCCACCAGTACCACCTTGGAGGAGACTGATGGCAGTTCATTAAACTTTGATGTGTTCATAAAGGCTTCAGGATTTTCTTTTCCTGTCTCATACACCCCGTTCAAAGCTTATACATTGCTCCTGGGGAAAAGTCAACACACTGAAATGTCTCAATCTGAAAACTGGATCACTTCAGTCCATTGGGGGCGGGCGCTGAGCACAAATAATTCCAATGGGGCACAGTAGATGAGTGAGGAGGCTGAACAAGAGATACACACCTACTGGCATAGTATGGGTGCCACTTAAGACACACAAAGGGGCTGGCATTTGTGGAGCACACAGGCAGGATCTTGGGTAGCTCTCCTCTATGGAATTCAATGTTGGGAAATCCAAAGGAGCCCTTGTTTGAGGAGATGATCAGATGTGCTGGGTGAAGCATTTTAAACTTGATGTTAGCTTCACACAGCTGTTGCTTGATATGTTTAGAAGCCATTTGCTTGCCCCAGACTAGTGGGGTCATACCACTGAAAATATGAAAGCACTGACCTTCCCACATCAGAGCAGACTGCTTGTGAGCCTAGCTTGAATATACACTTTGTCCTGAAAACTGAGGCACTGAAGTATAATTGCATGGGGTTTGCTGCCCGGCAGTGGCTGTGGTCTTGGGGATCAGTGCGCCCTCTGGATTAAGTACTCTGTGCCATGCTCTGGTGGTCCCACTGCCTGTTGTAGGAGCCACTGAATAACACTGAGCATGTTGGCTCCCTCCACATTCCACGGAATACCTACTAGGACCAGGTTATTCCTCAGACTTTGCCCCTCCTGGTCCTTGATGATCTTTAAGTTTAGCCACTTTTTTCTTGAGCTATGCAATAGTCTTATCTTCTTTCTCCATCTGATCCTCCACTGAGCTGATACTGGCTCCAGCATCAGAGACACTCAGTCAAGCTTTCTAGTGCTGGTTTGATGGACTGAAGGTCTCATCATCTTGAGCGTGGTCAGTTTTATAGAGGCTAACTCAATAAAAAAGTAATCCAACTTTTCTGAGATGGTTACTTAGCCTGTGGCTATGGGCGGCGACACAAGTGGAGAGCTCAGCTTGTGGTGACTGTGGGTCAGAGCGCACAGTGGAATTGGCAATGCCTCTGGTGCATGTTCCATGTAAGAAGCTTCTTTGGCACTCATTTTAGATC
The DNA here is from genome assembly GCA_016271365.2 of Neoceratodus forsteri. Classification (NCBI taxonomy): domain Eukaryota; kingdom Metazoa; phylum Chordata; order Ceratodontiformes; family Ceratodontidae; genus Neoceratodus; species Neoceratodus forsteri. The sequence goes on along the minus strand of CM057453.1, from coordinate 1,426,003,287 downwards.
TTTTTAGGAGTATAGGAAACTATTTTGTTAAAATACCTCTTACTTGAACGAAACCTGGTGAGGATGCCCAAAAACTATTTGCTGCATTTATTTTGCTGGGTTTCGGGAGCTGAGAGAAAGGCTGCTTTTCTCAGTCTGGACACATCATGTGAGAGTTTATTTTCTTAATCCTAACCCTTGCCAGGTCAACAATAATATTTGTATGCCCTATCTGGTGGCCATCTTTTTTTCCTTGAGGAAAAAACCTAAGTGAAGACAGTTATAAACTACTAAAATTTTGGTGAAACTACAAAATGTCACCAAATAAAAACAGGAACTTCCCTGAAATCTTTTATTATAGAAGGCATAGAGTCAAATTATTTGCCCAATGTCACTGCACTGCTGCTTTAAGGTTGGGAGGGACTCCAGATCCATCAAATCTGCTCCCTCTCTGCTTCAGGAACAGACTAGTCAGTACAGCATGATGTTTAAACATGTACTAATTTACAGGGATTTCCCTCCCTCCTTACCCAGTATTCCCTTGGTAAGCAGAAACACATTCAGCCTCATCTTGAAGGCCTGTACAGTTTATGTCCATACTGACTGCTGGTAGATATTTTCACTGGTTCACAGCTCACTGGAGAAAAGTATTTCCTAACATTACCCCTGAATTTACAACTTTTGAGCTTCAGGGCATCTCCCCCTCTACCCTGCTGGAGCACACCAGATCAAACTCCTCTATTGGGATATGTATATACTTTATCGTATAATTTTCCTGTAACCTACCTTGTCATGTGTGTCAATCAACTTCTTACCCTTGATCATTGTATTTATAAGTGTTTTTTTTCTGTATCTGTTATGCATATGTAACCCCCCTGCAAATGGGGGTTCCCAAAAGACTTCCAGGAGCTTGCTTGAATGCTCCAAGCCTGAATGGTGTTTGGCATTTAAGCCATTTATCAGTGAGTGTTTTAGAACCTCTGGTACTGTCTCTTTAAGAGCTGTCTGCTTGCAGACATAATTAGTTGTATGGGGGACTGTGTGTTTCTTTGATTGAGTACCACTCAAGCTGCTGCCAATTCACTTCATTTTGCAGTCACTAGAGTGCAAAGGAACCTATCTGAAAGATGTAACTGTTTGCCAGAAATCATTTACAGTAATAATGAAATTACAGTTTGTCTAACCTGATTTCTTTTGCAGTCAGAGCAGTGTCTGCCTAGTTCCCCATTCTGGTTTTGAACTGCTGAACTGGACCAATCAGTGTGGGGTAAGCTAGCTCTAAAATGGTGCCTTGGACGAATCAGAACTTGGACTCATAATCTGAGCCAGCCACAAGAGGATTGTATGGGCAGTGACTCTGGGAGATGTAGTTTAGACTTCAGTGCCTTTTTGGACCAACAGCAGCAGTCTATTGGTGACAGCCAATCCAGTCAAGAACTGGGAGGAACTCAAAGGAAGTGCCGGTTTTTGTCGGTTGGAGTTTCAGTTGAGCTTTGGCAGTGAAGAAGGAAGGAGCCCTGTGCTTTTTCAATGTGCAGTTTTAGTCAAAAGCGGTGTAAGGCCCAGAGTTCCGGTCTGCAGCTTGTGTAACAGCTTGTTAGGACTGAATCTGTCCTGTGAAAAGAATCAAAGGATCTCTGAAGAGTAGAAACCAGGCTCACCCTGTAGAAGACTGGAAGAATTGCTGAAAATTGCTCGGTCTGTCAGGAACTGAATCTGCTGTGTGTTCTCCGGTATTGTGCAGTAATTGCGATCGGGATACAGATGCAGCCTGCCTGGTATAGTGCTTTCTTTTATATGGATGTGTGAAGAGGTTTGTGTACCTCAAGTGAGCCCTGCTGACATTGAAGGACCCTATCTTATTTGGAGGTCGTGAGTACTAATTCAGGGTTGCTCCCTGTTGAATTGCCACATTAAATCCAAATGGAATTACTGTACTGCTGACTGTTTAATTCTCCTTTTCTCTGTGTGGAAAGAGGCCCCTACCAGCTGCCACAGTTTGGACTAGCCACTAGGGCTTGGGTACCCAGGGACAGTAACTGATAGGGATAGGCCTGTGCACAGAGCCATAAATGAATTATTAGAGTGATAAGCTGATTAACCTGATTTCCCCCTGTCCTTGTTATATCCCTAAATAAATCAGAGCTGCTTGTTTCAGCAAACTTATACTGCCTGAGGTATTTGTCTATGTTAAAGTACTGTACTGTGATTGTTGCACTGTATCTCATTTCACAGGAGGTCCCAGTGCGGAACCAGACCTGGGGGTAAGTGTATACTGTGAGGTAATTCTGATATATTGTGTGGGCCACTAGTGGGAAGAAAGGGGGGTTGCAGTGTCCCAGAGGGCTGTGACCAAGTTAGTTTAACTATTGCAAACCCTGACCTCTGGGTGGAGGCACCCGCCATTGAATCCAGGCCCCTCAACCTGTTAGTGGCAAATCAGGCAGGGGTAGTAGCCCCTGGGATAGCGCCATCTAGGGGTTACATCTATATTAGTGCATTGATGTATCTGTTGTGTACCAACTATTGAACCTTGACCTTAATCAGGTCCATCTTGTAAATGAGCCTTGCTCAATGATGCTCGCCTGAATAAAGATTTGATGATGATGAAACAGTTCTGTCTGTTCAACCTTGTCAATAATCTGTCTTCCACATTCTCAAGGTTATGTATCACTCCGCCACCTTTTCTCCAGTGTGTGCATGTTACAAGAGCCACATTTTACAGGTGTCTACTGACCAATATCCCTTTTGGCACACAACAGTTGCTACTCCATCACACAACAGTGACTATTCTGAAGGGCCAATTCCTTAGGACCATGAAGAATTGCAGTGATGAGCAAAAACAAGAAATAGGAGGGGATACTGGCAAACCATTTGCTAGAAATTTACCTTCATAGCTGGATTGTGGCATGGAGGGCTGAGGTGCTGGATGCCTTGCCTCCTGCCATGTCAGTGACCCAGTTTCGTTAATAGACCAGGGTGCTCAGGGGCTGGCTGAGTGAATGAGGAAGGATCTAGGGCCTCAAAGATGGCTCTCCTCCCTCAAGGGGGGGGGGGGGGGCGGCTCAATCCCATCACTTGCCTGCTCCCTAGGCAGAGGACAGGTGGCAGCACCGGTGGGGCAAGTGTGTGTGCACATGCGCACTGATGAAGCATGCATGTGCGTAGATGAAATATATGGACCAAGGTTAAAATGCTGGTAAAGATGCAATTGCTTGTAAACTGCCATGTCAGCACATCACATGCAAATGCCCCAGAAAGGAAACAGGAAAATGACCCAGCTTGCTTGGCATTCCTCGCAGGTAAAGCACAATCCTACATGGCAGACAACCCACCAATATGGCTCTATGTAAGTGGTGGTAATCTGTAAGCCCATAAGACAGGTCAGTGAATGGGATGGGGGGGTGACAGAAACCAGGGACAAAGAAAAACCTGTATAAAAAAATTATCTTCACGGGGAAGGGCAAATCTCAAAGCTACAATTTAAGGTACGAAAGCCCTGCTCTCTCAAGTGGCGTTAATGATGTATTTTGAGTCAAGCCATTGTGCATTTGATTGATACAACAGTTTAAAAGTTTGAGTTCAGTAGCTAGCTTCAGGAAATGACAGGGTATAGTAATACTGTGCCATCAGCATTGCAAAGCCTGCGTTATGACAGATTAAGAACTAGCATTTGTCAAAGACAGATGTTTGCCACTGGTATAGGGCGGCCTGGGGTACTAGCTGCTTTGTGGTGCACTTTGTGGCTTATGTTGAAGCTAAATACCTCTGAGAAGTCCTGGTAGAGGGGATGCTTGTGTTGCAGTTCTCACTCATTCTCACAGTATTAATCTTTAACAATGCTTTACCAATAATGACCCACCAAGCCTAGAAATATCGTCAGAAAAGAGGTTCATAATGAATGTTGCAGCTGCAACCCTGTCTCAGTACTTGCATCTGTATATACATGCTGAACCTTTGACTTGCAAATATTACTGGGTCTTGCTTATACACATTTTTTACTATATATTTACACAGGATACAGCACGAGTTGCAATCTCTCATTTTCAGTGGTGTCCTGCGTTGATGCATTGTCAGACTAATTACCTAGGACAGGGCAGCTGAGAGGCACTATCTACTTTTAAGTGGGCTCCCACATTTTGACCCCAAATATCCAATCTTTTTATGACCCGATGTTATGATAAGACAGGTTGAATTTTTAAAATCCCATCCAAATGGTGATTTTCCTGTGCGACTGTCGAAACATGTTTTGAAGGGGATCTGAAAAATGACACCTGCTTCATTGGGGAGGTGAGGGTAACAAGAGATGAAATGAACATTAAGGGCCAAAATGCACAAAAGATAAATGTATGAGTAAATGCTGGAACAATTTGTTTCCTCATAATTTAGTTTTTTTTTTTACATTTCAACCCCAAATTTTCTACATAATCTTTATGACCACTCCTGAGCATGACAGGTGTTCTTCAAAAAACAATGGCTGAAACGTCATTTTGCACCACAAGTGTTACCACATTTTGGGTAGGATTTGAGAAATGACAGCGGTCATTCATGAAGTGGTGTCAACAAATGGCTATGTGTAAAAGTTGAGGTCAAAACAGTGAAAATTGCCAGTTATGAGCATGCACTGAAAAACTGCAATGCAGACTCAGCTTTGTTTTCTCATTTTTACCCCAAATTTTCAACATAGCCTTCACATGACCCCACATTGTCTTTTTATAAGCCCACCTCATAAACAAGAGCAGAGAACATTTTCAAATCCTGCCTAAAATGCGATTTTGTGCCACAAATGCGAAAATGCATTTTGGCCAGGATTTGAAAAATGACAGCTGTCACATCCATTAAGTGCTGTGAAGAAATGGCTATGTTAAAAATCTGGGGTCAAAATATTGAAAGTTACCAAATTTATGAGCCTGCATTCATAAATTTCAACATAGGCTTATAACTGGTTTAATATTTTTACACCGAATTTAACAGCTTTCTTATGACCCCACCTCATGTACAAAGACAGAGAAAAGTTTCAACTCCTGCCTGAAAGATGATTTCATGCATCAACCGTGAAATCACCTTTCAGGGCAGATTTGCCTAATTTCACTGCAACTGTTCATTAGGTGGGGTCTCAAAAGCATGTAGGAAATTTGGGCAAAATATTCAAAAATGGCCAAGTTATGCCACTAACTTCAAAACCCCATTGAAGTATTTTGAACCACATACCTTATCTCACACACACACACACACACACACACACACACACACACACACACACACACACACACACCCACCCACCCACCCCCACCTGTCCCAGTCTCTCTCCCGTCTCCCTCCCTCCCCCATCTCATCTTCAGCACTGGAATTGATTTGATATACACCAGACAGTGCTGGTTTGTGGAGGTGCCTCAGTCTATACAGGATCTCAAAGGCAACTATTTGGGCAAGCAGCATAATTTACTACCATTTAGACACTTGGCAAAACAGCTTTAGCTCCGTAGTGGGGAAATCTTGCTTACTCAAACTTGTGATAAGTTCTCCAGTTTAACTCAGGCTAGGGCTTTACATATTTCCTTTTGTGACAGAGTGAAAAAGATCGCAGGACAGCTGGAGAGGGAAGGGGGAAAATGTGATAGAGCTTCTTTGGAAGTGTCAAGTAGTGGAAGGGGTAAACACTCAGCTCATTCATTTTCAAAGAGATCTGGCTATGTATGTTTAACATTCCTCAGCAGGCAGATCAGGTTGCTGGGCAGTGTTGATCAACAGGAAGAGCCAACTTATGATTGGATCAGTTTATTATTTTCAAGTACATGACTGTTTCCAGCCAGCAGGCCAAAACTGTCATGATTAGCCTTGCTGATTGGTGTGGCACCAACATGCCCCTACCAGACCACTCTGCACTGGACTGACAGTGTCACACACCTCAAAAGGCACTCATCAAGATGTCCACCTGCGCGGTGAACAAAAAAAGTGCTCTAGCTGTAGAATTCTTGGCTGCAATACATGTAACCTCTTCAATGAATTGTTACATATGTGTAACCCTCCTACAAATGGGGGTTCCCGAAAAGTCTTCATTGGGCTTGCCTAAATGCTCACTGCCAGGCTGGTGTCCTGCATTTTAACAGTTAAAATGCGATTGCCAGAGTGCCTATATAGCCTGTGTACTGTCTCTAAGAGCTGCCTGGATTGCAGTCATAATTAATCAAAGGGAGCTCTGTTAGAAAATGTACCCGTTTGCTGATTGTTAGAGTAGTAATATTGCAATTTGTTCTAACCTGCCTTCTTTGTAGCATGGACAGTTCCGTTTGTTTCCATCATCTTGGTCCTGGACTACAGAACGGGCAAATCAGTACATTTGGGACTCTAAAATGGAGCCTGCCTTGGTGGGGCTAGAACTTGTAGGAATTGTAGTTTTGGGCTTTTGGTGCCTAAAATAACCTGGAGGGGAGCCCTTGTTGTGACTGATCATCTTTCATGCTGATACTTTGTGTGTATCATGTATACTTTTGGAGTTATATGCATTTGTTTATGATATGGTGTGTGTGGTTGAGATTCATCCCTCAAATCTCAAGGCACCTTGACTAAAATGGGGAAAAATTATGTTTCATAGTAAAAATATATCTTTTAACAAACAATAGTAAAACACCATCTAATGTCTGTATGCTTAATTCGGTGTTGATATTAGACATTTTCCAATAAAAAATGACTTATGTTGCCTTTTTTAGTGAAAAAATATTTTTTTCCGGTTTCGACCAGCATAGAAAAAACGAAATTACTTATTACATGCATACCACCATTGGAAAGGCAATTTTGTGCTGAATAACTCTGCTACTCATACTTTATGTCTAGCATGTACGGTTGAGCTATTAGCATTTGCTTGCGACATGCTGACTATGGCTTGATTTGCTTAGAAAGGCCCAGGATTCACTCTTAAAAGTATACAGGAGATTCAGGAGACAAGTGGTGTAATCTCAGAGTGAGCCTGTGGAAGCAATGAGTTAAGCCACCGAATCATGACCAGGCTTTAACCTGAAGAAGACCTAAGATTTGCTGAATGCGATTGGCCTGTCAGGACTTCCAGCTACCTCTGAACTCCCAGATTATGAAGAGACTAACTGCAACCGGAGAGCCATTTGCCTGGTACAGTGGAATTTGCTTACAAGTGAATGTGCTGTGTTATACTAATTCTTGCACCTGGGTAGGAGTGTATCAAGAACGAACAAAAAATCCTGCACTCACTCTTTCTTGGCAATGTCTTTTGCTCAGCTGTGTAACAGAAATCCACAGTGCTACATCTCAGCACAGAACAGAACTTATTCACTTTACGTAACGTGGGACCCACTGACATTTCTTACCTTTTTGTCTCTTCACACGTACATTATGTCTTGCATAAAAGTTGCCTGTTCCACACAGAGATTTAGCACTGTGGATTTCAGTTCTGCAGCTGAGCAAAAGACATTTTCCAAAAGTGGTTCTAGGATGTTTTTTTCTCCATGTAAGATAATGCACTTGGGGTCAAAGAACCCAGAGGCCAAATACTGGCTGGGAGATGTGCAAGTTACCAAGTCAGAAGAGAAGGACTTGGATGTGATCATCACGAGTGACCTAAAGCACTCCGCACATGGCAGGAGAGCAGCAGCCAGAGTCAATCAGATGCTGGCCTGATTAGCCAAGGGTAAAACAAAGCTGAGGTCATTCTGCCACTAGACAGATCACTGGTTCAGCCACATCAGGAGTAGTGTGCAGTATTGCTGCCCTTACCTAAAGAAAGACATCAACCTGCTGGAAACAGTACAGAGAAGGGCAACCAAGATGATCCACAAACAGCAAGGCAAATCATACAAGGACAGACAAATCTCACTCTGAAGGATAAAAGAGGGTTGACATGATCAAAACCTTCAAGTATCGTAAAAGTTTCAGAGTGAGCAGAGGGTTTCCTTCAACCATAGTGAGAACAGTACCACTAGGGGGTACTGCCTCAAACTGGTGCTGGAAGATTCAAGAGGAAAATGAGGTGACACTTTCACTGAGAGGGTGGTGGTTAAGTGGAATGAGTTGGTGGAGGAAGTTGTTTCCTTGAAGAATGTGGACAGCTTCAAGAGAGGTTGGAACAGAGAAGGGGAAAGTAGCATGTAGTGGGGGAGGGTGGGGGAAGGGGGAACATCAGTGGGGCAGATCCCTCAATAGACACTGAGGGGTCCACAAACTCAAGCAGACAGACTGTGAGGCCTTTTTCTTCTGGCTAAATTGTATGTAACAGTACATAACTGTTTTGTGCATGTTTTGTTTTCCAACAGAGGAGATGTCAGTTATGATGGCTTGATCATCGGCTTGACCACTGTGGAAGGTCTCAACTCTTGTGTGGTGAAGTGCAAAGCAGATTTGTCAATAGCATTTTACCTTCCAATAAAAGAAAACCAGCATTTGAGGTTGCACCTTGAAGCATTGTGTTAAGAGCAGTTAGCAACAGCAGCTTGAATTATGGTCCTTAGCTGTGCAAATTGGCCAAAATTTGCATTTTTTTTTGCAGTGCACATTTTAGCAACTTCACACACCTCTAAACGTTACTGACAGAACAGTACTCATGGGCTTACATTTGCAGCTTTATAACTGAATGTTTTTAAACTAAGGTGGTTTGTAAAGTACAGTAGTTACCCCAGAGTGATGAAGGTCAGGTAATACTTTGATCATACATTAAAAGATGCCTCATTGACTTGCCTATGGTATCACTGTGTTGTCTGACCAGACTTATTTTGCATTGACTTTGGCCAAAACCAATAATTAGAAAGAATGAAAAAATATCAACTGCAAAACACATCTACTAAAACTGCAAAGATGGAAGCTTGGCTAGGATTTATGAAGGCATCTAGTTTCCTTCAATACAACAAGAATATACAGCAGTATGAAACTCACCTATAGAGCAGTCGAAGAAACCGCCATCTGGGCAGATGCAAGTTATCTGACCTTCAGGACCCTTTGTGCAAATCTCATCTTCCGAACAGCCTCCATTTGCAGCATTACACTGGGAATTCACCTCTGAAATTAACAAGCGTTTATCAATGCAGAATGTTTGCTTGTATGTTGTGTCAGCAGGTTTTGGTTGCGTTACACAGAATGATGAAGGCAGAGGATTGTAGTAAGAGTTTGCAGTGGAGACAGCAAGTAAGAACATTCTCAGTTTCATTTTTGAAATAAGATACAGGATTTTGAAGGTTTTTAAAGTTCCCAGTCTCGTGCCATGGGCGACACGTAAACATGAAATATACTGGTACATTGCTGTGGCATTTCCCATTACAAATGCATAAAAACATCCAACTAAATCCAGACTAGGAATCTAGAATGTACACTGAACAAGTCCAAGGTAAGAGATTTTTAGAAATTGCTAGTGGCTGTCATGTTTAATGATGTGAGTAATTACAACAGTAGGCAGTGACACGCATGGCAACCCCTTGTGAGGGAAGGCTCCCCGTCCCATCACTAGGCAACACCTGTGTGACAGAACACTGTGCAATACCTTCCCAGGCTCAGAGCAGTGGCACGCGATAGTGCTCGCCCCACCATCCTTGTGCTACCCAGCAGGCTGCCAGAGTTTGTCTCGACCTCGAGTCACTGGCTCAGGAACACAGCACGCTACCAAGACACTAGTGAGGCCCCACCTGGAGTACAGTGTACAGTTCTGGAGACCATACCTACGTAAGGACAGACAGGGTAGAGAAGGTTCAGAGGAGGGCAATAAAGATGGTGCATGGATTGCATCACAAGTCCTATGAAGACAGAATGAAGGAACTGAACATGTACTCCCTGGAGGAGAGGAGGGAGAGAGGGGATATGATAGAGACATACAAGTATCTTACAGGGAGGAACAGGGTGCAGGAAAACACTTTTTAAGCAAAAAAGATGTTCCAGGACTAGAGGGCATGGGATGAAGTTGGAGGGATGACGATTCAGAGGAAACATGAGAAAGAATTTCTTCACAGAATGGGTGGTGGATAAGTGGAACACCCTGCCAGAGGAAGTGGTGGGGGCTGAAACAATCACGGGATTTAAGAATGCATGGGATAGACAAAGGAATTCTGGAGGTCAAGGGTAAGGTGCAACAGTCTTCTAGGAAAACAAACAACTTACAAGCTCAAATGGGCAGACTGGGTGGGCCATAGGCCCTTATCTGCCGACACTGTATGTATCTATGTACCATCTGAGCCAATGGCTGCCCTGTATACAGCATTTTCATAACTAACATTTTGACCCCACATTTTTAACACTTTTTATGACCCCCCCCTTCTGAACATGATAGGTGTCACAATAAAATAGAGTGAAATTTTACGCCATGAAAGTACCATGTTTTAAGCAGTATTTGAAAAATTTTACCTTTAGCGTTCATGAGATGGCATGAAAATTACTATATATTGAAGATGTGTGGTCTAAATATAAAAAAATTACTGAAGCTGAGTGAACACTTAAATTTAACGTACTGTACCTTTATAGTTTGGTGCATTAAGAGTTTTACACCAAATATTCAACCTAGTCTTGACTACCTCACTTTGTGAATCTGGTAGGTGACATTTTTCAAATCCTACCCTCTGGGTTCTGTCCCTCAGCCAGTTTTCCACCCATCTGGCCATCTTCTCCCCAACTCTAAGATTCACCAACTTCCTTGTCAACCTTTTGTGGGCCACAGAGCCAAAGGCCTTACTGAAATCAAGATGGAGGATGTCTACTGCTTGGCCCCTGTCTGTCTTAGTGACAGTCAAAGAAGTCAACCAGATTTGTTTGAGACGATCTCTCCCCCTCCCATGAACCCATGCTGCCTCTCATCCTGGAGATCATGCTCCTCTAGATATGCCACCAACCTTTCCTTTAGTATGGTCTCCATGAGCTTGCCCACAATGGAGGTCAGACTGACTGGTCTAATTCCCTGGATCATCCTTGGGACCACTTTTGTGAATATGCACTACGTATGCTGTTCTCCAGTCCTGTGGTACCACGCCTGACTCTAGTGAACTATTAAATAGGTCTGCTATTGGCCCTGCCAGCTCCTTAGCCAGTTCCTTTAGTACCCTTGGATGTACTCTGTCAGAGCCTGGTGATTTGTCCACTTTCAATGCCAGCAGACCCTCCCTCACTCTATCCTCTATCACTAGGTCTGCGTTTCCTTCCCCCTATACTCTTCCCTCTTGAAAGCACTGGTCCATCCTTCTCCATGGTGAAGACAGAACAGAAGTATTCATTTAGTATCTCTGCTTTTCCTCCATGATCTTCCACCCACTCCACCCCTTTCTTAAGCCTAACAATCCCTTCCTTCTCGTCCCCTTTCTCACTTATATAGTGAAAGAAAACCTTCTCCCCCTTCTTAATTCCTTCAGCAATTTGCAGCTCCTTCTGTGCCTTTGCTCGACAGACTTCCTTGCTTGCCTCACTAGCCAACCTTAGGTAATTTTCCCTATCCACCTCTTTCTTGGTCTTCCTGAATTTTCTATAGGCCCACCTCTTTTTCCTTACTGCCTTGGCAACCCCAGAACTGAACCAGCTGAGTGCTTTGGCCCTTGTGTTCTTCCCCCTGAGCCTAACACTCATTTGTAGCAACCAGTATTCCTTCCTTAACGATGGACCACTTTTGGTCCACTCCCATATCTGCTCTGCCCACCAGATGGCTCCTTAGAACCTCACCCATTTTCCTAAAGTCCACCCTCCTGAAATCCAACATTTTGGTCTTAGTCGGGATGCTTTCCCTGCCCAAATCCAAATAGAACCACACTGTGCAATGCTCACTTCTGCCCAGTGGCTCCCTGACCATTATTTCCTATACATGCTCCCCATCTGTAAGCACCAGATCAAGAATTGCCTCGGCTCTTGTTAGTTCAGTGACGCCCCGAGTCAGGAACCCACTCTGCAGTCCTTCCAGGATCACCCGACTCTTAGCACATGTTGTGGATGGTATCCTCCAGTCCACCTTGGGCAGGTTGAAGTCCCCCACAATTAGCACCTCTCCTTTCCCCACAGCTTCCAATATTTGTGAGATAAGCTCCCCGTCTCTCTCATCTTGATTGGGTGATCTGTAAACCACCCCCAACCTCACCTTTCTCCATCTATTGGACCTTAACTGAATCCATAATGCCTCCACCTCCCCTTCCTCAGACGCCTCCCTCATGCAAGTTATTCCCTCCCTGATATAAACTACCACCCCTGCCCCCTTCCTGGCTACTCTGTCCCTCCTGTATAGCTTATATCCAGGGATAGCAAGGTCCCAGTCACAGTGTGATGTTGCCCAAGACTGTTACTGCAGCTATGTCCACCCTCCTGTCTGCTAATAATGCCTGCAGGTCATCTATCTTATTTCAGAGTCACCACCCTCCCCCTAGAGTCTGACCTTCCTTCTCTTCTATTCACATTTATGCCCTCTGTGTGCACCCCTCCACATATCCTTGTTTTGTTCCTCACCCCCATCACCCTTTGCTAACTCTGTATTTTCCCCTCCCACCTCCTCCCTCTAGACCTCTTCCATTACTGTGGGGGGAGGTTCACTGACCACCTCCTCTCAGTCTGCAGGCCTGCTCACCCACTGCCCCCCCAGTAGTTTAAATTAAGTGTAGTGGTTATGTATTCCCCCAGTTTGTCCCCCAGTACCCTCAAACCCTCCCTACTGAGGTGTAGCCTGTCTGCTGAAAAAAAAAAAAAAAAGAGTGCTTTGTTTGACCAGATCTCCTCAGTCCCCAGTACAGATGCACCATTTCCTCAGCCAGTCATTAAAATCCTCTATTTGTCTTAGAAACATAGAAACAGAATTTGACGGCAGATAGACCGCTTGGCCCACCTAGTCTGCCCATTTTCCTACCCAGCAGATAAGTTTATGGTTATCTACATTGTTGACTTTTCACCTTAACACTGTGGTGAGTGCGTTTGAGTGTGTGTGTGTGTGTGTGTGTGTATACGTATGTATGTATGTATGTATGTGTGTTTTGTGTGTGTTTTTTGTGTGTTGTGGGTATGGTGTGTATGTGTGTTTGTTGTGTGTGGTGTGGTGTGTGTGGAATGTGTTTGCTATATTTGTTGTGTGGGGTGTGCAGGTGTGTGTGTGGGGGTGTGTGTAGTATGTACACACATAGCGTGGGTGGATGTGGCATGGGGCAGTTGTTATGTGGCTAGAAATACAATTTTCACATATAGTGTGCATTTATTTCCTTCTATTAGTTGTCAGTGGGTGGATTTCACACTGTCACATCTTTAACTGCTCATATTAAGATGCATATCTCATTTACTTGGGGTTCATTAAAGGTGTAATTCCTTTGGGTTTTCATTTAGATTGCTTAGACTGATTCTGTGCATTTTTGTTATACACAGACTGTGTTGAAATCTGCATTTATCAGGCTTATGGTCTTGTTTTCTTGGGGGTCATTGACAAGTTTTTTTTTGTTTGTTTTTTTTTTTTTGCACTTACACTTACAAGTGATACTTTCATGCATCATGTTTATATGTGTAGGTTAATTTGAGGCTTGATTTCAACTTGCAGTTATACCTAATTTCAGGATTTTGTCTCATTATCTGTCCTTTAATATACCAGGACAATTGGAATGTAAGTTGTAAGCTCATCTTACATGTATTAGAGAGAATGCCACTCCAAGATTTTTTATCACTAGAATGCTTTCTTGGCATACTGAGACATTTTAAAATTTATGTGACAAGAACTCTGGCTGTAGAGAATTCTTGATAACCTTTGCCCTTCTGAGGCTCCTCGGATAAAGGCATACTGGTGTTAATTAGCTTCTCTGAAGTAATCTTCTATTATGTTTTAAATGTATATGTTAAACCAATGAGAATTATTTCTGCTTTTTCTATATAACCTGGTGTTAATAGTATGGGATATTTGAAAAAACTGCCACAAAGCTTCTGAAGAAGGACCTGGTTGGTTCGAAAGCTAAAGCACTTTGTTCTTTTCTGTAACATCCATGTTGGTCCAATAAAAGGTATCAAATCATTTGTTTCTGGCTCTGCAGAATTTAGAAAAATTGTAAAAATTCCACAGATTCAGAATTTTCCAATTCTGCACAGCTCTACTGACTGCACAATGTTCCAGCAATGCTGGAAGCATCACCTGACAAAGGCCACAGCCTGCCACAGTAAGCTGTGACACAAGGCAGTAAACGTAGGACAAAAAGGGGTCAGTGTTCAACATCTTTTATTGACAATGCAAAACTTGAAGCTGTGGGACGGCTTTACTTCCTCCAGGTCCATCTTCTGGCAATGAGGCAGAGCTGGAGTGAAAGAGTGCATTTATATTGAAGAATGCAGTTCTCAAAGTTTTTGAAGAACATCGCAGAAGCACTAGGTTATGCCTCTAACGTTGCAGAGCTGCAAATCTTGTGTAAAGGAGCAGAGCTGGAGGATATACCATCTGAGTAGTGGTAGCTCAGTTTTAAGATGTCTGATGAATCAGCACTTCCTGTGGTACTGGCAAAGTGTGGAACAGTGAACTGCATCCATGCCCTTAGAACTGAAAGATCTAAACATTTACACATTAAAGACTACAGGCCTGTAGTGTCTAAATTACAAACTAAGGCTGGGTGGAAACGGATTCACTTGCACAATTGTTCGCAAAACTATTTGCAGAATTTTGTGAAATTTTGCCAGTACTTTTCAACTAGACATAATGCTGCCTCAGCCATCCTTCACTGCAGAGACCTCTATATTGGTAGCTCATCCGTGGATTTACTCGACAGTGTACAGCATGTAGTACAGAATTTACAGGCGCTCACAATTTGGCAGTATGTTAAATTTTACACAATGCTGCCCATTTTCAGCTGGTTATAACTCAGCCATCCATTGTGCTAAAGACGTGAACACTGTCATGTTTACTTAGAGTAACTCCAAGTTCCTGCCAAGTTTGCACACATTCAAGTATGTGATATGAACTTACAGGAGCTCAAAATTTAGCTGAGAAATTTTGTAAAAATAGCAAATTATTTTGGATGCTTATAATTCAGCCACTTTTGGAGCCACATACCTGAAACTTTGAAAGCATAACATTTTTGTAAGGGTCTTAGAAACTACTTCATGTGGTAACATTTGGTCAAATTGCTTAAGATACAGGGGATTCATTTAATTTGTTTATTCATTCAGAGATTTTGTAAAAAGGCCCCCATATTTGGATGCTTATAACTCCACTGCCCTTAATGGTATAGGGTTGACATTTTGCATGGTTAACCAGTGTTGATGCATCCTAAATATTTAAAATCTGAAGTGATCCAGTGGAGTCATTTTATTGTTACAAGGTACATAGTTAGAGTAGTCACCGGCAAACATTCAGTAACATTTTCAAAATGCTTGAATGTTCATGGAAGCAGAATACAGTAAGCAATGATGCTTGTGAAGTTTTAATTTGGCAACACACTAACCACTGCATCAGATGTGGTTGAATTTCCCCCACTAACTGGGCACCAAGATCTGCTGCGAGCTCAGAACAATTTAGAAAAATCCCATTCAAATGTGCATAACCTCAAGTATTTTATTGTTCAGCAATCTACAAGAACAGACTGAAGTGAAAACCATAAAACCACCAGTTGGAGGATAGCAGAATTCAAGAGAAGCTTCTCTCAAGTTACAGCATCAAAAATATACTGTAATAGAAAAATAAAAACTTAGCATATGATGGCAAAAAAGGCCTACTGACCCATCTAGTCTACCCAAACCTACTGGTTAGTGTTGTGATGGCCCCAGTGACCATCCTCCTCCCTTTCCCCTCTCCTTCACACTTCCTATTGCCCTCATCAAGCCCTTGTGCCTGTCCCACCTATTTCTGAATCTCCCCATTTTGGCACAGACTGTAGTTTTATGTAGGTGGCCCTGCCACCCTGTGGACAGTCATGGTCAATGCAACCTAATATAAAAAGCTATGATACAATAGCTGCAGTATGAGCACATGCAAAACAGATTAAATAAAGCTGGCTACCTGATAGCATCACCTGAAATCATTACAGGCTGTCAGAAGTAAACAAAAAAAAAAAAATGTTGAAAAAGGGACTTGCTCAAGTCTAGAGATGAGTTAAGTTGGCAGAATTTGCTCCACACATGAATTCATGAATGTCATGCTATGTGGGCGCCTCCTGCTGCAAAATATGAATTAAATCCCTGGTGCCCAATGGTCCCCCACCACCGATTGCCAACCCTCAATGTACAAAAATTTTTTTTTTATTAAATTTCTGGTGTCTAGTGGTTCCTCCCCCCCCCCCCGATCAATGTAAATATTAATTAAATTCCTGGCATCTAGTTGACACCCATACTGATCACCAGCCCCAGTGTAAAAAGAAAGTCTTAAATTTCTGGTATTTAGTGGTTTCCCACCCCTGCTGTCACCAGCCCCAATGTAAAAAATAAATTCTTATTCATGATAAAATCCCTGGAGTCTAGTGGACCTCCAACCCCCCAACCTAGTCAAGTAGTGCCCTGCCACCACACACCCCCCACCCTGACCAACACAGCCCTCCCTCTCTCTCCACCATGGCTGGCCACCTAACTGAGCTGGAATGAATAAGTGCGTACTTTTATAAGTATGCACTCATTCATTCCAGTTCAGTCGAGTGCCAGCCATGGTGGAGTGGAGATCTGTGCTGGTCACCCACCCAGGGTCGGGGGGTCCACTAGACACCAGGATTTAATTGTGAATAAGAATTTTTTTTCACATTGCAGCCAGTGATCAGAGGAAGGGGGTGGGGGAAGAACCACTAGACACCATGAATTTAAAAAAATAATTTTTGCATTGGGGGCCAGTGATTGGTGGAGGAACCACTAGACACCAGAGATTTACACTGGGGCCAGTGATTGGTTACAAAAAGTATTTATTTGTACTTTGGCAGCTGGCGATCATTGGGGCGGGAACTACTAGACACCAGGGATTTAATATTTTACATCAGCGGGGGGGGGCGCCGCACTAGACACCAGGGATTTACACTGGGGGCCAGAGATTAGTGGTTGGGGGGGCACTGGACACCAGGGATTTAAATAAATATTTGTGAGGCTGGCTCCATGGCACCAAGTGAAGGGGTTTGCTCGGCACGCTGGCAACCCGGGTTCATGCTCCAAGCCTGGGTACCAGAAGCACAGACCAGAAGGGAAGGGATTCACAAGCATCCATTGGACACTTCCCTCCTGGGGGGGTGGGACAAGCTGTGGTGCCCAAGAGACTGGTGCATGATGTTGGCGAGTGTCTCAGCATGCCCTCCTGCACATCCCCACCTCAAGAATCCAGTCTCTTCATGGCTAAGACATGAGGGGGGAGCAGAAATACCATCTCCCTGCTGACTGGATGAGCACCCGGCCTGCACCACCACAAAGTCCTGGACTATCCCGGAACAACCCCACGGCAGCTTACCAGGGATACGGAGTTCACCTACAGACATGTCCCCCTCAAAGGAGAGGGACCTTCCCGACACAGGGATAGGTCGGGTTACCGAACAGTAAGGCTGCATGGCGGGGTCAGGAGAATGGTGGTGTGGGGCATTGGTGCTCCGAAGAAGAGGTAGGCAGGAGTTCCAAGACAAGAAGGAAAATAGATAAATATAATTTGTACACTGGGGACTGGCAATCAACTGGGGGGACCACTGGACACCAGAGAATGGGAGTGATTTGTCATTTCTGACTTCTCCTTGCCTTTTTTTTTTTGGTTAAGTGCAATTTGTGCTTAAACCCAAAAGCAAGGCAAAGTTACAAATAGTGAATTTTTCTTTTATTTTAAAATTCAAGTTTATTTAAAAAGTTTGGGCACAACAAATTCTATACAGAGAGAGATCCAGCAATGAAATACATTATATTAACATGTAGGTACAATTCATACCTTTCTTCTAATCAACCTGTAGGCGTTTGGCATTTTTTCTTTCTCAACGTCGGTGTAAGTTTCATACAATCTTAGTGCAATTACAATCCCATTTCCCATCACAATATAGCTCAAGCTAACAGAGCAATCCCTCCAAGACTTCTGGAAGGCCAGGACCAGATCCAAAGGGGTCAGGGGAGAGTAATCGCCCAGCCACCCCCCCTCTCAAACTAATTGGAGTCCTCTGGGAGGGCATCTTGCCATAAAGTCCAGTGCGTCCACCTGCCCACAAAAGTATTAGTTGTTAAATTCACTCAGTTATTTTTTCCATCGACTGCATAGCTTGTGATATCAAGCAAACTTTAGAACATTGGGGGATCATCTGCTAGCCATTTACGAGTGATTGCCTTATACCCTGATGCACCCCTAACCCCCTCCTCTGCATCTGGCCACAGTCCGAACGCTTGGCAGCTAGTGACATTTTGGGTAACCACGAGCCCCCCCCCAAAACGACCCTGTTAAAGGGGCTTGGCAGATAGCTTACGCTCCTCTTACTCATCACGATTGCCTGTCTAGCCAGTCAACCCTGGCCACTCCCCCTGGAGCTGTCCTGACTCAGCTACCTGAACATGCAACACCGTTGGCCACCCTTGACTTTTATTACCTCCTTCAGGCCTACCTGAAGGTACATGCACTACCCATTCCTACCGTCCCCACCACTATACCACATACCCTGATATCCCTCTATAAAAAGAGGAAGTATTCCAGGTACCCCTCCTCAAGATTCCTGCTTCTCCTCCTCCTCTTGTCTGGGAATATCCATCCTAATCCTGGACCACCAATGGTCATGATGCCTCCCCAATGTATCCAGGGTCAGCTGCGCATTGCCTCTCAATATTTGTAGCATCCTAAAAAAGTGGGACTCCTTCCAGGGTTGGGTACTGATGCACCAACCAGATGTGTCAGCAGTGTGTGAAACCTGGCTCACCCCTCGGACCCCGGACTCCTCCGTATCACTGCCTGGGTTTACCCTTTACCATGCAGATAGACATGGTAAGCA
Source organism: Neoceratodus forsteri (assembly GCA_016271365.2). Taxonomy (NCBI): domain Eukaryota; kingdom Metazoa; phylum Chordata; order Ceratodontiformes; family Ceratodontidae; genus Neoceratodus; species Neoceratodus forsteri. Next base: position 1,425,984,460 of record CM057453.1, on the reverse strand, counting down.
AGGAGGTGGCTGTGCCCTCTACACTAAGAATACCTTACAAGGTCACCTACTCCATGCTCCTCATTTGGGGGCTGGCACACAGGCCCTCACTGTCAAACTGGCTCTGGGAAGAGCCCATAACCCTTTATATATAACAGCATACATTCCCCCAAGGAACCAAAAATCAGCTTTCCAAGCATTACTGTCATATCTGGACACACTACCATCACAGTCGGAACTACTAGTACTTGGTGATTTTAATATCAATTGGCTAAGTAAGGATGCCATCCCATACATTGATCTCACCACAGCCCAAGACCCAATTCAACTGGTCACTTCCCCTACTCATTTGGATCCACGTACTGGATCCTCCTCCCTACTGGACCTCATTTTCTCCAATCGCCTGGGCAAGATCACCAATGTTTCCATCCTTCCAAATGCCCTCAGTGACCACTCTCCAGTTCTCTGCTCCTGGTCCTGTAAAATCCCAAGATCCCCTCCCAAAATAATTTTGAAACGTAAACTTGGTCCTGGTAAATTGGCACAATTAAAAGCGTACCTCAGAGTCATGGACTGGTCCTTCATTTTGAACACCGTAAACCTAGACAGTGCCTTGGATCCATTTACCTGGTCCTTTAATAATATGTGACCTCTATGCACCTTTCACAAAAAGAATGGTTAAAGGCAATCACGTACCTTGGTTCACTGAAAGGCTCAAGTCTGTAATGCGAACCAGAGACATTATGGCATCTCTCCATCGAGTCCGGCCTCCCCCATGATAGACAGAATTATAGAATGGCTCTGAACAAATGCACTTGGGTTATTCACAGGGCAAAAGCAGAATACTATAAATCCACCTTAACTTCGCCCTGGGGCTCCAGCCGTTAGTTCTGGAACAACATTAAGGAAATATGCGGTAGGGTCCCCAACCTGGTCCCCTCCCAGGTCATGTCAAATGGGTCCTTGACCTCCGACCCCACTAACATTGCTGCAGTTTTCAGTGATGCCTTCTCCAACCTTAGCCATGTTCTCCCCCCAAACTTCTATGACCCACCAGCTCCTAGCACACCCTTCCCGCACCTCGGTGCCCCCATACCTTCGCGCCATCTCTCCCAAGTCAGCTGAATCATACCTTACTGCTGCCCTTAGTCACGCCTCCTCCAACACAGACTCCCTTGATCTCAGAATTCTTCGGCTCTCCCTTAAGGAAGTCCTTGCTCCTGTCACCCACATTTTAAACCTCCCTCTCACTAGGTAAATTCCCTGCCATTTGGAAATCCGCCTCAATCACGCCCATATTTAAAGGTGGTGACCGCTCCGCTACTAAATTACCGCCCTATCTCCATACCCCCCCCCCAAGGCCTTAGAGAGGATAGTTTCGGATCAGCTCACTGACCACCTCAATAAATATGACCTTCTCTGCAAACATGGTTTCCACAAAGGTCACAGCATGACTACACTGCTTGAGCTAACATCACACATCCATACTGCATTGGATAAAGGCCACATCACAGGTGCGATCTTCATTGACCTCACTAAGGCCTTTGATACTGTCCACCATTCACTACTCCAAACCTCCTTGCTTAACCTAGGTCTCTCACAGGAAGCAGTGGGATGGTTCGCAGACTATCTTACCAACCGGACCCTTCAAGTTAAAATTGGCAATACCCTATCCTCAATCTTCTGTCCTTTCAGGGGTCCCTCAAGGGTCCATTTTGGGTCCCCTCCTATTCAGCCTTTTCCTTAACTCCCTTCCCGCATCCTGTGCCTCCAACCTATTACTATATGCTGATGGCGCTGCCATCTTCTCCTCCAGCCCAGACCCCTCTCAACTCCACCATTCCCTCCAGTCCTCCTTCAATGCTGTCGAAAGCTGGTTCACCTCACAACACCTTATTATTAACTATAAAAAACCAAAGGTATGCTTTTCACGCATCCGCAGAATTCCAGGATAGGGCTTTTTCCACAAATACTATCTGTGTCTCAGACCCCCCCCCCCGGAATTTATGCATTCCTTTAAATACCTGGGCATCACTTTGGACACTGGCCTTACCTATCATGAGCATATTCATCAATTATCCAAGGCCCTAAATATTAGGTTAGGGCTTTTGCACCGCTTTAAACATTGCCTTACCCCTGAGGCCCTTAAGCTTGCTATCTCCTCCTCGGTACTTTCCCTGCTTGACTATGGCCTTCTGACTTTTGGTGGGGCAAGCTCCTCAGCCCTTGATAGTTTTAGACTTGTCCTAAACAAGGCCTGCCATCTTATATTAGGGTGTGACAGACTCACCCATACCTGTGCGCTATATATCAGGACACCAATTGGCTTAACCTTAACAGAATCAAATTCCACACTTGTGTCTTAAAAAAAATCTCCCTTGGCCTCTCCCCCACAGCACTCATCCCTTTAATCACCATGGACTCAAAAGCTCAGCACACCCATAGCTCAGACAACCATCGTCTCTCTATCCCTTCCTGTCGCACAACTCAATTCCAAAGATCCTTTTGCTACAGGGCACCCTTGTGGATGAATAACCTACCCTCCTCCTTGTGTCTTGATCAAAGAATTGGTCATTTCAAAATGCACCTTATGGCCCATCTTTGGTCCACAAGTGTTTGCGATTGTACGTGAACCAGTGCCCCCTGTCCCTCTACTATTGACAATGGCCACTGGCTTGCCTCTGCATACAGCTCTTAACTCCGCCATCTCAGGGATGTAAAGTTCCCAGTCTTTTTAACGGTCTCAAACTGCACTAGTTCCTGAATGTTTAGCCAAATTGTTCGTGTTATAAACATATCTTTACTCTGTAACAATTTACTGTATTGTGTATTTGTACTAACTGTATTGTGTATCTGTATCTATTGCATGTGATGTGGAACCTTTGTAAAGGAGTCTATGATGCAAAGGTATTTCTGATCTCTGAAATAAATATTTGGTCTAGGCTTCTAATCACAAATAGTGAATTTTTCATTAAATGGGTCAACTTCATGAAGTGATCCGCGGATGCAAATTTGGCAGCTTCACTGAAAATTTACCAGTGATTTCAAACTTTACTGCATCTCTACTCAAGTCACCCAGTGTTTCAAGCCTGTAGGGGAGTGTTTGATAACTGGAGGAGATGGAAGCAGCAGTTTCAAGTTTAACCGCTTGCTACAGATGAATACAAAAAGCCAGAGAAACTGCAGTGTGCTTTATTTCTCCATCTGATAGGAGCAGAGGCTTCAGAAGTTTCCACCACCTTCCAGTTTGTGACTGAACAGGACAAACTAGAGGTACCTCTAATGTTTGAGCAGTATCGCAACCCTAGGAGAAACATTTGAACCGCTCACAAGGCAGCAATGAAAGTACAGATTATGTGAGTGAATTAAAGTTATTAGCACTCCCATGTGAATGTTGGGAACTAACTGTATGAATCTTATCAAGGACAGAATAGTCTGTGGAATTGTCAACTCATCTTTGTACGAGATTGAGATGTTGATTCAACTCTAAAAGGCCATTTATGTCTGTAGAGTGGCAGAAACAGAAAATCAAATGAAAACAAATGAGGAATCCAGAGACCAGCATCGTGCATGCTGTAAAACAAGAGTTACTGAAGAGTACAAGTAACAGAATCAATAATAGACCCTGTTGAAAAGCTGGGAAATTAATAACCAAACCGTGGTACACAGCACAAGTTCAGAAATTGTTCTGCATTTGGTCAGACATGTAGAAGGTCACAGAAAAAATTGTTTTGCTTGCATGTGTGGGACCAAAAGGGTCTCTGCGATAGCAACACGAAAATCAGAAAATGAAACGGAGGACTTTTTCATTGAAAGTGTGATGGCAAACAGTGCTACTGCAATGATTGAACGGCATACAGAATTAACTATAAATGGTCACAGAGAGATTCAAATTAGATAAGGGAGCACAGGTGAATGCAATTCAGAATAGGGTTTACAAGGAGATAAATAAGGTGAAAGAATCACCATTAGAAAAGTGTACCTGACAAGTTATAGGGGACAGCGAATTCCCCCATCTCTAGAAAAGTAAATCTGTGTATAAACCAAGGTAAAGCTGAGCATTTAGAGTTCTATCTCTAATACCCGCTACAGCAATGACTCCTTGGATCTTAAACTCCTTCGGCTCACCCTGGATGTCACATTACCACACCTCACTAAAATTCTTAACCTCTCACTATGCCTCAATCAGTTCCCCTGAACCTGGAAGAGAGCCCTAATCACTCCCATTCTGAAGCGGTGACCCCACTAACACCAGCAACTATAGACCTATCTCAATACTTCCACCTCTCTCCAAAGCCCTTGAAAGATTAGTGTCTGACCAGATAACTGAACACCTGACTAAACAAACTTCTCAGCCAGGAACAGCATGGTTTCCGGACGGGCCATAGTACCATCACCGCACTCAGAGCTCACCACGTTCATCCATGAAGCCCTCGACCATGGCTCAATCGCAGGGGCGATCTATGTGGATCTAACCAAGGCTTTTGACAAGGTCAGTCATGAGCTACTGCTTCGTGTCCTCCCAAAACTAAATGTGGTCCCTGAGACTACAGCCTGGTTTAAGGATTACCTCTCAGGCTGATCACAGCAAGTCAGGATAAACACCACCCTCTCTACCCCCAAAACAGTTTGCTCTGGGGTCCCACAGGGGTCAATTCTGGGCCCACTGCTGTTCACCCTCTTTCTAAATTACCTCCCCAAGGCATGCAGCGGTCATTTGCTTCTCTACACTGATGATGCGGTTCTGTTTTGGAAACACCCCCACCCAACCACCCTCCAACAGGCCCTTCAGTCTCATTTCTGGGAACTAGAGACCTGGTTCACTGAACACCACCTAATCATCAACTATAAAAAAACTAAGTCCATGATTTTTGCGCATCGCCAAAGCCCTTATAGTCAGTCTGCTCTCCTTATCAAGAACACACTAGGTGCCCCACTGGAACACGTTACCAACTTCAAATACCTGGGTATCACATTAGACACCTCCCTCTCCTACCAGAGGCATACCCAAATTCTCACTTCCACTGTCAATACTAGAGTGGTCATCCTATACAGGCTCAAGCACTGCTTACCCACCCAGGCTATGCAGCTTGCAGTCACCTCCTCCATCCTCTCCCAAGTTGACTACGGGATTGCTATATACGGCTCTGCAGAACACACCTCGCTTAACAGTATAAACACTGCCTTGAATAAAGCCTGCCGCCTAGTCACAGGCAGTGACAGACTAATCCACACCTGTGATCTTTATGTTTTGACTGGTTGGATAAATTTCCAACAAAGATTAAAGTGCCACACCTGCATCCTCACAAAAAAGATACACCTTCACCTAGCCCCCGTCGAGCCTTCTCCCCATAATCAGTACAGCACCCCACAGGCGCAATACAAGGCTCGCTGCAAGCTCTTCATTTCTGGTCCCCCTATGTAGTACTTCCCTTGGAAAAAGATCCTTCCGCTACCGAGCTCCTCTCTGGCTCAATGCGTTACCACCCTCACTCTCCCAGACCCACAGCATCTCACTATTTAAAACAGGCCTCAAGGCTCTACTTCTTGAGTGTGCAAAATGCATCTGTGGCTAACATTGCCCACCCAATTTTATTCCCATATCCTCCCCATTCTTGACTCAGGGTCTCTCTAGGCCCCATGTATTAACGCATTACAAGTCCCTGGCCTGGGACTCTAAGATTGCTGCCCAATACCCTCACCGGTACATAAGTTTTGCCTGGACTGCTCCTCAGTACAGTTACTGTAAATACTACCTGTTTATGTATGTCCTTTAGTGTATTTGTTTACCCTCCACCCCCTGTAACCAACGTGGAGCCTCTGCAAAAGAATCTGACTCAAAGGTTTGCAATTCCGAGTGTATTCCAATAAATAAATAAAATAAATATTTGCCAGAACAAGATGTAAATAAGCCAGTGCTGGTTCAATGCATGCATGGCCCTCAACCTCGTGAATAAAGACATACACCACAGTATTTTTTTATATATAAACAGTAACTATGACCACTTGATACAAGACTATGCAGATGTTTTTCAGGTTACTGGCTGTCTGAAGCACAGATATACAACTGTGAACCTAATGGTAAATCCCACTGTACAAGCACCTAGAAAGGTCCCACCAAGGCTTCTAGACAAGCTGCGTCAGGACTAGAGATGCAGTGAATTTAAAATTCACTGGCGGCGTCTGCCATGAAAACGTCACTTTACGTACCACTCCGCTCACGTGGGTAGGGTAATGCAAAGTGCTCACTTCGTCTTGTCATTACCACTTCACATTGGCATAATGAACGCGAAGAAAGGCGAAGTCATTGTTTTTACTGGACTTCGCATTCCTCATTATGATTCTAAGTGATCCACTTGGTGTTTCAGACTTGGCAGCCCCCCCACAGATCACATGGCTTACAGTACTGCAAGTCACATGCTCTCTAGCCAGGCAGGAAGGAAGTGAGTCAGACAGTTTCACTTTTTCCTGTACAGACAGAGAGAGGAGTGTGTGTGTACTAGAGGAGTGTTTTTTTGATTGCAGAGAGAGTTAAAATGTAATACTTAAACCAACAGCTTTTTTTAAAAGCTACATTTTTTTGTCTTTTCTGTACTTTTTTTTTTTTTTTACTTCATTTGTTCTTTCTGTAAGTTTTATTTTTCTTACCTACTTTATGTGTTATGCTTGTGTTGTGAGATGGAGCAGGATGAGGGAATGTCTGGGGCGGGGCAGCTCGGAGAGCGTGGTAGTACATGTCGTCATACTGTGCGCATGCGTGGGGGGCATGGGCACCCATTTGCGTTGGACCGCTCTAAACTTCTGAGTGTCCAATCCCCGGAAGCAGGACCAGCACTGCATCCCGACTCTGAGGCAGTTCAACCACCACCAAGTCCAGCACAAGGTCCTTTGGAGCAGGATGTGCCTGTTCCCCCACGGCCAGGTGTGGATCCCACCATCAGAACTGTTGAGCAGCGTGAGCAGCCTACTGCCAGTTCATCTGGCCCTCCCCTGCCTGTGCTTGGTCCTCCCCACACCTCCGTTGTTTGGCAGTTCTTTGACTGTGTCGGGGGGCAGCAGTGTGGTTAAGTGACGCCTATGTGCGGTGGAGGTGCACCGCGGCCCCCGGGGGAGTCACCTGGGGACTAGCGCACCCATATGCTTAATCACCACAAGTTGGAGTGGCAGGCTGCCACAGAACAGACCATGTCTGCACCTGCTGGCCGTTCCATGGCAGAGGGTGCCGCTGTGCATAGTGGGCGCGGCATCCCTAAGAAGGAGATGCCACAGCAGCACCTGTTGCTCCACCAGCACCCCCCCCCACCACCACCACCAGCACCAGCAGGTCAGCCTGTCGAAGGGGTGGACGCCAGAAGTGCATGTAACACTGTCTGACTTGGCAATTCTCTGGAGTGCTGTTGAGGAGAACAGTGAGAGGATGAGTGCTGTGGAGCAGCGGCTGGATGACAGAGACATCAGCTTCAAATTATGTCCATGCTGGAACTGCTGCTGAATCACCATAGGATCCCACATTAGTTTTGTTTCCTCATGCCATGTTCCCACCCTCCCCACCTTCCTTGCTGTGCCATAAAATGTATTCCTCCACCATCCCTGACCCTTGTATGTAATTATGCCCTTTTTTGGTTGTCTTCAGTATGCGTTATACTTTGTATTCTGGGGCCATTCCTTCTGTTAGGTGTCTGTGTTGTGTGTATGTGCGCTGTTTTGGTGCCTCATTTTTCTGCATCCGAAAAAGGCATTGGTCTTGTGTCCAGAAAATTGACAAGTGGTAACAGTGAAATGAGACTGTTTCAGCACATACAAAGTCCCCCAAAATTTATGGCACACTCAGTCATGCGCACAACAGTGGCACAGAGTCCTCAGATTTTTTCTGCAGGCCCAGAATGCATCCTCCTTGTGTGCAGAGAAGTGAAAAGTGATCATCTCAACTGGATTGAAAGGGGTCCTTTGCATGTACAGTAATAGTAGCCTTGGTGAGTATGTGAGTATATATATTATATATATATATATATATACACACACACACACACACACATACTGTAGATATATGGTTGTGTATTTTGTAGGTGATGATGAGGGGGGTTGAACTTGACGTGGACATGTATTCATGCTATTGTTCTGCATCACACACAGGTGACACCGTCTCTGAACTGTTGCTGTGCACCATCCAGTGCTCAATGAGAATTTTTTTTGCACTTAAATGGAACTGGATAATTCTCAAGCACATGAAGGTAAGTATTTTTTGGGGGGGGAAATCATATTTTCAGTTTTGTCTAATTTTTTTCTCTCTTTTTTTATTTCTTCACAGATTTCATCAGCATACTTCTGGAGTCCGGTTCTTAATGATGGTCATGGAATGAAAACTACTTCTGCGTGTTGCATGTGTGCCCAAGCTTGGGTCGGGGAGTGCCTGATCATGTTGACAAAGTTTTTGGGATCAGTCCCGGTGGTGGTCCAGGGTGGGCAGACAGACTCATGGTGGCAGCAGACTTGGATAACATCAGTCCCGGTGGTGGTGGTGGTGGTGGTATGGGGTGGGGGGGGGCGCCACACCGCCTTTTAAATACTGCAGTTAAAACCTGCCAACATTAACCACATCATCATCCTCAAAGAAAACTGCCCTCACAGCCATCGATGTCTGAAGTCTGACCACTGGGAAATTCTTTCTCCATTGTGTCATCATCTACATCAGTGGTGGGCCATTTCAGGCAGTCACTGCCAGTGCCACCAGGATGCTCCATTTCCACATCAGCAAGACCACGACTAGGCCGGGGTACGAATACCGAAGTTGTAGTCTGTGCTGGTATGTGCCTCATTAATTTTAATGAATGTTAGCAAACTAACATTTGCAGGAGACAGGTTTTTCCGATGATCCTTGACTACTGCACCTGCTGAGCTGAATACCCTCTCAACACTTACACTGGAGGGTGGGCATGTCAGGTACTTCAGTGCCACTGCAGTCAGCTCTGGCCATTCACTGACCTTTCCACTCCAGTACAAAAGAGGATCTTCACACTGTCAGATGCCTGTTTTCAGACAAATATGACTCAACCATTCTCTGTGCTGCACTAAGTCCAATTGTTGATGCATCAGCCTGTTCCCCGGAATCATGGATGTCACAAATACCCACTTGGGACAAAGCCTCCCAAAGCGGGTCAACACCAACCATTTTGGATGAAGGACTACCAGGAACTAAGGTCCCCTTACCCTTGCATGATATGCTTGCTGGTCCTCCAGCTACACCTTCAGCTGGATTATGCTGCCGAGGTTTGCAAACCTTGGCATGTGACTTCTGTGCCCCATGAACCAAGCGAACCAGTTGACCACTGATATTTTACCTGTTCAGGCCCTCCCTCCAGTACTGATGCAATTCCACTTTTGTATCGTGGGTCCAGCATTGTTGCCATGGCAAAGCTGTCACTACGCTGAATGCTCACAATGGGACGATTCTGGTTGAATACTGTCAGCATGTGTTGCAGCAACATACTGCTACCACAGTCTCCGGCAACATCAAGGGCATGCTGTACATTCACCAATGTCTGCCTTAGCACCCGCAGCAGTGGAATTGATTGGCTAATGGAGGCACACTCACCACTCACTGCCTGTGTGGCATGTTCAAAAGGCCACAAAATTGTTATTAGAGTCCATGAGGCGCCACTGTTCAGTCGTCATAGACATGGAGGCCCAGAACTGTCACGGCTAGTGTGCATAAGATGTTCTGTGATGGCTTTGTATTGTTCATACAACCTCTCTGCCATGTATAACGTGGAGTTCCATCGGGTGACAGCTTCAAGCAGTGCTGAGGCAGGCTGTTTTGTATCTGCAACTGCCGCATTTGGTCACGGGCCTTTCCAGATCTTGAAAAGAGAGCAGATACATCGTGCAATGGTCAGCATTTCCTTTATGTCAGGGTGCTGCAGAAACTCCTGAATCACAAGATTTAAACAGTGGGCCATGCATGGAACATGAAAAAAAACCAAACAAAACAAAAAAAAAACAAAAAAAAAACACCATTTGTGATGCATTTCACCACATTTGACCCATTGTCACTTGCTATGAACCCAGCTCTCTGGGACAGAGGGTTTAGCCATCTGTCAATTTTAGTCAGTACCTTGTCCGACATGTTCTCACCAGTGTGTGAACAGGTCACACTACGCATAGCAATTGTTGCATGCTGGTGAATTCCAGGAAGGTTGCTACCATGACAATCCACCTTCCTGCACTGATTATTCATACTACCAGCATCACAAAAACCCCCGGCACCTACACCCAGTGTGCAGTTATACACAGATATGAACTCCCCGCTGTTCTGCCACTTGTCCACACATCCATACTTAAATGGATGAATGGAGAGGAGGAATGTTGAAGGGCATGTCTTACTTAGTCAGAGTGCAGAACAGCACGGGTAGAAAAGTATGTCCTGGATGGGACTTTCCATTTTGGGACAGGCACAGGCAGCAAACCGCCAGAACCCAGAATTCTCCACAAAAGAGAAGGACAAAAGCTAGATTGCCAGCATTTCCGCTACAGCAGCATTAAGTTGACGTGACACTGTATGATTTTGGGGGAGGGGGGTACTTCAGCTTATGCGCAAAAGCACTCTCACGTGGACTGACAAACGTTTTACAAGGTGTGTGTTGGTCACAAATGGTTGTGCTCTGTGATGAATGGCATTGGCAGGGCATGGAGTGTGGTCATTTGATGAAGACGGTTGCACAGGTGATGACAAACCCAGAAATTGTGTTATTTTTCCGGATTTGCCAACCGGGGTTGATGTACCACTTGCAATAGACATACTGCATTCACCACCACCACCAAAACTGCTACTCTCACCAGCACTGTGACAACATTTCAAAGTCATAATGGTCCTCCACCACATCATCATCCCTGTAGTAATCCTCTGCTCTTATTGCCGCACTACTGCACATGTTTAATTTCCTACTGGGCTTAACAGTCATGGAAGGGGATAACATGCTGGCTATGGTTACCGCCGGTGATACGGGTGAACGCCCAAGTCTGGTATTAGCTGCCAGCTTGTGCTGGGTCCACAGAGCCAAGTGCCTATTCTTAAGATGTGTATGCTGTTCTCCTGTCCCAAGATGGCTCCCCTTTTTACCTGACTCACGCACATGGCAAACCTGGCAGATTGCAACTGAATCATCATTTGCATCTTGAACAAAAAATATCCCAAACAAGGGACTGTGATGCTCTGCTTTTAACATGTCCATGATGTGGCTTATTTAAGTCTGTTATTTTAAGCACTGAAGTGGGGGGGGGCACATGATGTTTCTGGTACTGCACACCTGGACTGCAAATGACCACCACGACTACCTATCATATTAAGTACTGGGTCCTCCTCCTCCTCCACCAGTACATCACAAGTTTTTACAGGGGGGATTCCTGCAAACAGATTCAGGCACAGTTACTTTGAATTTCTTTTCCTCCGGTTCCCAACTGGGGTCAATTAAATCATCATCATATTCATCAACGTCACCGTTACACACATCCACATCTTCTACTTGGATGCTAACATGTGGACTGCACATTGCAACAGCAACATCCTCAACATCAGCATCATCACATTCATCATCAGCATCTACACCACCATCGCGCAATATTTTTTCACCACACTGTGAATCACTGTTGCATGGCAAATGAGTGATGTTAAGTGCCACGGTGGATGGAATATCACATTGTATGCTATCATTGACATGATCATCAGAATCAGGTTCAGTTAATGGGATGTTACTGGGAAGTATGACATCATCTACGCTGTCACTCACTTGCACCGCTTCACACTCAATATGTTTGGATACGGTACACTGGTCGGAATTAGAACTTGACGCAACAATGCCAATACTACCCCCACCACCACTAACACCAGTAACACTAACACCACCGGCTGGGAAAACCATCTCCTCCAACTATCAGTGAAGCTACTGATTGGGCTGTAAAAAACACTGCAGGAGAAATACCTTTCTTCACATCACCAATGCACTTCTCCATCCGCGTACTACTACCATGCCCACAGATCCTCTTACTGCCAACATTGCCATGGCCAGAAACTGGCAGCTGCAGTGGATAGCAGGTTCACACTGTTGCACTTACACTGATCTGTGTCACAAATTTTAAAAGGTGTATTATATTTGATGCACACAACACTGCACACACAACACAGAACACTGTGTACAATGCTGAATGAGGAGTGCTATGCAAATGCAAAAGTTCAGTGTACTCAGTGCCACATAATGTAAATTTGTAATTTAAACAACCTGACCTTATGAAATGCTGCACCACATTCACACAACAAGCAGCAAGAAAATTTGTACTATCACTGACAATTTTACCATGTGTACAGTAATACAGTCAGTTATATAACAAAAATATTGCCAACACACAAAGAAATCACTAGTTCTCCAACTTAAGTCTACCTACACAGATACGCCCCTCCCCCACACAGCACACTTCACTGTCTTTCACCACACACACTCAATATTGTAAATTTACACTCAAAATCCACACAAACAAAAACGCTCAATGATGTGAGCACAGGAGGGTTTCCTACAATCGAACTACAGTTGGATCCCAAAAAAAAAGCAAAAAATGCTTTTTGAACAGCTTTTAAAAGATTCCTACTGACAGCTATCAGAGCACACCATCTCCTACTCCTTCCAACTCATACTACCTCGGACTGAGGCTGTGCAGATCAATTTAGAGCTCATGTGACCTGAACTCCCATGAAACACTGCAAAATCCTCCTTCGGAGCTCAAAAACAAGGCGAAGTGAACTGCCACCAATGTACTTCGCCTTAAAAATTGAAAGAAAGTGACCAGTGGAGGTGGAGTAACGCCAAAGTAGTTGCTTTCAACGCACTTTATGCCTCATAACGCAGTACTCCGCTTCGCATTGCGGAGCATTCCGCGAATCCACCTTTGCTCCGTGAATCACTTCATGGAGTGGATTGAGCCCACTTCGACCACCACTAGTTAGGACCTTGCAAGAATGGTGGAACCAACACAACTGAACCTGCTCATAAACCAGCATGTTGGGTAAGTTCACTTATAGTGGAAAAGCCTAATGAAAGTTTGAGGGTGTGGATCCCAAAGAACTTAAAGCACTCTCAAATACCAACAATGGATGAAATAGCCAGATTAAATTGTGCCTCGGTGTTCAGCAGATACCAATTCCCATTTTTGTCAGCTCTTGACTACACAGTCTGACCATACCACATTCAATACCCCTTTTGGCAGGTATACATTTTTGCATTTGGGATTAGTTCAGCTCCTGAGGTTTTTCCTGCACTGTCCAAAAATGTTTCAGGATATCCCAGAAGTGGAGATATACACTGATGATCTGCTGGTATGGGGCAGTACACCAGAGGAGCACTATCCCAGACTGCAGCAGGTGCTAGAGCCGGCAAGAGAACACAATCTAAATTTTAACCAATTTTAAGTGTCAGCTTGGGGGTGAGAAGAGATCTAATACATTGGACATGTATTTGGTGCTGATGGTTTAAAAATAGAGGACAGAAAAGTAGAAGCTATCACAAAACTGCCTACTCCAGCAAACAAGAGATAAAGCATTTCTTAGGAATGATAACTTACTAAGTTGATACCCAAACTACCCAATCACAAGAATCTGCTGTAGTGCGAGTGTTAGTGAAACAAAATGTAGAATGGCATTGTGAGGATGCTCATCAGAAGGCGTTTGATAGACTGAAGATGCTGGTGAATGAAACCCCATCTCTTAAATTATTTTATGTTAACAAGCCAGTGGCTTTGCAGGTAGACAAGTCCAAAGATGGCCTGTGATCTGTCGTGCTGTAGGATGGTAAGCCAGTTTATGCATCACAATCATGGACTACCACAAAAGAACTATGCACAGATTGAGAAGGAAACCTTGGCCGTGGTAGCTTGCTGTGAATGATTTCATTAATACATCTATGGAACAGAAGTGGAATCAGACCATAAACCACTGGAGATTATGGCAAAGCCCTTGGTAAGTTCACCTCCATGGGTACAGCGTTCATTGTCAAGACTGCAGAAATACCAAGTCAGACTATGGTTTAAACCAGGGAAAGAAATGTACATAGCCAATTCGCTTTCCAGAGCATACCTACAGGACTAATTCCAGAGCCTGAAAACAGTGCTCTGGTCCACATGGTGATGGTAGACCTGGACACTGATGTTGAAGCTCAGATCCAATGATTACAGAGCTTACCAGTTACAGAAGAGATTCTTGTAAACTTGAGAAGTGATGGACAGATGTCAGCCTGCAACAAGTAAAAGACTGAGTAAAAGGCATTTGGCTTAAGGGCAATAAAAAAGTACCTCCTGAAATTAGAGTATTTTAAACTGCTGAGTGGAACTCATTGAATGTGAGGGACTGATGTTTAAATGGACAAACAACCTCAGCGAGACCTGAACTTTTACAAATACTTCATCATGGACATTGGGGAATAGATAAAATGAAACAAGAGCAAGAGACTATGTTTTGGCCTGGAATGGAAGCTTAAATTGCTGATGTGGTAACCAAGTGTTCTATAGATTTATTTATTGAATTTTGATGACCGGGTAGGCCCACTGAGCCCCGAAGGTCCCTTTTTCAGGGGTGAACTGGTGTGTGTGTGTGTGTGTATGTGTGTGTATGTATAATTAATATATATAAGAACCAATGACAAGTCATGAGATGCCCACCAGACTGTGGCAAATAATGGCAACTGATCCATTTTATTGGGATTCCAGATACTACCTGGTGCTTGTGGATTACTATTCAAGATATTATGAAGTCTGTCACCTCGAAGATACAGAAAGTGGGACAGTAATATCAAATCCATATTTGCTAGACATGGAATTCCCACTGTACTGACATTGGGCTATGGTTCACAATTCACTAGTAAGGAATTTCAGAGCCTGGCAAAGGACTGGGAATTTAATGATGTAACCAGTAGTCCCAATTACCCACAGTCAAATGGACTGGCAGAAAAAACGGTCCAAACTTGAAAATAATTCACAGAAAGCTAAGGAGGATGGGGAACCTTACCCAAGTCTCCTGCACTATAGGAAC
Organism: Neoceratodus forsteri; assembly: GCA_016271365.2. Taxonomy (NCBI): domain Eukaryota; kingdom Metazoa; phylum Chordata; order Ceratodontiformes; family Ceratodontidae; genus Neoceratodus; species Neoceratodus forsteri. The sequence goes on along the minus strand of CM057453.1, from coordinate 1,425,969,414 downwards.
ACTCCAACTGATGGCACTGTATGCCCAGCATAACTGCTGATGAGCCATAGATTATGGTCCAGATTACCAGTTACCAAGTCATTGTTACAATCACAAGTACTGGATTTGCAACTTGTTCAGAAAAAGCTTCAAAACAACAAAAAAAAAAAAACAGCAAAAGCAATATTATGATTACCATGCAAAGCCTTTATCTGTTCCGAAAGGGGAAAGAGTCAGAATACAGCAGAACGATATGTGGAAACCAGTGGTGTTAAGTAAAGCATCGACACCAGTGTCTTATGCAGTCCAAACCACAGATGGAGGAGTGTACAGAAAGAACAGGGGACATACTCAAGACAAGAGATACAGGACTCACTGAGAGGAATCTTGATGCCACAGATACCACAGCACCAAAACCTCAGCATACTGGGCAGCCCAGAGATTCCTGAGCCCCAGGAGTCTGGATTGGACTAAGATGCAGAGCTGTGGAACAGAGACTAGAATGAGTGGTCGAGAAGTGTGTAGACCTGAAAAGTGGAAGGACTATGTTGAGTGAACTGTAAAGTGATACAGCAACTGTCAATTAGTTAAACATTTGATAGACTAATAGAAGTGTTTTTCTAAAGTAACTATAGTTTATTTTGCCATCTGACAAAATGATCATAAATGTTTTTTGTTTTAAGAGTTCAAATTATTGCTATGTTGTAGTACTGTGTTTAAAACAAAGTCAATGATCTAGAGCATCCTTTTTTGTTAACAAGAGGGATATATTATGTAGGTGGCACTGCTGTGCTGTGTACATGCATGGTCATTGCATCTTAATATGAAAAGCTACGATGTAACAGCTGCAGACTGAGCATGTGCAAGACATTAAATTAAGATGGCTACCTGATCACATCACCCAAAATTACACAGATCACTTCCTCTGGCATTCCATTTCACTTATCCACCACTCTTTCTATGAAAAAGTACTTGCAAACATCCCTCTTGAACCTATCCCAGCCAGCTTCAGTGAATTCCCCCTGTGTGCGCACGTGCGTTTGTACTAATGGTGAACAATTCACTGCATGTCATCCTGTAATTCCCATGTTCATTTCGATCATGTCCCTTCTCCTGGTCTCCAGGGTATACATGTTAAGGTCCCTTAGTCTTGTATGCGTTCTCCCAAACCCCTGTATCATCCTGGTCTCCATTCTCTGTACAGCCTCCACCCTATCACAGTCCTTCCGCAGGTGTGGGCTCCAGAACCTTGCACACTGCTCCAAATGAGGGCATGTCAGAGACCTATACAGAGGGAAGGATTACCTCCATGCTTCTACTTCTTAAGAAACCCCACAATATGTTTTTCCCCCAGTCTTGAAGTTGTCTCAAAAAAAAATCGGGCAACCCTATTGTAGCGGTACCATGCTGCTGTAACCCCATCAAGCTTAATATTCAATTTTCAAAATGTGCTGCACTTCAACATCAGCCAAAGGGCACAGTTTGTGTACAGAACAGAATTTCATTTTCTTCAAAAGGAAAGGAGCCATACTCCACCAGCTGAGCTAGCAGGCTGCGTGGTTAGCGTGAGCTCCCTTAGGCCATGTTCTCTCGTAATGTAAAAAAAACACGTCACAAATGACCTTTTAATCTTCACATTGTCTGTCCATCTGTATCTGTCTATACGTAGATATACATACATATTTCCTGTTACAGGCATCACTGTCATGCAAATCACAGTTGTAGAGAAGATGGATTGGGTTCAGAGACAAATTAAGCCAGATTGTACAACATATATGCAATACCCACTCACCACATGAGAAAAGTAGCTTTAAACTGGGATGCAGGGAGATTAGTTGGTGTTACAACTTTGCTTCCTCTTGAGCATAACATTTTTGGTATTATTTTATTTCTTGGGTATCATGGACCTACAGTATTCCACAGTTTGATACAAGTCATGTCTTGGTTTCTGTTCACCAGGTATGTGCAGCAGGCTTAAAGATGCTTATATTCAGGCACACACCCTAAATATATAAAATAATCTAACGGATATGAGATCTTACAGCATTGTTCACACCTAAACTGTGCTGTTTCAAGTGCATCCACACTGCAGCTGTGATGGCACCACAGTTCCTGGGGCGGAGTGCACTGCTGTAATGGTTTCCACTGCGTCCACTCACAAGTGGCGGTGACATCACAGCATGCGACAATGACAAAAGCCACTTTTTATCTGTCCTACCAGCACACAGATGAATATACTCTAGCTGGATTACTTACTGAAAGAGTACGCTTGCGGATTACCTATGACTGAGGCATGAGGGGAATCCAAGGACACAGACTCACCTGTTCATCCCAGGAATGCCAGTGTAGACTGTATTAAAGGGAAACTTCCATTTGGATTTACCCCACACCTCCATATGAGACAGCTTCAGTTTAGCATTTCTGCACAGTATGTAGATTTTATACTTAGAGGTAGTGAGGTATTTTTATTTTATCAGGTTGATCCTGCTGTCCCTCACTCAATTTTGGATCAAGCGCTTCTAGTAGTGCACAAGCACCCACAGTAGATGTCAGAGCCAGGGAGCAGCTGTGGTAGTGTGCACTGTAAGTCCTAATAGAAGGAGCTATTAATAGCTCTGGTTTGCAATTTATCATTCCTTGTGCTATACTAAAACCAAGTTTAGACTGGCAGCCAACAGGGTGGCTAGGGAGAGGAAAGACCAGATAGACAAAGAGATGGACATGTGGCCTTGAATCCAGCTCATGAAGAGAACTGGAGAGGTCTTGAAAGGCAAAGTGTGGTGCCTAGTTGTACCTAGTACATGTGAGGGGCAGTGCAGAAAAAACATTTAAAGCATTTTACTCACCTTTCTCCAAGTCTGTTGTAAAAAGAGCCACTTTCTCCAGGTCTGTTGCTTCTACAGTTACTGCAGCGAGTTCCTTCAGTGTTCTTCTATCCCACAATGCAAGAGCGGTTTCATTAATGGTCAGTAAGTATGGCTCATAAGCAGCCACTATAGCTGCTTTCCAGTTCCCATTCAGTGTAAAATGCTTATCCTTCTGGAGACTGAAAGTCTGTAAACCTTAAAAACACACAAATATAAATGCAGTGAATACATACTGTAAATACATCTGGTTAGTAACTATGGATTTAGTGTAGGGTCTGCCTGATAGCCTATTAGTTAATGCACTCAAGGGACTGCATATTCAACTCTGGGCCTACAGACTCAATCAAAAGCCTCAGGAGTTGGCAGGAACAGTCCAATATATGCCTTTCTCCTCATGAGAAGGGTCTCACACTCAACATGAAACAGTTGCTTTCTGAAGTTCCAGGAGGACAGGGAGCCATTCCATGTAGTTCTGCCTCCATCGGGGACATTAGGGTGAGGTGGGTGTACATCTGTGGGAGGCCACGCCCAGACATCCTCACAGGTTACAGTGGCTGTGGGGTCATCCTCACAACAGTGATGGACACCACCTCTCACTGTTCAACCATGGAGGTTTTTTAAACTAGGAGAGAGACACTAAGCTGAAAGCTTGTTTACATGTGTGACCTAGGAGCACAAGTAAGTTAAGTGACTTGTTCAGGGTCACACAATATGCAAGTGGGGGCTGTGGTATTCAAACCAATGTCTCCAGGTTTGCAGCCCAGAGCCTTAAACCACTGCACTATACTGCCTCCTTCCATCATACCGTCATATAAAATACAGTCCCAAAGAGACCCAGTACTTCTCAGCCCACAACTCAGATGGAAAAACAAAAAAACATACAGACTTCATATGGCTGTAGAGCATCTTTTATTCAGTTTCATCCAAGAATGTAGTGAGATATCACAATACAGACACCACTCCAACTGGAGTGTTGCAGTGGTGCCTGTACTGCAATTTCTCACTGTACTCTTGGATGAAACTGAATAAAAGATGCTCTATAGCCATATGAAACCTCCAAGTTTTTCCATCCAAGTTGTGGGCTGATGAGTACTCAGTCTCTCGGGGACTGTTTTATATGTAGCAAGCACCAGCAACCCCTTCTCAGTACCGGACTTCTACCACTGTGCACGCAGCTGTTGGGCATGGTATAAGGTTGTGCCATCATCCCTGGTCCAATACTATTCATTGTACCTTACAGAAATTGTACTCCAAAGAGAGACCGCTCTGGTGGCTTAATGCTGCAGGGCAATCGCATGTATTGTGAGTTGGCCCCTTGCAGTACTGGGGCCATTTTAAAAGTTTAAGCAAGAAAGACATATTGAGCTGGTAATAGCTTACTTCCAGACGTGGCCTGGATGGAGGGGGTGAGGTTGAAGACAACCATAAAGGTGCAGGATTAACAAAATACAAGATACAAAGTAAGGAGCAAAAGTAACAAAAATACAAAACTCTACAATAAAATTTTGACCAGAGTCAAAACAGCTGCTAATGCATTAATCTGCTAAGGGATATAGAATTAATGTGTGGATTGTATTGTAGTGCATACTGTACTTCTGAATAGGAAACACAAAGGCATTCAGCTGTTTTATCATAGGAAGTACTATAAACTTAGCTTCATATTGAAAATGAGGTCTAAAGTCCCCTCTGGCAAACACAGGCAGAAACTTCTGCAACATCCAATGCCTTGCACTACTCATTTGCTGCTTGCTCAACCCAGGTGAAGACTTGCCAGATGAATTACAAAAAAATGTTAGAGTTGCAAGACAGATCAACACAAGGCCTAAATTATTCACAGAAAATGTGTGCGACAACACTACATCTCTGAATGGGGTGCACGCAGATATGAAGGCAATAACAGCTCTAATGCAAAGTGCTTTTACTTATCAAAAAAACATGTAGCAGGTGACAGACCTTTCAGGCTCTTATAAATACCATAAATCAGTATTTCAAACTGTAAGCATTCTTACAAATTCCTCACTTGTCTTGTCTCATTGCTGTCCACTGGTAATTCATAAACACTGCGCTTCTTTTTTTCTTCTTGGCTCAATTGCCTATTCTCTTATCGCTTTGTCGTACAAGGAGGAAATGAAGGAAAAATGGACACATGGCTTACTGCTGCTTATTATTTCGCCATTACTAAATGTTTCTCAATACAGCCATACATCCTGGACTTTAACCCACGTGGAGAACCATGGTTAGGAGCTTAGGCTTTTAAATTCATCTACACCCAAGGCATTCATCCCATCGCTGTAGTGTTATCAGTTGCATCTTTTTTGGGGATTTCCACAAGTGCCATATATTGTACCCAGGCAGTGCTTGACATGCACACACTGCCTCCTGAAATTATTCGCTTTCCTCAAATTCACGGTCGGGGGGAGGGTAATGATGGTCTTTCTCCTTGTTTGATGAGGGTGTGGGGCTGAGGTATGGCAAGGAGGGGTGGGGTACCTGATAACCTATCCATCACTAATCTCCTCCACACACGAGGCCTGACAAAGAGCTCCCACTCTGCTGTATTTCAGTTGCACACAGCCCGCAGTGCCCGCTCCACCAGGGCAGTACAAGGAGCACAGTACTTTAGACAAATTCTCCCTGTGCTACCTGCAGCATTGCCACCCAGCCTGCAGCATTCTCCCCCCCCCCCGACCAGGATACCACTACTCCACTGCTGCTCTTTCATGTCCTTTTGGCACAGCTGCTACTGGCACTGGACTGCTGCTTTCCACTCTTCCATCACAAGTTCCACTTTGTGGTCCATGTGAAGGGCTCCTCTACTCCTTGGAGGAAGTGGTGAGTAAAGGAACAATAATGGCAGATTTATTGCCAAGAGATAAGAGGATGATGGTGACTAGATTGTAGATCCTGTCCCACAGCAGCAGCCCTGCATCCTTCTCTTGACATCCATCTGTGTCCATGCCTCAGACTGGAGTGACCGAACATTGACAAGGAGCCCTTAGCAGTGAGTGACTTCACACTCAAGTAGCTGCCTGCTGTGACACCCTAGTATGAGACCCTGGCTGTCGAAATCCTGGAGCTGCAACAGCGCTGACTGACTGGGAAGAGATGGGATGACAAAGTGACAGACTGATGGACTGACTGTGTGCAGCAGCCCCAACTCAAGCATACATACTTGACATACAGCAAGAGACACCTGGTGGCTGGTAGAGCTTCCCTCAAGTCTGAACTGTGCATTTTATAATGATCATTTTTACTGTTATGGGTGGTTAGAGCCTAGAAGGGAGAGCTGCTCTGACGACTTACTGCAATCAAAACACGCTTCTCCTGTCAAACCCTTCTAGCAAAATAATTATCATGCAGTGTGAGATTCTAAACTATATAACAGCTTTTCCCCTCAATACAGGACCTTCATTTCATAGAATGTGCTGGTCTTTAAGTAAAGGTAGGGTGGGCGGGTGGGTGTGGGGTGTGTGTCCCTCCCTCGGTCTCAGTCTCACACACTCCCTCATCGCTGGCAATTGTGTAGAGACCTATTTTGTAGTTCAATCTGCATGTTGTGCAACCAGCGCTAGATTTATAGGAAGGGGTTGGGGTGCATAGGGGCTCGGCCCTATAGATCTGACATGAGCCTCTGTAGCTAATAGAGTATGCAGCTTACTGAGGAGGCAGTATAGCGCAGAGGTTTAGGGCTCTGAGCTGCAAACCTGGAGCCCGGGGTTTGAATCCCACAGCCCCACTTGCATACTGCGTGACCCTGAGCAAGTCACAACTTCCTTGTGCTCCCAGGTCACACCTGGAAACGAGCTTCGGCTTAGTGAGTCTTTCCTGGTTAAAAAATTTCCCCTTTCCCTTAATACAACAATTTACTTTAAATGGGATGGGGGTCTCTAAAGACATGGCTCCCCATCAGCCCCCTTACTGCAGCTCATATAATGCTAGAAGATTGGAATGCTGTAGAAGAAAATAGTGGGGGGGAGGCAGAGGCGAAAGAACAGCACTGTAGTCTACTGAATGGAGACAGCAGAGTGCTTCAAGTGGCTGAGTGACTGTTTCAACTTCAAAATGTTGTGCTTCATTCGGAAGTTGACAGGCTTCTATCCCTGCTCTCTTAGTGTGATAGCAAGGCGCCATGCAGCCGTAAAAGTGATAGAATGGCAAGAAAAAATCTAGAAATGCCATTGGCCAAAAGAAGTCACCTGACTGTGCAATAAATCTTTAAAATGCATGATCCGGTGGCAAATCTCATTTTCCTCTGCAAAAAACCTGAGCCATTAACCCCCTTCAGGGTGTGCATTGTTGGATTTTAATGCACTTCCCGGGTGCATAAGGACATGCTGCTTTTGGCCTCATGCCTTACTACACCCCTGGGGTGTGCATCAAAATCCTGTAATGCACACCATGTTGTGGCTTATTACTAACAAATACAGTTGGGCAGTCACACATTTCAGGCATATAAACCAGTGTAATCACTGATAAGAAAGGTATGAACCCTAAATGGATGGACTGGCTACAGGTCATGGTCAGATCCCCTTCTGTGTGGCAAGTTAAGTCCAACAAGAATGGATAGCCATCAGGTTAGATCAGAAAAACCAATAAAGATCATTAAAAAAAAACATGGCTTTAGCTTCATTTCCCAATGTTTCTCTACAGCTAATAAATGAATGCAATAATGAATACAGGTCTGTTAAGTGTCTATAAAATGGGCTCCAAAAATCCTGCTATCACATTGGTCGACGCCCACTTTTTAATCCAGCACAAATACACACTTTCATTTGGGTTCCCTGAAAGTTTCAAGAAACCACAATGAAAGTATATTTTAAAGCACTTCACCTTTCTGGAAAACATAAACTGAACTTACAAACTTAAATGGGCAGACTGGGTGGGCCATAGGCCCTTATCTGCCGACACTGTCTAAGTATCTATGTATGTATGCCACTGTTTTAAGGCCCTCCAAACACCAACAGAAAAGTTATGTAAGAACTTACTGTAACAGTAAATCTTCAAGAGACCATCTTCCAAGAGGCCATACTTTTGGAACTATAAGCTGTCCAGTATCAGGACCACTCAAACATTTTGCTGGCCAAGGGCCACCAACAATGACACAGTAGTGTCTGTGTGTAGCATGGATGGGTATCATCATTCCTCAGTTCCCCAGTGATTAACCTCAGAGGACCTCCAACCATGAGGAGCCAGGAGATTAGATCACCAGAGGGCACACAAGGAGAGGCATGGGGCTGGAGACAGGATGTATGGAATAAAGTTTTAAGCACAGCATCTGATATACCTCTCACTGAAATCAAAACAGGGAATGAGGGAGGGTATGGCATGGCCTAATTGAGGAGATTCTATCAAAGATCAACTGTCAAAATAAGTTCCAAGTAACTGTTCTATCTTCATCAAGGACATCCCCTCCTTTAGGGCACACTTCTGGAATGACTTCTAAGCACTACAAAGTGGCAGGGAGGATGGCAAGTCATATGTAATCAGGATAGAAGGCCTTGCAGTACAGCAAGCTCCAAACTAACTTGTCTACAAGACATGATGTCCAGACTAATGTTAGCGAAACTGAAGTGTTCTATGTGGCTGCAGCACATATGCCAGCAGCAAGGACATTTTTAAAATAAACAGAAGGGGCTATACCGCTTGTGGAGTTACCTCGAACACAACCAGTAAGTTACTTCCCATAACAGAATGTAATACAATGCGCCATCCATTTGGACATGCATTGTTTAGACACCAGTGTGCCCTCTTTCCAAGACTAAGCAGATCTCTGGTGCAAGCAATAAGACATGATGGGGAGTGCACTCTACTGTGAGAACCACACTCCCAGGGGCATAGTTGGGTATGAGGCCACAGGCAGAGTGCTGGCTGCCCCTGGTAGTGCGGTGATCACATTACAGGGCACTCACCCAGAGTGTCTTTTGCACGTATAAAATTAGTACATTTAAAAATTTATAAAAAACAGTGGAAAAGCTTAAATAAAATTTATTGTTAACATGTATAATAAAAAGGTAAAATATTTCCTCTGCCAATAGCTGTCACTAGGGGCACTGCCTGATGGCTTTTTTATATTTTATAAAGCTGCTCCTTTAACTCCCATTTCTGCCAGTCTCCTTCTCTGCACATACCACAAACCTCTCATTTTGGTACCACCATTAGTTTGCTGCTCAGTAGGAAGTGAGTGCTGAACACAGAGGATTGAGGTAAAGACCGAGGATCTGTGACGTGCAACCTAAGAGCAAGCTTCCAGCTGCAGTATCAAGAACTAAGTCATGGTGCTGTGTGTGTATGTGTTGAAGTGGGTGGGCTTGTGATCACAATTCTTGCATTATGGGAGAATGGGCATGCTAGAGTAGAACAGGAAATGTGGAGTGTTTTATAATTACAAAAAGGAAAAAGATTGTAGCCAAGTCATTGTCTAGCATGTTACCATCTGCAGTAGTGTAATTCACAGAGGGCAATAGTAAATGGAGTCCACTCTAAAGAAAGGGTGATACCACTGGGTTCAGTACTGGGATCAGTCCTCCAACATCTTTGACATTGCGGAGGGACTGGAAGTAATAGTAGGAGACTCTGCAGACGACTCAGAGATATGCAATAGGGTTGATACACAAGGTGGGGTGGAAAGGATAAGGAACTTGGCAAGGCTGGAGGAATAGTCAAATGTATGGCAGCTTAGATTCAATGCAAAGAAGTGCAAAGTAATGCACCTGGGAAACAAACCCCCCGGGCATAGAGTACACAATGGGGGGTGACGTACTAACAAAAAAAAATGGAATGGGACCTGAGGTAGTCATACCAGGTATCCTAAATGTGGGCAAGCAATGTGAGAAGGCAGTAAGGAGGGCTGAGGGATACTGGGATACATAGAGAGGCATCACCAGTAGAAAACAGGAAGTTATCCCTCTGTTCAGACAGTTAGGTGAGACCCCATCTGGAGTACTGTGTGCAGTTCTGGAGACCCCATCTCCACCAGGACAGACAAGATGGAGGCTGTCCAGAGGAGGGCAACTACAATGTTGCAGGGTCTGCACCAGAAGCCATATGAAGAGAGACTAAAGGAGCTTAATATGTATACCCTCGAGGAAAGGGGGGGGCATGATAAACATTCAAGTACCTCAAGGGAATCAACAAAGTCCAAGAGGGTAGCATCTTTCAGAAAGATGTGCAAGAACAAGGGAGCACAATTTGAAGATTGGGGGAGAAAGAGACAGCTCAGAGGTAACATAAGGAAGTATTTTTTCATGGAGAGGGTTGTAGATGCATGGAATGGCCTTACTGAGGAGGTCATGGGGTTAAAACCAGTGGGGGAATTCAGGAATGCATGGGACAGACATAAAGCAATTGTAGTGGGGGGTAGGAGGAAGTAGGCTGTTGGTTAACTAGGATCTGCAGCTTATCCACTAGGTAGGGAAATGGGCAGACTAGGTGGGCCAAGCGGTCCTTATCTGCCATCAAATTTTATGTTTCAGTGTTAATTCAGAAAAGGACCACTGGTGTGCCTCGAACATATGGAGTGCTAGAGTATGTCCTGAGTGAGCAGAGTGGAGCGGGACTTGTCCGTAGTTACGTAACTGAGCGAGGGAGAACTGTGTCACTCACTTGATCGATCATGTCCACATTCTAGTCTTTGTTGGCCACATCAGTGCAGCATAAATAAATAAGTGATTTAGTGAAAGGGTTAGTGGACTAAAAAAACAATGGTGACTTAAAACTACTACAAAATTCTAAATAGAATGCCTAAAAGTGAATCACTGATCCAACAGATTCTGCTGTCTGGCTGTTTTACTGGAACTAGTTATTTATAATGCACTGTAGTCCTAAATTGCACTATAACCAATCAGATTACTCCATTCTTCTCTGCCATTATATAAGGTAAGTTATGTATACAATGGAATACTTGAAGAGTTACTTGGGTTTTAAAAAAGCATAAGGCCTGGATGCAACATCCCTTTGTAAATGACTTACTGTATTTTTTAACTTTTGCATGCATTCATTTGTACTGTAAGTGTGGGAGTTCTCACCTCTCCTCAACTTCGTGCACAAGTAATCATATGCAACCTGCAACCACCAGTCCGCACTTAGTGACTGTGTACCTGGTCTAAGAGGGGTGTTAGATATAGCCACCTGCCCACTGAAGAAGCTCAAAGGAAGAAAGCACTGTGGCACCTATACAATGCTATTTGCATCCACTCGTCATTGGTCTGAGACTAGCAATAAATTTTAAACATTTTGCGTTCAGCTTCAAAGCAGATTTCTTTGCAAAACTGAGCTTCACTGCCAACTTCTACTGGTTACATAGAAACATAGAAGTTGACGGCAGATAAGGACCGCAAGGTCCATCCAGTCTGCCCATTTCTTTTTCTACCTCATGAGTGTGCCATAGGCCTTTGCTCGGTCAATGGCCTATCTATTCATACTCATCTGTATTGCTCCCTTATGCCTATCCCATGCCTGTTTGAAGCCCTGCACTGTATTCATATCCACCACTTCCTGAGGTAGGCTGCTCCATGCATCCACCACCCTTTCTGTGAAAATACTTCCTCACATTACCTCTTAATTGGCCTTCCTCTAATCTCATGCTGTGTCCTCTTGTCCTATTTTTCTTATACTGAAACATGTTAGACTCATCTTGTTAATGCCCTTAAGGTGTTTGAATGTTTCAATCATATCACTTCTCTCCCTCCTTTGTGCTAGGGTATACATATCGAGTTCAGTTAATCTATCCTCATGTGTTTTCTGATGCAGTTCCTGCACCATTTTGGTTGCCCTTCTCTGGACTGCCTCAATTTGGTTAATGTCCTTGTGAAGGTGTGGCCTCCAGTACTGCACGCAGTACTACAGATGGGGCCTAACCAGTGTCTTGTAAAGAGGGATTATGACCTCCCTCTTCCGACTTGTGATACCCCTAATACACCCAAACATCCCTCTAGCCTTACCTACTGCTTTAGAGGTCTGCTTGGATGATTTCAGGTCACCAGTGATGATGACGCCAGAGTCTTTCTTCTCTTGTGACTGCCAGCAACTCCCCTCCCAGCCTATAGGTGGCTTCAGGGTTTCTCTTCCCTATGTGCATGATCTTGCACTTCTTTGCATTCAACCCCAGTTGCCACTCTTCTGACCATTTTGCTAGTTTATCCAGATCTCTTCTCATTCAGCCCACACCATCTAGATCATCTACTGTGTTGCAGATATTGGCATCATCTGCAAACAGACAAACCTTACCCTCCTGTCCATCTGCAATGTCACTGATGAAGATCTTGAAGAGGACTGGCCCTAGGACCAATCCCTGAGGTACCCCATTTGTAATCTGCATCTTTTCTGACTGTATACCGTTTACCACCACTCTGTTTTCTGCCCGTCAACCAGTTTTCCACCCAGTTGACCAACGTCTGACCCACCCCAAGCCTACCCAGCTTATTAATCAATCTTCTATGTAGAACAGTATCGAAAGCTTTGCTGAAGTCAAGGTAGGCAACATCAACTGCTCCCCTTGGTCCACCACTGTGGTTACCCAGTCAAAGAAATCTATGAGATTAGTTTGATAGGACCTTCCTTTTGTAAACCCATGCTGTCTTGGATCCTGTGCTCCTATGGATTCCAGGAGTTGCACTGTCCTTTCCTTAAGGAGTGTCTCCATAATCTTGCCCACTACTGAGGTAGAACTGACTGGTCTGTAGTTCCCTGCCTCCTCCCTGCTACCACACTTGTGGAGTGGGATCACATGAGCCCTTCTTCAGTTTACTGGGACCTCTCCTGTGCTTAGAGACTCACTAAACAGTTCTGATAACTCTGCTAGTTCCACCCTTAGCTTCTTTAGTACCCTGGAATGTATGCAATCAGGTCCCATTGCCTCGTCCACCCTGAGCTTATCGAACTCTTGTAGGACCCTTTCTTTTGTGAAGGGACTAGTGCATGCCTCCCTCCCCCCGTGTCCATGGTGCAGAGCTGTGGGCCTTGCCCTACCTTTTCTTCAGTAAATACTGAGCAGAAGTATCTATTTAGGATAGATGATTTTACATGGTTCTCCTCACACACACCCTTATCTCCTTTGATCTTAGCAATACCCCCACTGGACTTTCTCCTTTCACTAATGTATGTACAGAAAGTCTTGTCACTTTATTTTTCGGTTTTTTTTTTTTTAAACACTGTTTGTGCTAGTGTTTCCTCTGTTTGGGCCTTTGCCTGCTAACCCTGCTTGCCTTAGGGAAGTTTGGTATGCCTCCCTATCTTCATCCTGCTGTGTTCCCCTATATTTCCTTAAGGCCAGCCTTTTGGCTCAGACCTTTTCTGCTACTGTGTGAGAGAACCAAAGTGGTTTCCTTCTTTTGCACTTCCTTTTCTTACTAACACAATAGGATGTTGCTTCAAGTATTGCATCTTAGCAATGGTTGTTTAACAAGTACAGTACTAGCAATCCCACAGCAACATGCATTACCAGCACCGCAGAGTGTGGATCCACCTGGTCTGCATGTTGCAGTCATTATGGAGACACTGCATTATTATGAGGAAGAGAGGCAATGCTGAGTGCACAGTTCAGGTAAAGGCTCAGATAAATGCCATAGACAGGACATCTGCAATCAATCTTGTTCCATCTGAGATGATCCTTAAAAAGATAGCATTTTTGCAAAGTTTTTGCAAACTTGTGATTTACAACCATCATGTCTTGTTGAACTGGTAGCAAGCTTACAGAATATCCAAAGCCCAACATGATAGCGAATGTGAAACTGGTTTGCGGTTAACAATATGGACAGAGGCAGAAAAGATGATCCAGTAAAACAGTTTGCTCTGTTAGTTGAGAGTGCCCAAAGTCTGAAGATCTGTTTGGCTGACATGGATGGTGACAGCAATTATGGGCCTGGCTGCTTCTCCATGGCTGTTAATGCTATTTGGAGAAGAAAAGTTTCTTAAGCTTTCTTACGGCATCACCTTGTTGCTTGTTTGGCATGCAGAGACAACAAAAACACTGTAGTAAAATAAAGAAACAAGTGAATGGCAATGGCTAGTCGGAGTTTCTTCAGCAGGTACGACAAGAATGATGGATGGCAAGTAAACTGGAGTGTGATGGGGCCACCCACATTTATGTAGACAATGACACGTGACATCATGGTGGCCCCCAGCTAGCAAAAGTTTCCATGTGGTCCCTGCTGCCGGGTGGCTATAGTTCCAAAGGTGTGGCATAATTGAAGAGATCAGTTTCACAACAGGATCATATCACAGTGACAACAGGCAACTTGATGTTCTGCAAAGATAAATATTTGGAAACACCTTTTCGCCTGCTATTGACAGGCTCATCGGAGAACTGAACAGACTATTTGATTCCCAGAACTGTTAAACTGTAACACTCAGGCTGCCAGAAGATTTGGAACGTATAATATAGGTTTTTAGGGCATGTATACATGCTGGCAGCACAGCAAGGGTTAAAAGCAGTTGCTACACTATGTCGAGGGAGGACTTTTTTTTATGGCTGTGGGTGGAGCCTACAGCCATTTTGCCATCTGTAGCTTGAAAATGGAGTTTCATGGAACTCATTTTTTGGACATTTCAATGTATTCTTCCACATCTACAGATCACTATGACATCTAAAAATAATCTCTTTCTGTTTAGAATGTTGGAGACATACCTCCAAGCTGCTTATCTGATGGCCATTAGGAAACAATTTGTTAAATATTGGTTGCCTATTAAACTGGAGATTTGTTTACTCCCTTCGAAATGCAACAGCTTGCACATTTAAATGACTAGCATTTAAACATTTTTTTTTGAAATTCAACATTTTTATTGAGTTTAACAGAACAAAATGTGTCTAATAAGAACATGAACCAGTACTAATCACAGTGAGAACAAAATCGTCACAACAAAGCCTCAGGATACTTCAGGAATCATTAAATCTAAGCAGAGCAAACTAAAACCCCCCTCCCCATCCCTCTATTCTTACAGCCCCCCTGCCCCCCACCCCAGGATGTGCCTTATTGAACGAGAAAGACTATTTAACAAAACATATACCAAGAAGTAATCAATATGCAATGTACAGTATCAATGTAGGATAATACAAACCAAAGCAGCCAGAGGTATACACACATGAACGTTAATTCAAGTATAAAGTATACAATTTGCCCCATTTCCGATCAAATGAGATCAAGCAATTCTGGGAGCTTGCTATTAATCTTTCAGTCTTGAAACAGAGAGATATTTCTTTAATCCATTCTGCATACGATATAACCAGTTGGTCCATCCAATGTCTGAGAACCAGCCTTTTAACAGCTATAGAGATTAAAGCCATGTGAAACCTATGTTCCAAGACCTGTATATTGGAAACATCCCTAAAATACAAATTTCTATAGTAAACAAATCTCTCAGTCCCAAAAGGGGATCTAAATCGGACTGAATTGACT
The DNA here is from genome assembly GCA_016271365.2 of Neoceratodus forsteri. NCBI lineage: Eukaryota > Metazoa > Chordata > Ceratodontiformes > Ceratodontidae > Neoceratodus > Neoceratodus forsteri. Next base: position 1,425,954,176 of record CM057453.1, on the reverse strand, counting down.
GCCATAGTGGAGCCACTTTGTCACAATATACGTACCAGGTTCCCTTCAACTATGCTACACCTTGTGCAAATGTTCAAAGGTAGTCTGTCTAACCTGGCCAGCTTGACCAGAGTATAGTACAAATTGTTCAAAATATGATATTGGATAAGCTTGTGCCTATCTTGATTGAGATATCTATGCATGTCCACCCATATCTGCCCCCAAGCTAAAGGAGAATCTGGCAGAAGAGAGGACCAAATTTTGGAGCCAGTAAGGGGGTTAGGGTGTTTGGTATCCAATAGGAAGGAGTATATCTTGGAAATGCCATGGGACTTATTGGCATACTCCTGTATCTGGTCTAAAAAGGGCCTGACTTGAGACAGCGTGCATGTAGAACCAAAAATGGAAACCACAAGGTGTCTCAACTGGAAAACTTTAAAGATACGTTTCTGAGGGATGTTAAATTTAGCCATTATATCCACAGAGGATAGGAGGGAGTTCTGGAGGAATAGACTTTCAACACAGCAATCCTGCAGCTGAGGAAGCCAGTCTAGGGAAAGTGGAGAGCCACCTATCTTAATGTTCGGGTTTAAAGTAAGAGGTTGGGTCATATCTTTTTTTGGTAAGATATTTAAAAAGTTCCAACACTGAGTCAGCACCTTATTGGAGGTCCCTATAATACTACTTTGTAAGGAAGGAGGTAATGTAGAAAAAGTATAGTAAAAAAACTCTAAATGACTGGAGACTATGTTTATTTAGAATCCTTCTCTCGAGTTGTAACCAGATTGGGAGGTATACATCTGGTCTAGCATCGTACTACCTCCCCATTTTCGACATATGGCTCACCCAATAGTATAGCATAAAATTGGGAAGGCGAAGTCCGCCTTTCTCCTCAAGTAAGTTAAGCTTTAAAAAGGCCCTCCTGGGTTGCTTGCCTTGCCAAATAAACTTAGAAATGACAACATGGAGCTGCTGAAAGTAGGACATAGGGAGATAAATATTCAGTAAGTTTAGTGGGTAAAAGACACGGGGTAAAACATTCATTTTAATAATATTTATACGACCCCACAAAGAAAGGGAGAGCGGTCCATCTCTGGAGGTCATGTTGTATTTTAGACAGCAAGCCATCCAGGTTAAGCTTCCTGAAAGCCTCAGGGTCCCTAGTAAGATGTATACCTAAGTATTTAAAAGAGGAAGGAGCCCATTTCATACCGAACTGGGTGAAATTAGCATGGGGTGTGTTAGTATTTAACGAGAATATGACTGATTTAGATAAATTCAGTTTGTAATTGGTCACCTGTCCAAACCGGTCAATAATTTGTAATGTGTGTTAGAGAAGATTCTGGGTTAGCCAAATGTAAAAGAATGTCATCGGCATAAGCTGAAAGAGTCAAAAATTGCTGGTGGACCAAACATCCTGTAATCTGGGGTGAGTTCTTAATACTAAGTAAAAGAGGATCCAAATATAAATTAAACAGAAAAGGAGACGGTGACACCCTTGCCAAGTACCAGTAAATAACGGAAATCGAGAAGAGAAGACCCTGTTACAATACATTCTAGCAGTAGGGGACTTATAAATTGTCTTAATCCATTGAATGAAAGTGTCCGGGAAGCCCATTTTCCCAAGAATAATCCAGAGAAAATCCCAGTGAACTCTATATCAGGCTTTCTTCCGCATCTAATGCTACTAAAACCATAGGAAAGTGGGAGTCCTGGGCAGCCTGGAAAATATGTGAAAGGGTGCGCAGATGGTCAGCTGAAGATCTACCTTGAACAAACCCCACTTGTTCAGGACTCAACAGATTAGACTAAATCCGCTTAATTCTAAGGGATAAGATTTTTGTTAAAATCTTTGTATCGTAATTTAGTAATGAAGTTGGACGGTAACTAGATGGGTCTGTGAGGTTTATCTGGTTTCAAAATCAAAAGAATAGTGGCTTCTAACAAAGTGGGGTCCAGGATGTCCGAAGTGAACATATAATCAAACAATTTCAGAAGGAGGGGGGCAAGTTCCTTACAAAAAACTTTATAGAAATTGGAAGGGAAACCATCAGGCCCCGGGGATTTGTCCAGAGCTAGTCCCCCAATCACTTCCTCCACCTCGGCCACTAATAGGAGAAATCAAAAACTCACCCTGATGGGTCTGCAGGAAGGGGAGAAGAAGGCCATCCAAAAATTGCTCGATATAAGATTGGGAGGGTTGGGAGGGACTGCTACTATAAAGATCCCTATAAAAGGACTCAAACCTTGGAGATGTCCTTAGGGGAGTTTTTGAGGGAACCATCAGGGGTAGATAAAGAAGGGATCCATCTCTATCCTTCCACTTCCCTCAAGTGGAGGGCTAGCATCCTGCCTGATTTCTCCCCTTGGTCAAAATAACGAGCCTTAGTTTTAAGAATAGCATATTCTGCCTTATCTCTTAACAGATCGGAGTACTCATTCCTAAATTTCAACAGAGTTTCCAAATCTATTTGGGAAGATGAGGAGGATAAATTGTTTTCTGCAAGCCTAATTTGATTAGACAGCTACATGATCCTAGCCTCCCTCTGCTTTTTTCTTCTGGACGCTAGCTTAATAAATTCTCCTCTGATGAAACATTTAAAGGAACACCAAATCAAGTCCTCCCTATTAGTTGAGTCTGAGTTAGTATCCATGAAGGAAAAAAATTAGAGATTTAATATGAGAAACTATACGTTCCTCTTTTAAAAGCTGTGTGTTTAATTTCCAGGAGGTGTCCTTTTGCACCTGTGAATCAGGAGAGACAGAGATCCATGCCACGGAATGATCTGATATCACAGTTGGTTCAATTCCAGATTGTAGAACCCCGGGCAAAAGAGTATTGCTTACTAGAATTAAATCAATTCTGGACCATGACCGATGAACCTGGGAATAGAATGAGAAAAGCTGTCCAGAGGGATTAAATAAATGCCATGGGTCACATAAACCCAATAGGTCCATAAAATCCCTCAGGGCAAGCTGTGAAGGGGAAAGTGGTTTTAATGGTCTATAGGATTTATCCAGGTCCTGAGATGGAGCAATGTTCCAGTCTCCCCACAGTATTAACAAAGAGGGCAAAAACCCACTCGATTTATCAGCTAGATTCATAAGAAAATCTGGGTCTCCTCCCACTGGGCCATAAATTGCCCCTAATAGTACCCTGACATTATTAAGCATGCCCTTAATAATGAATCTACCTTCATGGTCCGTTAAACACTCTTCTGCCAGAAATGAAATGTGTCTTCTAACCAATATAGCCACCCCTCTACTAGAAGATGTCCCACAAGAAGCAAAAATGTGAGCGTAGCCCTGACGGTGTAGCCTATTAACTTCTGATGACACAAGATGGGTTTCCTGCATTAGAAGAATATCGACATTCAAAAGAGCACAGTTTTTGAGAACCTGGTACCTCTTAGACAGGTCTCCGACACCTGACATTCCACATTGCAATTTTAATCGATGTCATATTCATGAGTAAGTACACGTAACAGCAATAAAATATATAACAATGGAAAAATAAGCCATCCCAAAAGGCACATCCTACCTACCCCCCCTCCATACTTGAGTCACCACATCCATAACCCACCCATCCGCCCCACCCCCATCAGTACCCCTGAGAAGTATCCAGAGTAAGAGTCCTCAACCATAATACTACAACCCTTGCTAAAACAAATAAGGACAACTGTACCCCAAACCCCCCTCCCCGACTCCTCCAACTATGTACAGAGGGTCTCTGACAAAGTCCCAGAAAGTAATTAGGAGCTTTAAACCTTGAGTCAGGGGACTGAAACCCAAAAGCAACATTTCATTGGGAGGCAGATTCTATATCAAAATACCAGCACCAAGAGGGTATACCCCAATTTGTTTCTGGTCTTATTAACAGGTGATGACCGGAAACCCCCTGGCTAAGGTGCTTCCCAAGAGGAGTGCTTTTCACCCCTCTCCCTGGTGCACTATGCAGTCCCTCCAGAGCCAGCTCTGTCATGGAGCTCCCCGCCCTACCACCCTCTGGGAAACCAAAGTGAACCCTACCTAACTATACAGGAAGTAGGGACTCAACGAGTCCGTGAGGACATATCAATCTATAAAAGTGCCGATTTCTCCAAACATTGTAAAAAAGAATAACCCCCATAAAAGTAAGTAGTTTCAACTACTTGGGAGGGTGAGCCGCTACATCGGAGTGCGCCCCCTAAGACATTCCTGAACTGCCTGACCTGTAACAAAAAGGTAGGAACCTCCAGAACCCCCCCTGAAAAAATGCCTCCCTCCTAGAATCCAGGGCACTAACCGTGAAAAGAACCAACTCCTTGGCATCAGCAGCTCTCGCCTGCATTACCCCCACAAGCTCACCCACTGGACTGCAGGCCAATCCATTTTTCATCGCATAAGGCATAAGCTAGAGCACAGAAGCTAAATGTATTACGATTTTAATGCTAGCTAAACCAGGAACAGAAGTCATAATGCCCGGGTGGTAGCTATGATGCCAAACGTTAGCCCATCCAAATGTAGTGTCGAAAGCCCAGGGTTACCAACTGCCTCTGCTGCTTCCTGCTAAAGGGAGCACATCCCAGTTTTGTATAAATATATTAGGCCATAGCGAATGAAATGGCTCTGCAATCCCATAGTCACATCTCAAGTAACATGACTGTTGATGCCAACGGAAACAGTACAGGTGAACCAAGTCCCATGTTAATCGCCCAACCCACCCCCCGGAATGGCGCCAGACTATAATTAAACCGTAAGATCTTTTCCTACCAGGTGGATGGCTTGAGTTCTCAGGACAATATCTCTCGATTATAGCACTTGCACAAGGTCCCTTTATTCATCATTTACCTGCCCCGGGGAGACAAGGAAGGGACCGGAGGACTAGTAAAGGCTGAAGGGACCAAGAGGTCTGACCAAGCTGATAACGTGTGGAAACACCAGTTGGACAAAGGTTCCCACCCTCAGTCAAAACAGTCCACAAGGTCAGCCGCAGAAGCAAGGCCTACCAGGCCACGCTCCGGCCTACTCGGCCTCCCCACCCCACCAAAAGGAGACTAAAAAGAGAGAAAAGGGGGAAGAGAGCTCTGGCAAACAGGTGAGAGCCTAATATTGTAACCATAAACAAAAAGTAACATCCTAACACATTAGCAAGTGTTCAGCCCGATTTAAACAAATTGGGTAGCTTGAAAGAGAGATCCAAAGCAGCTTGATCTGGAGACTCAAGAGAATACCATGATCCCTCTATAAATACTTGTAGCTTGGCAGGGTAGGTCATTCTGAAGAGAATACCAGCAGCAATCAGCTTGCTAACCGTGGAGTGAAAAGCTGAGCGTTTCTGCCTTGTTTCGTTGGGAAGGTCTTGTGTTATTCGCAACTTGGTACCACTCCATAGAATTGCTTGTAATTCTCTTGCTTTGAGTAATACATGTTGCTTCTCCAGAAAGCTTAAAAACTTGATAGGCCTTGGTGGTGCTCCAGATGCGGGTTTCGGCCTGACAGAGCAATGAGCATGCTCTATATGATATTGTGGGTTGAGGGGGGGGGGCGGATGGACCAACAACCTTGTTCAGAAACTTCTGGAGAAAGAGGATGATGTCAGAGCCTTCCTCGGCTTCAGGGAGGCCTAAAATCAACAGGTTATTTCTCAGACTCCTTCCCTCTAAATCTTCTGTTTTGAGTTGGAGTTTGCTGACCTGCTGTCTAAGTTGAACAATCTCTGGGTCAGTCTCCTCCCTCCACTTATCCAGGGAAGAGGTTCTTGCCTCCAAATCCCCCATTCTGGTTGTTAGAGTGCTAAGATCCCCTCTTAACGATTTCAGCTCAGCAGAGATGTCTTCTAATGTTTCCTTAAATGGTAACAGTTCCTGAAGGAAACGATCTTCAGTAAGAGGGACTGATGGGGCACTGGACAGGGTTGATTTAGTGGCAGACCCAGAGCTTTGATGTTTGGATTTTTTAGAAGATTTTTCCAGAGTGGACGGTGGAGTGTGCTTCATGCCAGCTGGCTTCATCTCTGCTTCCATCGCGTATCTCAGCTGACTGCGATATTGTAGACAGACCCACAAACCTCCGTGAATATAGCGATATTAACAAAGCTCTAATGCAGGCTTATCCTTTAGTCGTTGATGTTAGGGAAAAAAGTAGTTTGGAGAGGGTGGTAAATGGGAGCTCCACAGAAACGCTGCCTGTAGTTGCTCTGCATCAGGTGACCCTCATTTAAACATTTTTTGCTACTAATTCAGTTGGGGATGAATATCTTTCAAGAAAGATTCATACCTCATAAATGTTACCCTTTCCCAGCAAATTCTATAAAGATCTGCACTGTTTTTAACCTCTCAAGACCTATCTGAAAATGCCAGGTCTTTAGTGAACTTCCCAGACTAAATACATAAATTTCTTTTTGACAGGAAGGGCTGTGGCCTGCTTTCCACATATAACAGATAAGAGCTACTGAGACCTCATAGTAAAAGTGAGTGTGTTTGAGGGAGGGGTGGAGAAAACAGTCAAACTCTAGGCAAGGGGCACCTCATCTAATGAATTAACTGCTGACAAACCATGAGTGATACAGAAGCAAATGATTTGATACCTTTTATTGGACCAACATACATGTGACAAAAAGAGGGTAAGCCCTCAGACTGCCTCAGGGAGCTACATTGGAGCCCTGATTGGCTGAAGCCTGCTCCAGAACGTGGACTGGCTACTGCCATATGGCTTTTGCTACAATTGGCCACTAGGGGATTTGTCTCTCCATGGCTCTTCTCCGCTCGCTCTTTTGCTAGCTGTCTAATTTGACCATATTTGCTATGGGGAATGTTTTACAAGGTGTTTAGACAATAAGAAAAGCTGGGGATTTGTGGAAACTGTTGCTTAGACTAAGAAAAGCTGGGGATTTGTGGAAGCTGTTGCTTATACTAAGAAAAACTGGGGATTTGTGGAAACTGTTGCTTAGACTGTAAGGAAAACTGGGGATTTGTGGAAACTTTTTTTTTTTTTGCATAGCCTGTGCTTAGCGTAATTGCCAAATTGTTCTCCCCTTTCTTTGCTTTTTCTGTCTTTGCCTTCCTTTCCTAGTGCCCCCGATATCTCCTACCACTCCTATTTTGGCTGAATCCACTTTCCCGGGCTACAGCGGCCCCGTTCTCAGTCGACTTACCATCTGGACACCTGCACCAACCCCCGCCCTGCTATCTCTCCCTTTCCCATTGTGTGCACTGTGCTCCCTTTCTTTGTCCTGCCTGCATTTAAACTAATCCCCTGTCCAGTCTCTTTCAGCTCCAAAAGCCCTTGATCAGGCCGAACACCACCTCACCTCTGCAGCGGCGGCTGGAGAAGCCAGCCAGCCGTGCACCCTTTGACTGCCCACATTGGAGCCTTCTGAACAGGGTAAGCCCTCAGACTGCCTCAGGGAGCTACACTGGAGCCCTGATTGGCTAAAATCTGCTCCAGAACGCGGACGATTGGCTACTGCCGTACGGCTTTTGCTGTGATTGGCCGCCAGGGGATTTGTCTCTCCGCAGCTCTTCTCCGCTCACTCTTGCCAGCGCTCTCTTTTTCGTCCCACACCACCTGCCCTGACCCCGGCCTCTATTAAATGCTCTTTCCTCAAGAGCTGGACCAATCCCCCTAAGCTGTCATTGGCTGATGCTCACTGGCTCCACCCAACTGCTGTTTTCTTTTCTCTCTAGCCAGTCTTGCTTTCCAAAATTAACTCCCTCCACCCTGGTTTTTGCTCCATTACCTTTGCTCTTTGACAGTGGTTCGGCATTTCAACAATGCCTTGACAGGATTCTTTTTCCTGGTTGTATGCTGTATTCTGTCATCCTACTTAGTACATTACACCCCAGTTACCCACTTACACCAAGGTCAGTCCCCCCCCTATCAGAGGGATACACGACTGCTATCGCAGATCACATGGCACACCACCATGGGGACATCTGCCCCCCCACCCCACTTAACCATGTGCCAAGCAGTACACAGCGCATGGAGCAGAGCACCCCTGAAACTGATCATCAAACCTCTAATACTTGCACTCTCTACAACAAATTATCCTAGTGGCCAGGTCTTGACAGCAAAAAATAACTATTCCAAATGGAATAAGATGCATTTACTCTAGACTAATCCATCTCCTCGGGAAACCACTATTGTTCCTCCTACTTTGTTCTGGAAATGTTGAGCTAAATCCAGGCCCACCCACCTCTGATCACCTCTGAGGCTCTCTCCCTTAATATAAGGGTTTTGGCTACCTCCATGTGAACGTCCGTAGCTCGATTAAAAAGTTCGACCTGATCCAAACTTGGATTCTTCATGCATCACCAGACTTCTTTATGATCTCGGAATCCTGGCTTAGATCCACAACCCCAGACAAAGCCGTGAACATGCCAGGCTACAGCACCTTCCGATGTGACAGACTAACCCGGGGAGGGGGTCTTAATCTATGCTAAGAGTAAATTGTCTCCGTTGTAGACTGCACATCCAAAGCTAATGAATTTGAATGCCTAGCTTTAAAGCTAACACTCACCAACAACAAGGTGCTCCTCATTGCCGCATGCTACAGACCTCCCTCTGGCGGCTCAGCCCTCTTACCTCATCTGCAAGGCTTGTTTGACTCAGCAAACTGAGTGCATTCTTATGGGGGACTTCAACCTTAATTGGAATGATAACAGTTCAAAGAAGCTTAAAGACCTCTGTGACACATGTGGGCTGTCACAACTAACCTCTGCATCCACTAGACCCAACAGACTTAACCCTAATCGAAGCACCCTGCTGGACCTCATGCTAGTTAATAAACCACACAACATTATCCACACCAAGGTGTTCTTCAATGATATATGCAATCACTGTGCCATAGCCTGTATTAGGCACTCTCCTTGGGTAAAGTCGGCCCCCAATACTATATTGAAAAGATGCTTGAAAAGTTTGTCTAACTACATTCCTGCAGGATCTGGGCAATTTTGTTTGGCAGGACTTTTACCTAGCCCCATCTGTCAACGAGACTTTCAACATTTTCTACAAACTACTAAAGGAATTGCTAGACAAACCCCCCCCCAAAGGCTCTTCAAGTCCAGAAACAGACCACCTGGCTGGTTCTCCCCTTTACTGAAGAAAGCTCTTAAGGATAGAGACCGCCTTTGGAAAAAAGCCTGGAAATCTTATTCAGAAGCTGATTGGCTTGCATTTCGTGCCACCAGAAATGCCTGCACCAAACTTATTAGATCCAAAAAAGCTAACTTTTTCCAAGCAGCATTGGAAGATAAGTACAACGCTGCCAAGTTTTGGAACATCCTCAAAGAGGTTGAAGGCCACTCCACTGTAACCTCCCTCCCCACCAAAATAGTGTCTGGGGACAATGTCTTCACTGACAAAGCTGAGATCCTAAAACACCTTAATGATCATTTCACTACTGAGGGGCTAGCCTTCGACACCTCCCCAATCAGAAAACTGAGTCCACACAGGGATACCACTGTTGTCACTAGACCCGATGCCAACTCCATTCAGTGTCACTCTGCTACATTCAGCTTCCGACCTGTTACCTTCAAGCAGGTTGAGGACCTTCTACTGGCGCTGGATACAAAAGGGTGCTGGTGCAGACATCGAACCCCTCTTCCTAAAAATTGGTTACAGTCACCTGACCACCCCATTACCCATCTATTTAACTCCTCCCTTATGCAAGGCACGGTACCCAACCTATGGAAAAAGTACAGTTACGCAAGAACTTACCATAGCAGTAGATCTTTGAGAACAGCTCTTGCAGCAGGTTACACCATTAGGACTGAAGCCGGCAGGTGCCAGGACCCCAAGGAAATTTTATAGCTAGCAGTATTCAACAGGGACCGTCCCCATCAGTCCCACCCCCGACGTCAAGCATCGTATAAAAGGGGGCGGTTCCCCAGAATCCCCAGTTCTCCCACCGGAGACTCCCAGCTGCTGGATGACATCAGAAAAGGAGACTGAGGATCCGCCATCAAATGGCAATCAGAGTGGTGTTAGAAACACCTAATCCTAGGAGAAAGATATCAGAACAAGTCTACCTCCAGCAGGGATGGTGGGAGGGAAAGTACCTGCTGCAAGAGCTGTTCTCGAAGATCTACTGTTACAGTAAGTTCTTATGTAGCTGTACTATCTTACTTCGAGAAACAGCTCTTGCAACAGGTTACACCATTAGGACTGATTCCCAAGCAATACTGGAAATCCCTCACCGGTGGAAGGGGGAAAGGTAGATATCACTAGTTAGACCGAAGCCTAGGACAGGCGTCCCTGAAGGACTGCTAGACCAAAACCTGCTCTTCAGCACGATGCAACATCCAGGCTACAATGCCTGATAAAGGTATGCACAGTGCTCCAAGTAGCTGCTGCACAGATGGCTGAAGTGGACACGTTCATGGCCACAAAGGAGGTAGCCACCCCCATTGTGGAATGACCCTTAACCGAGCCCGGTAAGGGTTTGTTGCGCTTCTTGTAACAGAACGCGATGCAATGTATGAGCCACCTGGACAGCGATTGTTTGGAAACGGGAGCTCCCATCATCCTGTGGGCGAAGGAGACGAAAAGCTGGTCAGATTTTCGGTGGTGTTTGTTTCTGGTTAGGTAGTATCGAAGACACCTATGCACATCTAAAGTGTGCAACAGGGCCTCTCCTCTATTAGAATATTTAGGAAAGGACACTGGTAGATCTATGTCCTGATTAAGGGTGAGAACAGAGACCACCTTAGGTAGAAACTTCGGATTTGTCCTTAGGGACACACTGTCCTGGTGAAAAAAAACAAATAAGGATCTTTGCACATCAGTGTGTGAAGTTCAGAAATTCTTCTGGCCGAAGTAACAGCAATCAAAATTAACGTCTTCCATGTAAGGAAACGTAGCTCGCAATCCATGTCTGGTTCAAAAGGTGGCAGCGTAAGCTGCTCCAGGACAAAGGGTAAATCCCATGGAGGCATAGGATCCTTAAATCGGAGGTCGAAGGTGGAGGACACCTCTCAGGAAGGCACGTGCTGTGTTCAACTGAGTTATGGGATGTTGGCCTATAGGAGTGTGATAGGCTGAGATGGCACAAAGGTGTACTTTTATTGAGGAGTAGGCCAAGCCTGTCTGAAAGAGGGACAGGAGGTAGTCCAGGACCGACCTTTCTGGACAATCCATTGGTGAAAACCCCCGTGCCTGAACCCAGAGGCAAAATCTGTGCCATTTCATGGCATATGTAGTGAGTGGCCAGTTTTCTAGCAGCCGCTAGAACATCTGCTACCTCTTGCGAGACCCTGTACCACATCATGGCTATGTCTCTGGGAGCCAGGCGTGCAGGTTCAGAGATCAAAGGTCCAGATGGACCAAAGAGCCTGCCTCCTGAGACAATAAGTGAGAGCTGATTGGCAGAGGCATCGGAGGTTCCCGGGACAGCTGGTGTAGCAGAGGGAACCAAATCTGTCTGGGCCAAAACGGCGTGATAAGTATCAGCGTCGCTTGCTCTTTGTGACGTTTCAAAAGGACCCTCTGGGTCAATGGGAAGGGAGGAAAGGCATAGAGGAATCTGCCCATCCAGGATAGGAACAATGCGTCTCGCCAGAAAACACCAGGCCCTGGATCTAGCGAGAAGAAATTGGGCAGTTTTGCGTTGTATGGGGATGCAAAGAGGTCTAACTCTGGTGTGCCCTATCTGTAAGACAGATCATCTACTACCTCCTGGAGTAGTTCCCACTCATGGACTCTGGCCTGAGAGTGACTCAGGTTGTCTGCGATGACGTTGTCCACTCCTGGGACATGAACAGCAATGAGGTTTGTGCCATGTTGTAGTACCCAATCCCACACCCTTATGGCCTCCCTGCAAAGCGGGTAGGAATGGGTGCCTCCTTGTTTATTGAGGTAATACATCACCGTGGTATTGTCTGTTTGCAATCGGAGAGTACCCAGTGGGATCTCCGACTGGAAAGCCTGCAGGGCGTAAAGAACTGCTTTCATTTCCAGGATATTTATGTGGAGATGAGCTTCTTGGGTTGTCCATAAGCCCCGAGACCCGACACCATCGAGGTGTGCTCCCCAACAGAGCCCCGAGACATCTGTGGAGAGCATCACAATCAGAGATGGTGCGATGAAGGGGACACCCGCTAATAGGTTCTTTGAATCAGGCCACCATTGCCAATCCCGGATTACGGCATTCGTGATCCGGACTGGAAGCTGCAAATGGTCTTGCTTCTGATCCCATTGGACCCATAACATCCACCGGGTCACCCGCATGTGGAGACGGGTTAGTGGGACTGTTGCAATGGCCGCAGCCATGTGTCCGAGCCGGCAAAGGACCAGTCTGGCAGGGACGGTCCTTTTTGCCAAAATGTCCCTGATGAGGGATCTGATGTGTTCTGCTCGGTCCTGGGGTAGAAAAGCTTTCCCTTGGATGGTGTCCAGAACTGCGCCTATGAACTGCAGAATCTTTGACGGAACCAGGTGTGACTTCTCCTGATTGATAATGATGCCCAAAGTCTCGAACAGAGACAGAGTACAATGAATGGCAGACATCAGGGCTTCCCGAGAGGGCGCCATGAGAAGTCAGTCGTCCATGTAGGGGAACACGTAGTGGCCTTGTCTCCTCAGAGTTGCTGCTATGACTGCCATGCACTTCATGAACACTCGAGGTGCCGATGACGGTCCGAAAGGAAGGGCTCGGAACTGATAATGGCGACCTAGAAATTTGAAGAGCAAGAACTTCCTGTGCGCTCGAGCAATGGGTATGTGCAGGTAAGCATCCTGCATGTCCAAGGACACTAGGAAGGTGCCCTGCTTGAGCATGGGTATCAGACCTGGAAGGGTCACCATGTGGAAGCGTTTGTAGAGGACCGAAGCGTTGAGATCGCTGAGATCCAGCATCGGACTGAGGTCCCCTGTCTTTTTGGGAACCAGAAAGAAGTGGGAATAGTAACCTGCACCTCTCTGGTTCCACAGTACGTGCTCTACAGCTTATTTTCCTAGAAGTGCAAGCACCTCCTGCTGTATGAGAAGAGCATGCTGACCCAAAGAACGGGAGAGCAGGGGAGGTCTTGATGGTGGGTGATCGAGGAATTCGATAAAGTGACCTCTCTTGACCATCTGAAGAACCCACCAGTTGGTGGTAATCGACTGTCACCCTGAAAAGTGGCGAGCGATGTGACCCCCAACCTTTTCTGCCCATTGATCCAGAGGAGAGGCGGGGGCCGGGAAGGAGTCATGCTGTGGCAGCATTGGTTCCCGAAAGCTGGGCCAGTTTGGTATACCGTTGGCCTCTGCCTGGGGAAGATTTAGCCTGGGCTTTATGATGGAAAGTGCCCCTTTGTTGCTTACCGGAAAGTGGCTGCCGCCGTTGTTGCGGGCCATGAACACTGTTCCGGTTCCTACGAAAAGAACCAGGTTTAGATCTGTACATGGCCTGTACAGATCTTATTGACTTTCCGGCGTCCTGAAGCTTGGTGATTACCTTTTCCGAGTGTTCACCAAACAGGACTTCGCCGTTGTATGGGACATCAAGAATGTTTTTCTGTACATCTGGGTAAAACTGGAGACATGGAGCCAGGAGCGTCTTCGGAGACAGATGCCCAAAGCTGCAGCTCTGGCAGACGACTCCGCAGAATCGTATGCGACTTGTAACACTTGGGTCCCCACATCAGACCCTGTGCGGAGAAGGTTTAAGAGCTCCGCCTTCTGATCGCCATCCGGTAGCTTGTCAACAAGGTCCTGACCCTGTTCCCACAGGGCATTCTGAAACTGAACCATGTGAGATAGTTCAGGGACCTGATGGAGCATGTAGCAACAGCATACATGCGCCTCCCCTGGGAATCAAACTGTTTGGATTCCTGGTCTGGTGGCTGTGTGCTCATATGCTGTGGTCATTGGAACCGGTCATGAGAGGCCGTAATGACCAGGGAGTCAGCCAGAGGTTGTTGCGCCAAGTACTGGTCCTCTTTTGGGGCCTTTTACAGGCGGTCAGCTTTGTTCGGCACAGCGGGGGTGGAGTGTGGATGCTTCCATGCGGCCTTGGTGACATCCGCGAAAGTGTCCAAGGGTGGCACTACCACAGGCTTAGGATCCTTCTGCTGAAGGTAATGAGCAAGGCGCTGTCTCTCAGGATCGAGATCTTCTGAATCTCATCCTATGTTCTCTTGGATGTGTCTCAATCTCAGAGAAAGAAAGTCATCCGGAGGTGACCTGGGCAGGTCTTGTGGGTCAGGAGATGGGATGCTGAGTGGAGAAGGAGACCTGGAGGTGTCAGAAGTATCCGGTCTAGAATCCTCCCCTGGCGGAGTGCATTGTCTACGTCTGGGTCGCTTGGGGCTGGGAGACCCTGAGGGAGATCTTGAGGGAGGCCTTCTCCATTCCTTAGATCTTCCCCTAGGAGGTGGAGTGTGCTCCATGGGGGTTGGTGGTCGTCCTGCTGGCCCCAGCTGTGGAGGAGGGAGAGTAGGAGGTGAAGGAGGAGGAGGTTTCACTGGGATCACATCATTCCTTATTGTGTCCCACCAGAAAGTGGAGAGATCTTTGACCTCTTGGATTTTCATACCCGATGACGGACCTGGCACCAGTGGTCTGTCGCCGGGGTCTGGCCTCGGGTCCGAAGGTGTCTCCGGGATTGGCGAAGGTTCCCGTGGAAGCCCGGCATCCTCGATGCCACCTGCCTGATCCTCAGACAATGTCAGGTCCTCCTCCGTGGAGTGCCGGTGACTGGTGTCCACCAGTGACGGGGGAGGCAGTCTGTCTCTGGCAAACGTGTCACCGACGTCTGGCACTTGGCCAACATCTTCGGCTCTGGTGAATGCCAGACTGATGTCTGGTGTTTGGCCAATGTCCTCAGCTCCAGCGAACGTCTGGCCAACTTCAGGTGTTTGGCCGACAGCGGGTGCTTTACCGACGTCGGGTGCGTCTTCCGCTTCTGGGATGTCAGGTCTTTAGTCTTCCTAGATGGGGGATCCGGACCCCTGGAAGGCTGGGAGACTGATCTGGAATCGGGGTCCCAGCGTCAGTCTGATGAGGAAGACTTGGTCTGGTGACGGTCGGAGGACTTCAACGAGGCCCGGGAGGGAGTGGAGAAAGCCGAAGGCCTGGAAGTCTTGATAGGGTGCAGGGAAGCCGAAGAGCCACCTGCAGCCTTAACCTTGACCGGAAGGGGCTGAGAGCGAGCCCTGGAGGGAGAGTGGTCTGAGCGCCTGGCACCTGAGCTTGTGCGTAAGTCTGATGCCTGGTTAGGGATCTAGACCTGGCCTTCTCCCAGTGCTTGTCCCGGTGTTTGTGGACTTTTGAGGTAGATTCACCTATGAAGGAAGGTTCCTTATCCATTCTGTGTAGTTTCTCTTCCAAGAGGAACCCCTGAAGTGCCTTCTGGTGGCGGATTCTGGTGTGACTGTTAAACCCCTGACAGAAGGAGCAGGCCTTGATGTCATGGTCCGGGCCTAAGCACCGCAGGCAGAATGAATGAGGATGCTTGAAGGGGCTCTGTTTGCCGCAGGCACACTTGGAAGGATGTCCTTCTGAAGAAGGAGTTGGAGATGCAGACATTTAGTTTTATAACACTGTTTTATGGAAGTTCTTAGTCATCGTGCGCTAGAGTGGGACCATGAGGCCGATGCCGGTGAGTTGATGGCGGGAAGAGAACTAGGGATTCTGGGGGACCGCCCCCTTTGATATGATGCCTGACGGGGTGGGACCGACGTCAGGGGTGGTCCCCGCTGAATACTGCAAGCTAGAAAATTTCCGTGGGGTTCTGGCGCCTGCTGGCTTCAGTCCTAATGGTGTAACCTGCTGCAAGAGCAGTTTCTCAAAGTAAGATCTGCACACATCATCCCCTTGTTTAAATCCGGGGACCCGAGCGACAGGAATAACTACCAGCCAATCTCCCTACTACCAACTCTCTCAAAATTACTTGAAAAAATTGTTAACATCCAAATCAGGGAGCACCTGGACTCACAGAATCTGCTAAATGCCACTCAATTGGGCTTTAGAGCCAAGCACAGCATAGTTTCTGCCCTTACCAAAGTTACCACAGAGAAGCATGTGTTTGCCCTCTTTCTCAGCCTCAGCAAGGAATTCGACACAGTGGACCACAACATAATGCTTAATGCTTTCAGTGACATCAGCCTCGACAGTGCCACCGTTAAATGGTTCACCTGTTACCTTTCACCAGCAAGTCAAAGCCTCAGGTGACCTGTCTCCTCTAAAACCATTGCTATGAGGTGTCCCACAAGGCTCCATTCTGGGCCCAATCCTATTTACAATCTACATCAACAATCCTGACTCAAATCTGTGCACAGCTGATGTTCACCTATTTGCAGACGACACTGTCCTCTACACCGTCAACCCCACTCTGGACTTGGCATTTGAGGACCTACAGCAGGATTTTATTTCTCAACAGCATAATCTAATTAAACATAAGCTCCTACTTAATGCTAAAAAAAACTAAAGCTATGATTATCTCACCCAATGCAGCCCCTGGCCCCTTTAGCAATCACAAGATCCTAACTCTGCTGGGCGAACCCCTTGACACTGTGGACAACTTTAAATATCTGGTGTTCTGGCTGGATAATAAACTCAGCTTTCTATTTCACCTGAATGAGGTCACCAAAAAACTAAGACAACACTTAGGCATATTCTACTGCATCAAAAACCTCCTAACCAAAGATGCCAGGAAGAGGCTAGTGCAATCTACATTCATGCCTCTCCTGGACTTTGTAGATTTCCTGTACGATAACTGTCCCTCCTCAGCGCTTGGTAAGCTTGACACCCTCTACCACAGGGCCTTGAGGTTCATCCTGAATCTACCTTCTCGCACTCACTGCCTGCTCTACCGTGAGCTGGGATGGTTCTCCCTCCCAAGGAGGAAAAGAAATGCTCTTCTCTGGCTCTACAGAGCACTGTTGGATTGGCTTCCGGCATACATCTCGAGCCTCTTTGAGCATGCCAAGGGTGCTTACGGTTTGCAATGCTTCTCCCTACTTTTCCTTCGGACACCAAGAGTTAAAACATCCTATGGCTCAACGGCAATCACCTTCTCCTTCCCTTCCCTATGGAATACCATGCAAAACTCTTTAAAATGTTATACCTTCCCGCTCCATTCACCTTCAAAGCAAAGATAACTGAATACCTGAAAGATACCTGTAACTGCTTTAAGTGACCTAAGTTCTGTAACCTCCAATACTTTTTGCATTTACTCTGGCACTTAGATCACCTAGTTCCCTAGCTAGGGAGCTCCCAGTACTTGCCCTTCCCTTCTCCTGTTCCTCACTCTTTCTCTCCCTCTGTCATTCTCTCTCTGTCCCTCTCCCTCTCCCTCCCCTTTCCCTCTCTCTCCCTCCCCCGCCTCTCTCATTCCCTTCTCAGACTCTCCCTCACTCTCCCCCTCTCTCTCTCTCTTGCTCTAGTCTATCCTTATCTGGCCTTGTGTGTGTATGTATACACACACACATGCAAATAATTCTTATTGTGATGTCTTTGCTAACTGCATGTATTATGATATCTGCATTTTTATGATATGTATGATCTACTCATGTACTCCTGTGATTGTCTACCTGTGTCTGTATACTGTTGATGTCCAGGACCACATTGAAAATGAACTTGCTCAATGGTGTCTACACCTGGTTAAATAAAGTTGATTGATTTATAAAATTCCTGATCAAACAACTGCAAACAGAAGACTTTTCTGTCATTTTATAATATGATATACTGAGTGTGTATTTACCGAGTTGCTGGATCAGGGTCTTGATAAAACAACATTTACTCAACTCATTCAAGATTCCATCAGGTGGATAGAAAAGTCTATGAGAATGTGTCTGAAAACTAACTATAAGATGCAAAAATAGCATGTGTATATATGTCTATTTGCAATAAATTTGTTTACAGGCATTAGTACTATCTTTTGAAAGACTGACTTGCGATTACTAATTTTGAGTATAGTTCCTGAAATAATGAGCTTTATATTTATTTCATATAGTCCCCCATTATCCCTTATGCATAGCATGTAAATCCAAATAATTTCCAAGGCCATCGTGACATATTAATACTGAGCAGCAAATCAGAGCTCTTTTCCTAATAAAAGTTTGCTTTTCCCTTTGTGGGGAAAACACAGGGAAAATGAGGGCTTCTTACAGAGTAATGGTTATTTGGATCTGGGAGTACTGAATATTTCTTATCCTGTATTTTATATCCTGGATAAGGCAGGGGAAATGTTACATCTGTCACAGGGATGTTCATTTACACATTTTTGCACTGTATTTACTCAGGCTGTTTCAGATTAGATGCAATATCTTGTTTTAATTGGGGTCATGATTTTACCATTTGTATAGTATATTCATGCTACCTAGTCCAGGGCCCCTGTATTCAGAGGAGATACACAGCGCATCCAGGTGGAAAAGGGAGATGTGCCGCACAACTCCAACAATGCGCAACAGCACGATATTCAATGTGCAGGATGCGCCAGCCGCAAGGGAATGGGCCAGAGTACACAAAAATGTTATGCCATTAAAGTCAAGGGGGCAATCCCATGCATATGCAGTGGGAATGTGCCCCTCACAGTCCAGAGCACCGTGGCCCACAGTTAGGCCATGAATAGCTGGCCTAACCTGGTCAGCCACCCACAGACAGGCTGCAGGTGTGCACCTAGGTGTTTAGCAGCCTGGCAGCCCTGGTGCACTAGAGGTACCCCCTTTCCATCCCTAATCTAGCCAACTCCATCCCTGAAGAGCTCCATAGTGTAGAACCCCCCCAGACCAGATTGCACCAGAGGAAACCATGGTCCATATCCATAGTCTAGAGGACTCCCATCCACTGCCCCTGTACACAGACACCCTCATTCTCCCCCATACCCAACCTTTTGCAAAGATTGGCACTGCCCTCCACACCCTGCCATGGCCAGCCATTGACTGCACTGAACCTGAGCTGGGGACCTGCACTCTGGAATGACAACTGTCTGTACCATGCATTGGGGCACCATGCCAGTTGCAGATCCACCAGTGTATGCAGCTATGTGTACATCCCTGGGAAACTGAAGAGGGAATTTACACCTCCAATGCGTGCCTTGTCAATGCTGTATCTTCCTGCTGTCATACACCACTGCAAGACCACACTCTCCCCTGTTCCCCTGTGTAACAGGCCACCCTCCGGACTGCTGGAGTATCCCGAGTGCCATGGGGTGTGGTATCCTGTAATGTAATTTGCAGTGTATGCTTCAGGCTATAGATTGTACAATTGGGGAACTGTGGATGAACTAACGAATGGGAGATCAGCTGTAACATGCCTGTTTTGGGACCTGTGTGAGTGGGTACAGCCTTGGCTGTCACCCACACTGAGCAGTGCAATGGCACCGGGAAGATGGATCCGCATGAGAGTGCCTGAGGAGTATGGCCACTGGGTATTATCACCCACACACAGCTCATGCCTATGTATAACACATTCCAGCATCCTACTGAGAGTTCTCTGCCACCCCACGATAGAGTGGTACAATCCCATTACAGAGCTAGTCATCGCAATGGGATGGGCTGGGGGCAGGGAGGGGTTGTCTGTGCACCGCTGAGGGGGAGCGGGGGCCACTACACTATGGACATGGACTGTGGGTCTATTCAGGTGCAATTAGGGATGGCATCGGGGTCCTTACAATATGGAACCGATAGAGCCTGGACTCCGGTACAATCAGGGCTGGTGAAACAGGTGGGGGATGCCACTAAACCACCAAAGACTTCAGGGCCTGTCCCACATGGGAGCAATCAGGATCGGGGCTTGGGGGCGAGAGCTGCTCCAGTGCATTCATCCCCATGCCAACATGCAAATGGGCTGGTAATGAACATGCATAAGGCCCCTTTGCACCCTGCATGCTCAATTAGTTTATTTGCATTCCTGGGCTGAATATCACCCATGGGGGCTGCGGTGCATACCAGTATGTGCCACACATTCCCCCTGGAAGGCATTCAGTCTGGGTCACCCTGGATGCACCTAACTTGGTGGCCACTTGCACTGCGATTCCCATCCAGGGTCACATTTAACAGGAACGATGAAGCCCGCCAGGATGAAGAGCAGTGCCACAGGTTTACTGCATGACAAAAGGTATTAACTCCCTTTGAAATTGCATTGTTTGCTGCAGTAACTACTGCAAAATTCTGCAGTGCTGTGCTTCATCCTGGTGGGCTTCACTGTATGCACACCCTGTACTGGTGGCACATTCTCTTTGAATGTATCAGTGCTGACCAGTGCACCCTCTTTGTGCAACACATCTTTCTGCTTGTGCATCAACACAGCACTTAATATATCCCCCAGATGTAAAGAATTGTCTTTAGTGTGTTCTGATTTTACACAATGCAGCATAATATTGTGCAGATGTAGAGCCCCACTGAAAATAAGATGCCATTTCTTCTATGAACTATCCAAGCTAAATATATAGCAATCAGCAGGCATATTCTAGGAAAACACATTGTACAAATGTGTAAAAGGAAGACCACATTGAAACTGCCTCTCCACAGATCTGCATTGTGCAAATTAATTTGAAGTAAAAGCATCCCAAAAGCTATCAACAGCCATATCGGCTCTGACCAGAATTTGTTTAAGAGAATGTACTTCCTTGGGTACATCACTATGGATCAAATGTGAGAGATCTATCAGCTGATCAGTATATTGTAAAGAGGCTTCTGGAAAGAACCCCAATGAGGATATAAACATGCATGCCATGATTCATTATTTGACACCAAAGATACCCGTTTTGAACTATATCACCTGCTTATCATAGCACTTACTCTTCCTGTCACATCTGCAGGATGCAAATGTTCATTCAGTAAACTCCGATTTAAACATTTCCACAACAGAATGTCTGCAAGACTTATCAGCTTGGTAATCCTTTCCATTAATGAAAGCTGCACTCAGGACTTGGACTAGGGTTGGCAGACCCGAAAAGATCTTGACCCTTACCATCAGTGTCAGGATCCAAGACAAAGTCTTGATAAGTTCTGATTCTAATCAAAAGCTTTTGTAAAATGTGAGGAAGATTGAAAATCTGTCATAAAACCGCCTAAAATTACACCAAGATCTATCGCAGACAGCACCCACACAGATCCCCACACAGAATCGTAAACAGTATTTGAGGAAATGAAAAAACAGAGCTTATGGCACAGATGTGCTGGTCAAATAAATGTCAGCATGCAGGCGACTTGGTTCCCCAAGTCTTGTCAGACTAGCTATGTAAACGGACTTGTCTGACCTGAGAGGCATCCCATTCAGTATGCAATAGACACATCAGTTCGCTGTTACACTAGCTGCTTCTCTGCTCCACAAAGACTCATGCAGTTATCTTCTATGGCATTGTGCCCCTCCACGCACCCACTCACTCAAACTGCTGACACACATTTAGGGGACCCCTACTAGAAAATAACTGCAGGTCCCTCATTGTTAAGCACATACATGCAAATTAAGACAGATGCCACTAAAGAGGAAAATGAATTAGCAGCACAACCAGGAGCAACATGAAGATGACAGTTTGTAAATTCAGGATTGAAGAATCTCAGGAATCAATCAGCAAACAATTATAATCTAGTTTTGAAAAAGGACGTGTCTGCAAAAGGAAGAAGCAGCAGTACATCAACCTGGTGAGAGACTTTGGTCTGTTAAGTGGCCAAGAGAGAAACACCAGGCAGGTCAACAGTAACACTTTGCCCAAGTCTACAATCTACAGTCTGTTAATAGCTCACCTTTATAAGGAAATGCTTATGAATTAAGATATTTTTGTTTCAACATGGAATATTCAGTGAATGCAAATGTTAAGTGTAAATCAGGACAGTGATTTTATTTAAAGGTACCACTCAGGCTTTCCAAAGTTCAGCTCAATCCAATAGGACAAGCTGGAAAAACTGTGCTATTGGGTTCATGCAATCCCCAAATTAATTCAGTCCAATATGACACTTTGCAAAAATAGTGCCATCAGGGTCAAAAAATGTATAGCTCGTTGAAGGGCTTATTGAATTAGTTATTTCTTTTTCAAAAAAATCTCACTTCCATATAGTCAGCTTTGTGGTCACTGATAAATGTATTTGCTGGCTCCAGGTTACAAGTGTAATAGATCAGGAGAAGGTTTATTTTTAAGAAAGTAAATTTTTCCACATTGTCTAGCAGTAGCCCAAATTGTGCATCTGTTGCCACATTACCAGCAGAGCTGAAGTCGGTCTGAAAATAAACTGGTTAGGGGACAGACCATGTATTTCAAAGCTACTCACAGAAATGCAGACCACAGACTACTTACTTTGCCAGTATTTTATGGGATCTTCAGTTTGTTCAGTACTTTTTTCTGCCAAACTGCAGTAAACCACACCCTGGGCAGATGCAGTGATATAGGGAAGGAAGGTCTGATTTTTCAATTACAACAGCCTCCAAGTGATCCCAAAGTTGACTAGTGGAAGTGGAACGAATGGCAGCTGCTGACACTTTTGTAGCCCAATTTAGAAGAGAAGGCTATGAAGGTGCAAGGGGAATGGTTGAGGCCAGGGGGCTGCATCTGTTACTCTTCCACCCCCAAAACTGAATCTACTTCTTGAATTATTTTCTTTGCAGTTTTGAAACACATCGGGGTCATACTGTAGGAGCCATTTCATCTTGTAACATGGGTCTAGTATTGTTGCTATAATACAGTGGAGCCCACTTATAAGAACAAATGCAAGAACATACTGTTTATAAGAACATTTGTTGAATGTCCAGATTTTTGTCTATTGTTTTCAATTACAGTAAAGCCAGTTTATAAAACAGTTCTCTCCCCAGCAGTGGTAGATGCTCATTATCACCCTGTACATGCCAAGCCTGGACTGAATCATCATCATCTAGTTTCCTCATTAACAAATCACTTAAGTAGTGAATGGATGTGTAAAAGATGACCTAAGGAGAAGGGCAGCACATGTTCCTTCATATTTAAGTGAGTAAATGTGAATTTTGCCATACTCCATTCGAGCAAGAGTTCTTTTAAAAAGCTATATTATGTTACTTTTAATAATGAGTTCTCTAAAATGTACAGTAGTTTGAGACCAGTTTCATCATGTTAACCATAGATTTTACATAGATTTCCATTGTTTTCAATGTAGCCCTTTTATAAGATCCCAGTTATATGAATATTTTTGCTTGACATTAAGGGTGTGCTTTTAACAGGGCTCCACTGTATAATGTTCTACTTTCAGCATTTCTCATCATCTCTGGCTTTTTTTAATCATCCAATAGACTAGGTCTTTATATTCTGGGTGGCAAGTCCCCGTCAGTAGCACAAGATTCTCCCATTTAAAAATGGCTTTCTGGAACTCCCAAGTTATTCCTGATTGGGATTCTTAGATTTCTGCTAAATGCAATCAATATGAGTATCTGGCTGAGTGTGGTACAGTTAGAATGCACTTCCCTGGTAATTTCTTTAAAGGGTTGCAGGATCTTGATGAGAAGTTCTAAAATAGCCTACTGTTGAGTAATAATGTACTTAGCATCCCCATGCTGTTCTTCAGTGTGTCCTGCATTGTTTTTTGCTCCAGTCACGAACATGTAAAAGGTAGAATTCCACCTTGCTGCAACATCCTGGATGAGCTTATTCTGAAGCAGTCAGTGTTCTTCCTGTATGAACCACAGTTGCTGGTGTGTTTTGCAGGAGTGGCTGAAATGTGTGCATATTCTTTTTGCCACATACTGTATGTGAGAGCTTTTATATCTGTCCTCTTCCAGGAAGGCATGAAGGATTAAATTTAGACAGTGTGCAAAACACTGAATGTGCACAAAGTTCCCATCAGACAATGCTTTTTTTTTTTTTTTTTAATGTTTGAACCATTGTCAGCCACAGTAAAACCTAAAGAAGCCCTTGTGATATAAGTTAGTGTTATCCCTCTATTCAAGTTCATCCAAGATGTTGGAAGCTATGTGATCCTGTGGGACATACCGGCTGTGAAGGGAAGACCATTTCAGATGGGATTTGTCTTCCACTACAGGAGTAAATGACCCCCAACGTGCAGTCAGTGACATATGTGCCTGGCAGACAGCTTGACCATATTAGTAATCAGATGTACAGGACCAGTAACTGCATATTTTAAAGTATATTTTAGTTTGAGCCAAGTATACCTCATACATCTCAGGCACAGCAACAGTAGAAAAATGCTTCCTAGATGGAGTTGTATCATTGTTACAGGTGATTCAATAGCCTTTTGATGCCCACATGCTCAGTTACTTTGAAAGGCTATTAAGTCTAGTGCTATCATCTCAAATTAGTGTTATAGCAATTGCTTCAGAATGACTACTTTGGTATTTAGCTTTACTTCAAGCATTTGAAAAATTTTGAACTGCCTTCTAGCAGAAGTCTATCTCAGACTGGCCAGATTAGGAGTGCTAGATATAGGGGCAAAAGGGAATGGTCTATTGTACTTTCTGTAGAAGACTGAGAAGAGAGGACATCTGAACTGTATCAGCAGGGCTGCTACTACTACTTGCTACAACAGGGAGAGATCGAGTCAGACTTATTTCTGGTTGCATGGTGTGTCCATCTTTCTCTGTCCAAATCACCCCTAAGGCATTGTAGTTGACATCTCTCTAAAGTGTCTTTATACTGGGGTACCCCAAGGCACCCTTTTGGCTGACTCTGCTGACTGTCTTTTTGCATCTACAGCATACTGCCCTTCCCTCATCTGCAGCCAGATGAAAGTAAAATCACAGTCACTTACTTTTCTTACCAGGCATATTATACTGCTGTTTATCACCTGCTGCACCCTTGATGATCTTTCTTAGAGGGTTGTTCAAGGTCTTTTTCACCCTTATTTTCAGCCATCTCTTCCCAACCAATCACTGAACTCAGTTCAAATTGTACTGCTCCCATATCTTGTTCCTCCAGCACCACACTGCTTTTTCATCCAAGTCCGTCACCACAAAATCACACTCATCCTGTTGCACGTGTTCACTGCCAAGTTTCTCAGTCAGACTTTCTACTTCATTTTATAATAAAACGCTCTCCCTCCTTGTCTGCATCCATCATTTCACCATCACCACATTCCTCAGAACTGTCCTCACATTCAGTTTTGTGCAGGTTTGTACTGGCTTGGTATACAAAGGTGGCATATCTTTTCTTGCCACTACTTGTGATGCTGACTATGCCCTTTGTTTTGATTAGAGCGATGTTTGCCTTTCCTGACTGTTAGAACAGTGATGGGGAAGTCCCACTGCTGCTGGATAATGTGCTATTGACCACTCTTACCATTCTACAATTTTGTTTGTGCCATACCTTTCCCCACCCCATTACTGCCTCCTCTCTGTGTCTACCATTGTTTATAGTGAACTGTTTTCCTTTTTATGGTAAGAGATAGAGAAATAGATCAAATATGTAAACAGACCACCACAGATGGAGGCAATTCTGCAATGCACAAACTGTATGACGTGCCCTGAAATCCCTTTATTTTTTATGGTTTACAAGGCAGAAAAACACTGTAGTCACTCTCCATGAAACAGACGCAGCTAGAGTCTAAGGGCTACAACAAAGACACCTCTGAATAATGGATCTCCCCCTCTGGGGATAGAGTCAAACAAAGTCAGTAGTAATCACTATCTAGGTAGGCCATGTCCACAGCCCCTCCCTGGTCTACTACTTTGGTCACCCAGTCAAAGAAATCTATTAGATTCGTCTGACATGACCTTCCCATCGTGAATCCATGCTGCCTTGGGTCCTGTGCCCCACTGGCCTCTAGGTACTCAACAATTCTTTCCTTCAGAAATGATTCCATCATTTTCCCTACCACCGAGGTCAAACTAACTGGTCTGTAGTTTCCTGCCTCTGTCCTGCTCCCACTTTTGTGAAGAGGAATCACATCTGCCCTCCTCCAGTCCTTGGGTACCACCCCATCCTCCCATGATTTGTTAAAGAGAGTAGTCAGTGGTGTCACTAGTTCTACCCTTAGTTCTTTTAGAATTCTTGGGTGAATCCCATCAGGCCCCATTCCTTTGTCCACCTTCAATTTTATCAGTTCTTTCAGAACCCTTTCTTCTGTAAATGGACTGGTATCGACCCCCGTCTTCGGAGTGTTTCTCTTGTTTGGTTTAGGCAACTCCCCCTCCTCTTCCTTTGTGAATACTGAGCAGAAATATTCGTTCAGTATAGCTGCTTTTTCACTGTCACCCTCTACCCACATTCCCTTCCCTTTATTAAGGTTCAGTATCCCTCCTTTGGTCTTTCTTCACTCCCTAATGTACCTATAAAAGGTCTTATCCCCCTTCTTAAAAGAATTGGCTATCCTTTCCTCGGTTTGGGCCTTTGCTATTCTGACTGCCTTCCCAGCCTCTTTCTGCTTTAACTGATAAAGTTCTCTATCCTGTTCCTTCTGTGTTTCCTTATATTTCCTGAATGCTGTCCTTTTCTCCTTAACCTTCCCTGCCACCTCTTTTGAGAACCATAGCGTTTTTTTCCTTCGTTGTGTTTTATTGATTTGCTTTACACAAAGGCTTGTTGCCTCTCTGATGGCTGTTTTGATCACTCCCCATTGTTCCTCCACCCCTCCTCCTTGCCTGTCTGCTAGTGCTTTTCTGAGGCACACTCTCATTTTCCCAGAGTCCCAAAATTATCACTCTTTTTGATCTTTATAGTACTGCAAACAAGCCTTTTTTTCTTATTCTATTGTATTACTGTATACTGCCTTCCATCAGCTTCTGTATTAGGTCTGAAATCACATAATCAGCACATTTCTATAGTTGTCATTAATGGAATTATTCAAATGAAATTTTTTTTTTTGTAATACTAGCAGCTGTTATTAACATTGGTAGTGTGGTGTTGGAGGCGGCTTTGGATGGTGTATATATTAGTACAGTAGAATTAACATTATTCACTGGTGTCTAACCCTCTTCCCCCACCAGAGCCCATGCCTTTAATTTTAAACATTTATCCTCCTTGCCTGTAGTTTTCAAAAATTAAATACTAGTGTCTATTGGACCCAGCCAGTTTCGATCCCATGTCCATGATTTTGAAATCGATTGCCTGGTGGAATGTGGACCCTCCCCAGTTTCGAACCTATGGCAGCTGCTTGCAATTTGAAAAGGCCACATTACCTGGTGGGTTGTGGACCCCACAGGACTACTGCAGGTATCATGTCCCCCCCCACACCCTGTACACATTCCGGGTTACTGGCACAGCCCACATCCAAATCCACCACTGCTGGCCGCTTGACAGATGTCACTGAATGAATGAGCACTTACTTGCAGAAGTGCATTCATTCATTGACCTTTCAGTAGAGAGTCCGCAGTTGAGAGCAGTAACAAAGTATAAAAGCCACTCTGCTGGAAACTGGTGAGAAGGGAGGTGGGTGCTACCAGGATAAGAGTGAAGGATAACAAATATATTTTAGTATATTTTAATTATTGGAGGTGTTGGAGATGGTTGTATTATGCTGCACAAGGGTGCTGGTGTTTCTTTTTTGTTTAAATAAAGGGATATTAAATGATCTTCACCATGAACAGGAGTAGCAAGGTCGAAAACGTTACCCTGCTACGTGCAGTGTGATGTTCACAACTTAGTTGAAACTTATGTGGTATGAATTTTAATGCAAGTCGTGCAACTGTGCTCGAATCATGATGGAAACCCTTATGTGTTTGGATGGCCTATTGTAGTCCAGCTTTTGGTATCAAAATGAGAACCACCTACATTGTTTTTAGGAACTTATCCGAGAACAATGTTGTAGGCAGACATTCCCACTGCAGTTGCATATAGATTTCTTTTAAATACCTGTCCCATACAGTCACAGCCAAAGACATGGTCAGATATTTCCTGAAATTTCTGTGATATTTCTAGCGAAATCTGTCGTTTTCTGTATTTCCACAGTAGGGGCAGCAGACAGAATCTTTAGAAGTTTCATAATATATTTGGAAATAATTGACAATGTCTGTGGCTACTACTGTATCATATGCTTTTTTTGATGTAGGGTAAAGAAAAGGTCATTAATACTCATTTAGAGTCCAGATTCCCAGCTGAAAATGTTCGTCTATCTGGCCTCATTGTATTGTGTGCGCACGCCTTTTGTATATTTTAATTTGGGCCCCCCCCCCCACACCAATGATGTTGCCAATACAGTGGGATTTGCTGTATACTTTCCCTGGTAGTCTAAAACCACCGCCCCCCAAAAATCCCTGGTAGTAGCAGCACCTCCCCATCACAGATGTTTGCCCTCACGATACTAAAAAGACTTTCCACTGGTTGTCAACCAGTCCCCAATCCCTGATGCCACCCCAACTATAATTATTTAAATAAACTGGTAGTCTACCTGCCTCTCCCCCAGGGCCCGAAGCAGTCATTTTACCACTTGTGAATTTATTGAAAATACTCATATATAGTAATACGGTATTATAAGTTGACTGGAAGGTACACAGGTAAATCATGTCCACATTTGATTATACTAAAAAAGTTTCATTTCAGAAAGGGCAATTCCTGCAAGTACTGTAGAATCTTACACCAATTCTATTCATGTTTTATTGTCACACTGTGGACAATTTTTTCTTTTAGAAGGTTCACCAATTCAAGTTTGCAATTATGCACACAAGAGCACCTTTACACAAGGGTATAAGATCTGGTGTCAGCCAAATTGTTACTGTATATGTGGCCTTGTATTTCAATTGCATGATATAGTCACCATTATTACCTGTAGTGGTTATATCAGTAAAAATATTGTTCGTGCTTCTAATTATTAAAATCACTGTTCTCTGAATTTTGGTCTGCCTTGTGGCACGCTATTTTAGCTACTGTGTTGTCAAACTGTAGTTTAAGTGTCTTATACTATTTGACTACATCTTCATACAAACATTTTTAATGTAATTAATTTATGCAGTTAGGCTTGTCCTGGAAGGCTGAGATCCAATAATCCAGTTAACGTTTATAGCAGGTAATTAGTTGCAGCAATCTAGTTTTACACATTGCCAATTTATGTTGACTGCATCCACACTGAAGCTCTTTGCATATTTTCTTATGTACTACAGACTATTTAATGTGAATCCAGCACAGGGGAATCAGCTAGAAATAAGCTATTTATTACACTGTTCTGTGCACCGAGCTTCATTGTGGCTGCCCTCTACATAAATTGGCAATGTGTAAACTAGACTGCCACTACAAATTCTACCAAACATGTTTAATTTGTATGAATCCAGCACAGGAAAATCAGCTGTCTACTAAGTCCTCTCTCCTTGGTAGATTTAAATGCAAGCGTGGAATGCAATATTTAGTTCAAAATTACCAGCTGGTTCTTCCATTGCCAAGGAAGGATAATTCCCCCCATAGGAAACAAATTTGTCCTGTTTGTGCAGCAGGCTGGCCTACATTGAAATTAGAGTATGTGCGAGAATGACCAATCAATTACAATGACAAAACACAGCATGTGGGTGGGCTGATGTTTCTACTTAATGGCAATACTGACAAGTCTGCTTGCATTTAGGTGGGGGAAGGAGGGTTAAATACAAGTGTGACCTAGTCCTTTCCAAATAAGTACTGGTATTCCAGAAATTGCATTTCCCAAGTCAGTTGGAGGACAAATGGATTCTTTAAGCCTAATCATTTAAAAAGGTGTGGAATGCAGCCCCCATAGAAAGAACTGTTCTGAATTTTAATAAAGGAAAGCCTGCTGGTCTGTTCCTGCTAGCAGAACAATGCAAGTGGGAAACATTTGTCACCGACAAATCCATCTTGTGGTCTACAGTATGTGAAAAAACAAATAAAGAGGATGTTAGTGGGACTTTGGGTTTTTAACTCACCAATTATAAACGTTTGTATACACCAGGTATTCTTTGTTTTGTACAGGCATACCTGCTTGACTTATAAAAATTATATTTAAGCCTCGTTTTCCAGCTATATTCCATTGGCTTATCTGACATCAACATGAAGTCTCCAAGTAGGCTGATACTGTATTTACTGCATAAACGGCAGTTTTTTATATTTAGTCTCGGTGTCAACTTGTTACGGTGTGCTACATATTAATACATTGTTTAGGGCTTAAAAGCACATAAAGGTAGCAGTTTTAGCACATTTTAACAAATCACCCTACCATGTTACTGCTACAGTATGTGCAATCTTAACTTGCCTTAAAATGAGCAGATTACATTAACCCAGTCTTGTCAAGTAACTGAAAGGAATAGGGCATACCCTCTACCCCAGACATAGTGAGAGGGGACTGTTATTGACAATCATATTTGTCTGTGGTGGGGACAGCTTGTCTAATGGATGAATGACACCATATTAAACATTAAATGTACTTTTAACTACCACAAAACCACAGTGTTTCTAAATATTAGACTTCTTGGAGAAAATGGGAGGACAAAATATGAACACAACATTTACTGGTGCAAGGTTTGGAATGCAGGTCAGGAGCCCCTACATATCTCCATGATGTGTCTTCTGTGGGGGTGGGGTGGGAGGTAGCAACAAACATTGCCATGTTCAGACAGAACAATAGTGTAATTTTAAACAATTATTTCACTGGGAAGGCAAGACAGGAGGGTGAGCTGGATGTCATTATCCACCTAGGTACTAATGACCTGGCAAAGGGAGCCAAAGGAAGTTCAGGAAGAGTTTAGGAAATTGGGGAGGGGTCTCAAGCAAGTAGCTAGTTCTGTCACTTTCTCAGAAGTACTACCTGCGAGAGACAAGGGGGAGTGTAGGGGTGCATGTACCAGGAATTTTAACTCATGGTTGAAGAACTGGTGCTGTGAGGAAGGGTTTGGATTCATTGGTGACTGGGGACCCACCTGGAGGGATGGAGGTTTGTTCAAGCCTGATGGCCTGCATCCATCCTGGAGGGGAATCCAAGCACTCAATGATAAGTTTAAATGCTACATTGATAAGCATTTAAACTAGTAAAGGGGGTGGCAGGCCAGCAAGGAGGGTACCTCCACCCCCCACAGCTAGCAGTGGAACCAGTGAACCGGAGGAGTGGCTATCTCTACAAAGCAGTGTGCAAAAGATGGAGATTAGGCCCAAGAGGTGGATAGGCAGAAAAGGGCAAAATTCAGCAGAAGGACAGACAGCAAGGAGAACCAGGGATAAAGGACAACCAAGGAAGGGGCTGGAGTAGAACAGCGAAACAGTCTAGGGAGGTCAAATCATGGAAAGCCATGTATGCCAATGCCAGGTGCCTTAGCAACAAGATGGAAGATCTGGAGGCTGTCATGGTGCAGTCAGACCTGAGACATTGGCCATCACTGAAACCTGGTGTAACAATAACCACGACTGGAGATGGCCATACCCACACAACATATTCAGAAGAGACAGGGCAGGTAGGAAGGGAGGAGGAGTGGCACTGTATGTGAAAATGACATAAGGGCCACAGAGATCCAGGAGGAACAAAATGGGGAGAGATACTGTGGGTTAAGCTGGAAAGGAAAATGGGGCCAGCCATCCGCACAGATGTGGTCTATAGACCACCAGTCCAGGAGGAAGAAACAGATAGGAGCTGATGCTAGCGTCCAAAGGATGGCAGACAACGTGAGGTAGTACTGGTTGGAGACTTCAATATTCCAGGCGTGGACTGGAGCATCCCAGCAGCAGCATCAACTAGGAGCAGATTTATCCTGGACTCCTTCAGGGTGCCTTCTCATGCAACTGGTCATGGAACCAACTTGGCAGAAGGCAATACTGGACCTTGTGCTCACAAACAGGGGCAGTGTGATGGGGATAACAGTGGGGGAGCACCTGGGGAACAGTGACTACCAGTCATTGTGGTTTGAAATCACAGAAAGAGCAGAACCAAACCACACAAAAACACGTATCCTGGATTTTAGTGGGGCAGACTTTGGAAAAATGGGGAGATACTTGAAAGAGGCATTAAGGGGAATGGGGCAGGAATCAGGGGTTGAGGAACAGTGGGCAGTATTTAAAATGGGGATTACAAGAGCAACAGAATTACGCATTAAGCAGGTTAGCAAGAGGAAATGGAAGAGACCATTATGGTTTTCCAAAGAGGTAGCAAAGAAAGTGAAAGCCAAAAAGATTGCATTTAGGCAATACAAAAAGACACAGGCAGAAGGGGATAGGGAGAAGTACCAGGAGAAGCAAAGGGAGGCAGGGAGGTCAGTAAGGGAAGCCAAAGCTCAGACAGAAGAACACATTGCAAAATCAGTGGGTGGAGGGACAAAACCTTTTACAGGTACATAAGTGAAAAAAGAAAGGCAAAGGGAGGGATAGTGAGACTGAAGGGGGAGGATGGGGGCCACGTGGAGGATGACAACAGTAAAGCTGACATACTGAACAGGTATTTCTGCTCAGTCTTTACTGAGGAAGAGGAGGGTAATGGGTCTGAAGGGAGTACATGGGGTGAGAATGGTGCAGAAATGGACACAAGTCCCTTTACACGAGAAAGGGTCCTGAAGGAACTGGAAGTAATAAGAGTTGATAAAGCAATGGGGCCAGATGGGGTGCACCCCAGGGTCCTTAAAGAACTAAGAGAGGTGGTGGCTGAACCTCTGGCTATCCTGTTTAGCCGATCACTGGAAACAGGGAGTACCAAAGACTGGAAGACAGCAGATGTAGTCCCCTTATACAAAAGTGGGAACAAAGAGGAGGCGAGGAACTACAGACCAGTCAGCCTCACCTCAGTAGTGGGAGAAGATCATGGAAGCACTACTGAAGGAGATTGGTGGAACATCTGGTTGTCAATGGACTACAGGACCCAAGGCAGCATGGTTTCACCAAGGGAGTCATGTCAGACCAACCTCATTGAATTATTTGACTGGGTGACTAGGGAGGCAGATCAGGGAGGGCAGTGGACATGGCCTATCTGGACTTCAGCAAGGCCTTTGACACTGTGCCACATAGACTATTACACAACTGGGGAATATGGGGTGGGCAGGACAGTAGTGTGGTGGGTAGGTAACTGGCTGGGCGGCAGGACACAGAGGGTGGTGGTAAATGGCTGTCACTCCACAGAGGGAAGAGTGACCAGTGGGGTACCACAGGGATCAGTGCTGGGACCGGTCCTATTCAACATCTTCATCAGTGACATTGTGCAGGACCTAGAAGGTAGAATTTCACTGTTTGCTGATGACACAAAGCTCTGTAACAGAGTAGACACACCAGAGGGTGTAGACAGAATGAGAAGGGACCTGCAGAAATTTGAAGAATGTTCAGGGGTTTGGCAGTTGAAATTCAATGCAAAGAAGTGCAAGATAATGCATATGGGGCACAAAAACCCTGGCACAATATATCAGTTGGGGGGTGAGGATATAGTATGCACTAAGCAAGAAAGGGATCTTGGGGTTATCTCTGATGACCTCAAGGTAGGCAAACAGTGCGACAAGGCAGCAGATAAAGCAAATAGGATGCTGGGATGCATAGGCAGGGGCATCACCAGCAGGAAAAGGGAGGTCATAATTCCACTATACAAGACACTAGTGAGGCCCCACCTGGAGTACAGTGTACAGTTCTGGAGACCTTACCTACGTAAGGACATAGACAGGGTAGAGAAGGTTCAGATGAGGGCAACAAAGATGGTACATGGATTGCATCACAAGTCCTATGAGGACAGTTTGAAGGAACTGAACATGTACTCCCTGGAGGACAGGAGGGAGAGGGGATATGATAGAGACATACAAGTATCTTACAGGGAGGAACAGGGTGCAGGAATACACTTAAGCAAAAAAGATGTTCCAGGACTAGAGGGCATGGGATGAAGTTGGAGGGAGGATGATTCAGAGGAAACAAGAGGAAGAATTTCTTCACAGAACGGGTGGTGGACAAGTGGAACACCCTGCCAGAGGAAGTGGTGGGGGCTGAAACAATCATGGGATTTAAGAATGCATGGGATAGACAAAGAAATTCTGGAGGTAAGGGGCAACAGACTACTAGGAGAACATAAACTGAACTTACAAGCTCAAATGGGCAGAGTGGGTGGGCCATAGGCCCTTATCTGCCGACACTGTCTATGTATCTATGTATCATATACAAAAATTAATGTAGAACTTTGTAATGTTAAAAAAAAATCATTGAGAATCCAACAGTACAATATTTAACAAAATTAATAGAAGTTACAATAGCTTTATATCACTCTTGCCTCAGGATCTTCAGCGTGCTGTCACACTGGGGATCAGGGACTGGTTGACAACCAGGGAAATCTCATCTTGTGGGCCAACATCTGGGATGGGGGGGTGCTGCTAGTCTACTAGGGAAAGTAGTTATACCATCACCAAGCAGGAACTGCACCATTCAAACACCACTTTATTACACAGAGCCCTGCAGTTTTCCAGAGAAATAATATGTGATATTCTGTTGCATTTCTTTAAAAAGCTAGGAATCCTATGATCAGATGAAAAATATATAATATCTGAGTGGGCTTCAGCAATAGAAAGGGAAGTCTATTATAGGAGAAAATTAATTCATGTATTATAAACAGACATTTTACAAAACAAACTATACAGACTTTTAAGCAGGAATTAGCTTTGTCAAGATATACATTTCGTTTACAATATTAAATGGTATCACACTACACTTGCGAGTTACTGAAAACAAATTATCCTTTCTATTTGTTTATTAACTATAGTTGGGTAAGATGTCTCTGGAAACATGCAACTAAAATTCTAAATACAAGCTAAAGACCTGTGACCTAACTGGATGGGGTACAGTATATACTAAAATGCATACTTTTCCATAAGGCACAGTTGCTTTGTCCCACTTTATGAACCTCTGATTGGCTCCACATATTGCACAAAAAACTTAGTATTGCATGACTATACTGTTGTGTATTTCCTACCCTGGTGTACATAAAGTACAGTTACCATAACAGTAGACCTTCGAGAGCATCTCTTACAACAGGCCATAACACATGGGACATCAGCCGCAGGTGTCACATCCTCTGGAAGACTTCTCAGCCGTCTACCCAGGGAGCTCCCTTTTTCTGTCATCACGTGGTGTGCTTTAGCACATATAAAAAGGGGAAGTCCCTGATGCTCTGTTCTTTTCCATCTTAGCTACTGATATAAGTGACTCACAGGTCTCAGATGGGAACGGAGGAGAGGAACAAAAAGGCAGCAGTTTGAGGCTTCCACGAAAGGGTGGAGCAAGGGGAAAGGCAGGCAGGGCAGTATGGCCTGCTTTAAGAGATACTGTCATAGTGGACTCCCCTCTTCTCTGCTGGGACTCCTTTATTTCTTTCTCAAAGAGACTACTGCAGTAACAGTCTTCTTTTGAATTTTCTTCCCCTTTTCTTGCTATAATTCCCCTCTACAGGAAGGCCACCCATGCAGGGTTCTTTTCTATCCCTTTTTGTTTCCAAGAAGGAGTTTCCTGTACATCTCCCCATTACCTAAGTATTTATATATATTTTATTATATAGGCTGCTTGCACACACTGTCCCCTTTTTTTGCAAATGCCTGCGAGTCTGCAGAGTTGCACAACCCGCAGCTTTAGTCTCATTAAATGGGAATGCAGTTTGCAAGTTCTAGATGACGGGCCACTTTCTACCCAAGGATAGAGAAAGGCTTGACCGGTCAGGAGAGAGTCTTTAAAAGGGAAAAACAAATAAGTGCTCTAGAAGGAGGAGGTATAAAAAGTTGTTCCCACAAGAAGTCTGATTAGACAGAGTACGCTGTGCAAGGTGGCTTTGCTTCGTATACCTCCAGTCAATCCACAGTAATAATGTTAGTGAATAAACAGAGGGAAAAAGAAATTAGAGAACCTGTTGCTTTGTTGCAAGGAGACAGAGCAATATTACATGAGTTGCAGTATTTTGGTTTGCATCTCGCCGCTCTGTCCCTCGCTTTCTGTATCAATTTAGTAAAATGCACAGTTTTGTGGTTCTTTTAAATTATTTTTCCTCTTAGCTCTGCAAGTTGTACTCAATCTGCGTACCGACAACCACTAAGAAAAAGAAATGTTAGTAAGTATAAGGTCACTATAAGGCATGTAAACGCTTGCATTTATGGTAAAGGTTGCTATGTACAGACAGTGTAATCATCAGTTTAAACACTGACAGTGTAAAAAGATGTTAGAGCCAAGAGGTGACTTGCGACTGAAATGTCAGCACATCTCGTCACTGTTATATTATGATGGGTTCTGTAACTCGACTGCTTCTTTAATTAAAGGTTGTTTCAGTATGCAAATAAAATGTACAGCGGCTGCCGAACTCCAAGTAACCAGTGTACTAGGAAATGTATTTTATTGTTGTAATTGACAGTGAGGTGCCCATGGGTACTTTAATCATTTAGTGGGCAAACATACAAATGAGTAATACAATGAATGTATGTTTTTGCAGGGATTCACCAAAGCTTTCGAAGCAGCCTCATCAGGTCCTACCCTAAGGCTGTTCTGCAGTATATTAAAGAGACGGCCAGCCATCTTTGACTTTATTTATACACTAACAGCCTGAGGGAGGAGCCTTTATGAGCTCCATTCTATAAAAGCTTTTTTGGCCATTTATGTTTTGAATACTAAAAACAAACAGAATGTATACACCCTGTGCTTGTTATACGAGTAAACTGAAGGTAATTTCTGTATGAATTTGCAGTTTTAAGTAATGCAAAGAATAAAGGGGTGGAGCTTATGAAACTACATGACTGCTCATTCAGATAAAAAGGCAGACCTTGAATGAGCAGATCAGATGTGTTGGAGGTTCAGTGTAATACTGAACCTAGGAGGTCTGAGATTCCTTTCAGACCCTTCAAAGCTACTCTTGTGGTGAAAGGATAGCAGATATCCAAAGCAAAACAGTGAAGACAACAGTGATTTCACTTTGAGCTACTGGATTATTTAATTTGTTTTTTATTTTGTTTTCTTATTTTGCCGAATATAAAGTCTGCTTTTAAGTATTAATATTAATAATATATTGCTCAGCTTTAAAACATTTGGCCTTGTGGAACCAATCTGCTATGTCTGTGTCCTTCCTTTCCCACACGTCTTACAGATACTCTCTAAGATCGACTGTTGCAGTAAGTTCTTACGCAACTGTACTATCTTCTTCAAACCAATCTCTTGCAGCACACCATAACATACAGGAAGAATCCCAAGCAGTTATAACATCCAAGGGTGAGGAAGTGAGACGACATAGGTTAGGACAAGAGGCCATTGAGGACAGGCCCATCCAAAATTGGCACGCTTCTTGGAAGCAATGTCTAGACTAATATTTAGTTAATGTATGTACAGTAGACCAGGTGGTAACCTTGCAAATTTCCAAGGCCGAGAAGCCCCAGAAACATGCCATGGAGGTAGTCATACCTCTAGTGGAGCAGGGTTTCACAGACCCTGTGAGTGGTTTATCATATTTGTTATAGATTAATGTAATGCAGCTGGTCAACCATGTGGACAAGCACTGCTTTGAATCCTGAATGCCCAGTCATCCTGGGGTGAAAAACAAAATGCTGCTCAGTTTTTCGTAACTGTTCAGTGCAGGGAAGATAAAGTCTCAATGTTCTACGCACATAGAGTATGAAGCAGGTTCTTCCCCTGGATTCTCATGCTCCACAAAATATACTGACAATTGAATGGACTGATTCAGAGTAAATTCAGAAACCACTTTCAGGAGAAAGGAGGGGTTCGTGCAGAAGGACACCAGATCCATATGAAACTGTAGATAAGGTGACTTGCATACAAGCACCTGTCACTCAGACACATCTACCCTACATAAATCACCACCAAAATAATTGTTTTCCCCAAGACAAAAATCAGAGTTTGCACATATCTGTGGATTCAAAAACTTGTCAGTTTTTCAAGCTCGAAATTCAAATCCCAGACTGGGACTGGGTCTTGTATAGGGGATGTAAGTGTAGGTAGGATACCTTTCAAGAAATTTCTTATCAGAGTCAACTGGGAAAATAGTTTGTTGTCCACAGGTAAATGAAATGCAGAAATAGCCACAAGGTGTATGAGGAATATTTCAGGCCACTCTCGGACAGAGAGAGAGAGAGAGCAAGTAGTCTAAGATGCTCTGTGGGGAACACCCATAGGGGTCCAAATCCCGGGAAGTGGCCCAAATGGAAAAAACTGTTTCCACTTCATATAGTAGGAGGACCTCAGAGGGCCTCCAAGCTGCTGTTAGGATCTCTGCTACCCTTGGGGACACCCGATAGTCCTCTCGCTATGTCCTCAGGAGTCAAGTGTGTAGGTGCAGGGAACGAAGGGCAGAGTGCAGCAGGGAGCAGTTTCTCCTGCGATAGGAGGGCTGGACAAAGTGGCAGAGGAAGTGAATCCTGGTCCGAGAGCTACAGAAGCAAGGGGAACCAGATCTGCCTCAGCCAATAGGGGGCTATGAGAATCATAGACACCCTGTCCTTGATCAGTTTTAGGACTCTCTGCAAGACAGGAACAGGCAGGAAAGCATGAAGAAATTTTCCCATCCAGGAATGAGATAAGGCATCCTGCCATAAAGTTCCAGGACCTAGCTCTAGAGAGCAATAGAGAGGCAGTTGTGTGTTTTGCCAAGAGGCAAACAGGTCCAACTCCGGGCAACCCCACTGAAGGAAGACTTCCAAGATGTCTAAATGGAGTTCCCATTCATGGGCCTGAGCAGTGGATCTCCTCATGGTGTCTGCTAGGGTATTTGACACCCCAAGAATGTAGACCACCAGAAGGTAAATGATCTTCTGGATCGCTGAACACCACACCCTCATGGATTCTCAACAGTGAGGGTATGAATGGGTACAACCTTGTTTGTTCAAGTAGTGAACTGTGATTGCACTTGAAGGCAACCCTGAGGGATTAAGGTCTCAAAGGCCTGTAAGGCATAGAAGAGAGCCCTCATTTCCCAGGACATTGATGTGAAGACGCGCTTCCACCTTCATCCAAGAGCCCTGGGACTGAACCTTCTGAAGATGGGCACCCCAGACCAACATAGAGGCATCCATCATTGGAATGAGATCCAGGACCGGGGGATGGAATGACATGCCCCTCTGTAGATTGTCCATGGACTTTCACAACTGCAAGGTGCAAAGCGCCAGGGAAGATAACAGGACTGAGGCATCAAAGTTGTCCATCTTCTGATCCCATTAAACTCAGAGGGTCCACTGAAGAACCCTCATGTTGAGTCTAGCATAGGGAACAGTTGGAATGGTAGCTGCCAAATGTCCCAGGAGTCGAAGGTGATCCTTTGCAGAGACATACTGACAAGTCTCCAGTCTCAGTATTAGAGCCAGAATGGCATCTGCGCAAACCCTGGAAAGAAAAGCCATGCCCAGAGAGATGTTCAACACTGCTCTTATATATTGGAGAGTTTGTGATGGGTCCATCATAGACTTTGGATGGCTGACCATGATGCCCACCATGGAGAACATTTGCAGGGTGCAGGTCAGGTTGTATTCTAACATGGGGCATGTTGATGCCTTGAAGAGTCAGTCATCCAGGTATGGAAAGATGTAAAGGCCTTCCTAGCAGAGGGCCATTGCCACTAGGCATTTTGTAAACTCCCTTGGGGCCAATGAAAAACTGAAGAGGAGGGACCAAAACTGGAAATGACAGCCCAGGAACCAGAAGCGCAAGAACCGCCGATGAGCTGGGTGCATGAAGATATGAAGATACGCGTCCTTCATGTCCAGGGAACAGAGCCAGTCCCCCACATTCAGCGGGGGGGGGGGAGAAACAGTCACCATCCTGTATTTTTGGTACCGTATGTGCAGATTGAGGGGCTCCTCCGATCCAAAATGGGGCATAAATCCCCTGTCCATTTTGGAACCAGAAAAAAGAAAAGTAGTCAAATCCATAGCTCTCTGATGGGTGGGAACAGGTTCCATGGCATGTTCCTGTAACAGCATCTATTTCTGCCCTCGACACCAAAGCATGGTCTGGAGGGTAAGGAGACCCGAGGAGGAAAAGCATGGTCTGGAGGGTAAGGAGAGACCTGAGGAGGCAAGAGAGGAGGAGGAGGACTGATTAAGTAGAATATATGACCGTACTGGACCAACTGAAGGCTCCAGCGGTCTGACGTGCTCCCTTGCCGACCTCTGAGGTGCAGGGAAAATCTGCCCCAACTGCCGTGGCAGGGGCCTCTGCCACTAGGGCAGGCGACAGGCCTTCATACTGGCCCTGCTGAGGTGCAGCAGGAACATACCTGAATGTTTTGGGGGCATTTCTTGGGCCAGGCAGAGTTAACTGAGCCTTTAGTTCATTAGTGGTTGGTCTCAGAGCATTAGGTCTACCTCAATTGGAGCAGCCATGAAAGGATACCCTGTATGCACATTTCACTTGAGGGCAATATAGGGTCTGAACAGACTGAAGAGTATGACCAGAGTCCTGCAAGTCTTTCAAAATGTAGTGGGCCTGTGGCCCAAAAAGTTTGTCCCCTTTTAAAGGGACCACTGAGGATGGATTGTTGTACATCTTGTGAGAATCCTGAAGCCCTCAGCCATGCATGGCATCTGAGGCAAACACCCACAGAAGAGGCCCATGCTGAAGAATCAACAGCATCATAGGTATCCCTGAGCAGGTGGCGCCAAATGGCCACAGCAGTGGAAAGCTTCACATTAAGGTCCTCTTGAGGCTGGCCAGCCGGAAGGGACTGGACTGATTTCTGAGGAGCTTTGAGAATCTCCCGATATTTGAGGTTGTGACCCATATAATTTGAGGATACAAAGAGACATTGTAGCTGAAGCACAGACTTTCCCATGATAGCCGGTTTCTTGGACTCCATCACAAGGTTGGCCACTCATACTGTGGTCTAGCAATCCATCGTGAGCCGCATTACGAACCACAGAATGTGCCTGTGGTGGGGCGGCAAGATAAGGGTGATCCACAGGGGACCTATAAAGTCTGTCCGCCTTGCGGGTATTGGAGGGTATCCTGAATGGCTGTTGCCAGGTGGCCCAGTTGACATCTTCAAAAGCATCCACAAGGGGAGAGACTACCAAGGTCGGGCTTTCCAGAATACTAAGGTATTGGGCCAACTTTTTTCTGGAGGCATCCTGTTCCATAGTATGGTATCCAAAAGTTTTCTGCAGATGGACCATAATATCCGAGAAGGAAGGGTCATCTGGAGGAGAACAGGGCAGTGCTGGCGTAGGTTTCCCCTGATGGGAAGATGCCTCAGAGGACACCTGGGATTCATGATCCTGGTCCACCTCTTCTTTCAAGTCTGCCATGTCCCATTTATGTAAGAATGGGTCAGCCATACTGTCCTCCCTGGGATGAAGCCTCCAAGAGGTTGGAGGGGAGCCTTCCATCCTGGAAGCCAAAGAAAGCCCGGAGGGAGCAGAGGTGGGGACCGCTGCCACCCCAAAATGGTGTGGGGAGGACCTAGTAAGGCCCATAATGGACTGGACAAGAGCCTGAGCATCCACCATGGCCAACTGACCCCCTGAAGCAGGGGGCCATGGACTGAATGGGCACCACAGTAGGAATGGCAAAAGGCAAGGGGCCCAGCCATCCCCTCGATGTGGAGGGATGCACATAAGACCCCAATACAGTTGATGACAGGAGCCATTATAGGGCTTCTAAAAGGGTGTCCAGCTGGGGATGAAGCAATCCTCATATGTGGAGCAATGCTGGTCGATGGGAACACAGTCAATTAGAGAACGGTGACATTTCATTTTGATAATGAGTCAACATCAATGGGACTCCAACAGTAGTCGTTGACAGAGGGACCATTGATGAAGGAAGAGAGGGACCCAGAACTCTCAATGAAGAAGAAAATAGAGCAGTGGGTTCCCTCCTAATAATCACTTTCTTAGTGGAACTCTAGGACTTTAACAAAGAAGGTGGTGACGCGGGAAAACATGCTTGGATTTGGATGCATGTTTCTTCCCCACGCCATGAGTCATTTATGGGGGGGTTCTCCCCTACGAGATCCCCCCCCCCCCGAGGAGGTCGAAGACTCCCCTGTAGTACAGCATTGCTGTTGCTCCAGAAGGGATACCTTTTGCTCCATCAGGTAGTCCATCAGGAGCCTTTGACGCTCTGTAGCCTTGTTGAATCGCTGGCAGAGGACACACATTGGTGTCATGTTCAGGACCAAGGCACAGAACACACTTCATGGAGGTCCCTCAGTCACAATTCTATGGCACAGGAACATTGTCAGAATAAGGGTTCTGAAGACATCCGTAGATGTGAAGTTTTGGTCAACAGACCTCTTCATCGATGAACTGAAGAAAACTGGACTCCAGAGGAAAACGTGATGCTTACTCAGTTACAGTTGAAAAGAACTGAAGAGTATCAGGGATCTCTCCCTTTTAGGGCTGCAAGTAGGCGGAGCCTGCAGCCCGACTGCATCAGCTCTAAAAATGAGCTACAGGATTCAGACCGTGGAGCACTTCCTTTGGAGTTTTCAAATGATCCTACCACCTCTTTGCAGCCCTTCAATTTAACCCTTGCAGTGCTGCAGACTGAACATATATCCAGAGCTCAAATAGATTAATTGTGGTTCTTTTGGCAGCCTAGGGATTAAGAAACAAATGCTCTTGAGAATCATCTCTCCTCCTTGTAGTGCTTCAGTGATTACAAGAAACGCATGTTTTCTTTTGAATCCAACTTGGTAAACCACATTTTTAAAGCTGATGCAAGAGGGCTGCATACAGCCATCTTGCTGTCTGTAGCAGGAAAAAATGAAGTACCATGGCACACATTTTGGGAGTTTTCACTGTATTCTTCTACCCTGCCTGCAGTATATAGCACTGTTTCTAGAGCCACTTTAATTGTGCCTCTTAAAAGAGCTTAGGAGCCGGCCCGGTGGTGCTGAGGGTTGAGGCACTGGATGCCACACCTTACGCTACGCCGGCGACCCGGGTTCGGGAACAGACTCGGGTGGCCGGGGGTCGTCAGGGGAGAGGGAGGATCGAGCGTCCCAATGGATGCTCTCCTTCCTCAGGGGTGGGAACCAAGAACGCACTGCTGCTCTGCATCCCTTCGTAGCAGGTGGAAGCACTGACAATTGAAGGAATGGAGGCGGCCCGCTCATCGGAGCCGGGAGGGGGGATGTTGACGGCGCATGAGAGGTCTGGTGAGCGCCAGCACACCACCACTGGACGTACATCCTAATGCTCAACGTACCTGAGGGTATAGGGAAAACAGGGAGAAAAACAGAAAAATACCTCCTGGCGGCCTAGATGATAGCCTCTCCAGTACCATCCAGACCACCAAAGAGGGACAGACCCCAATGTGCAGGAGGGGGGAAATAAAAAAAAAAAAAAAAAGGAGGCACTCTAGGGGCAGATCCCACCGAAGGTGGAACAGGGGTTGAAAGGAAGGAAGGAGAGGTCTCCAGGAGCAGGCAAGGAGGGATAAAAAAAAGTAATAAAGTTAAAAAAAAGAAAAAAAAAGAGCTTAAGACAGTAATGGCTGTAATATCTTTTGAAACATCCATCATTTCAAGGACATGCAAGATAAATAGCTATGGAACAGCTAACTTCCATAAA
The DNA here is from genome assembly GCA_016271365.2 of Neoceratodus forsteri. Taxonomy (NCBI): domain Eukaryota; kingdom Metazoa; phylum Chordata; order Ceratodontiformes; family Ceratodontidae; genus Neoceratodus; species Neoceratodus forsteri. The sequence continues at coordinate 1,425,910,949 of CM057453.1, read as the reverse complement.
CAATGAAAAGATTATTTCTTTTCAATGGCACATTTCCTGCACTCTAGCACATTTACCCGATTCTATAATATATGTGTTGATTTCCTGCAAAATTCATCTTTAAAACAAAGATATTTATAATAATTAGATAGTTAATGAAGTTGTGTGCCTTTTCTGGTATTTTAATGGTTTCAACTCCCCTGTTCTCAGGTTACTTTGCAATACATTTGACTCTTTACCTTTGATTATGCTGGTCATTAATCTTCAGCCTTCTTGTGTGCTTTTATATACATAAACATTGACATTTTATTTTCTTCAGTACATAAAGGCATTGTATTTTTGCAGAGGCCTTTGCACATTCCTCGCCTCATTTAATTTCTCGGTCCAATGTCCACCTCTACATTTACATTTTTTATTTCTATTTGATCAAGTTTCACAGCATGTAAGGCTAGCAACAGTGACAGCTCCAGCTTCCATTGGTTACCAGAGCACTGGCTAGGCACTACAATTGGAAGCCAGGGTACCTATTGAAACTGGAATGGAAAGCATATGGGCATATTCATGCTAGTTTCTTGGAGTATTTGAACTAATGATGAAGGTTATGTTTCTAAAAATAAAAATGCAAATTCCATTTTATTTATTTTTCTTTTAACAGGGGATGGCCCTGCTTCTCTCTTGGGGGGTGGGGGTAGGGATGGCCCAGCTTCTCTTGGCTTGGGATGGATGCTCTGCTTCTCCTGGCTTGGTGGGGAATGGTCCTGCCCCCTGCAGTGGGGGGGGGGGAGAATGGTCCTGCCCCCTGCTTTCTGTAACAGAAGAGACTGGTCCATAATGACCCAGAAGACAAGCAAGGAGAAACGGGGACATATCCTTCCCCAAGCCAAAAGAAGCAGGACCATCCTCACCACCCCCTAAGCCGGGAGAATCAGGCCCCCTCCACCAGGAAAAGCAAATCTATTACCCCCAGGACAGGAGAAGTAAAGCCTTCCCCATCACCTGAACAAGAAATGGCCACCCCAACCCTTTACAGCAGGTATCCACCTACCAAAATGGTCCTCAATGGATTGACCACCTGCAGTGGCAGGCCAGGAGATTGAGGGCCATGGATTCTCTTGAGTCTCTCCCCTCCCCACAGTACTGAGACATTTTTAGATAAACCCATCCACTTACCTTAATGAAAAGGTGCAATCAGTCAGAACCCTGTCACTGATTCTGCAGGCAGTTTCTTTCTTGGTTTTTGTTGCTGGCAGGACTTACTTGAGGGGCAGACTATGCTTCAGCTACTGGCTTGGCAGGGTGGCTAGCTGGTGCTGCACTCATTACTGACCAGACTGTGCTCTAGTATTTTATCAAAAAAGCACAGCATAGTACAGCTCGTTTAAGGTTAGCTATATTGTTGGGTTGGGGGGGGCTTCTGTGCTGCAGCTTGCAAGCAATGGCAAGGCAGTTCTGGTTTGGTAGGCATGGTTGGCTGGGTGACTCCTGATTGAGGCAGCTAGGCAGTCACCAGGAGCCAAGCCACAGTGCTACTCCCTGCCCTCAACACTGGGTGACCAATTATGGGGTAGGGTGGTAAACTAAAATGAAAGCAAGTAGCCATTTGCTGCTCAACCCTGTTGCCAGACTTCCCCAGTTCTGACACCAAGTGCCTAAACCTAGAGTCAGACAGTAAATGAAAATAAAATAAGCAAACAATGATAGCCAAACCCCAGTGCTGTCAACCCTCCATTCTAACACTAGGTGCCCAGCCCCCAACCCCGGATCAACAGTCAATGAAAAAAGTAAGCAGACAATGGGAGCCCAAATACAGTGATGTTTTAGAAAGAAACTTTAGTTTTCTGCATTAATCTATTGTAGCATTGCTCGCTATTCATTGTACTATTGCACATTTCTGTACTTGCCACTTGTACAAATAAAAAGCATTCCATAGTCAGCAGTAAAATGTTAACCCCCTTGATAGAAAAGCATATGGGAATTCATAGGATGAATACTAAAATCAACAAAAGTGCAGTAGTGCAATGAATATTAAGGAGCAATGCTATGCCATATTGGGGCAAAAACTACTAACGTTTCACTCCAGAAGCAGAGTTATCAGAGTTAGTAACTTAATGCAGAAATGCCCTTATTTGTCCCTAGGTCTGAATAGCACATGTACATATTAACAGCACTATCAATAATTGCACCTTCTATACAGCACTATGCAGAACAGTGGCAGTAACAAATGCGGCAAGTAAAGGCAATGCCACTGGTAGCGGTCAAAAGGTATACTGACTGCTACCAGTCCAAACACTTTAGTGGGGAATCTGCCTCCCCACATCTCCCCTTTAACTAAAATAATCAACTCCGAGTTGGATTACAGGAGAAAAACAACATTTTGAATGGCAGGATTAGAACCCTGATCACCACCACCATTGTAACAGCAGCTCCATGTCTCAGTCCTCTCTGCCACAAGAGCAGCTCATCCACCATTTTCAAATTCCCAGCCCTTTTCTTCCTAGTACTACAGACAGTAACCTGGGTAGTACTTACTGCACAGCACTGTTTGATCGCTGTCACTGTCTGTGGTACACCATTAGGACACTTTTTTCCTTATGCCATATTTGCAGCACTATTGTACCTGGTTATTATATTATCCACCACCAGTGATGTGTACAAATAAATTTAAAACAATGAATATGATGCATCCTCAGTATAAGAGGATGCACTTATAAAATTACAACTGGCAATTAAGGTAATGAAAAGTATATCAAACCTGGTTTAAACTACCCAAAAGGCATATTTTTACAGTTAGTTAGTGCATGTAGTTATAACAAAAGCTTTATATATAAACTACAATATCAGGAAACATAAGCCATATAGAAATCCATTTTGTGGATGTTGGAGTGAAGCAATAAGGATATAAAATTGACAGGTATTCATTTGTATATCACTTCTCAAGACATGTTCTTTAGAACTGTGGAACCAATAAACTCTGCAGTACAATCGCCATAGGTATCATAGGTAGAGTCAAGCTAGACAGACTTTCGTCCATAATGCTTGCCCATCCCTCAATATTTAGAACTTGGTTCTTTCCCTACAGAAGGTGTCTAATCTAACCTTGAAAGTATCCATATTTTTGCTGTTTACTATAGGAAGGAAGTTGTTCCAGAAGGTAACAACCCTTTGGGTAAACCAATATTTTCTTAAATTACTATTCCATTTTGACATAAATAATTGCTTATTATGTCTCCTGCTACTAGTCCAACTGGTTTTAAAAGTAAAACCTCATTCTTCTCACAGTTTGGTATCTCCCACAATTTTATACAGCATACACAAATCTCCTCTGTACCTTTTATAATGTATGGAGTAAAGATTTAAGCATTCCAACCTATCAGCATAGGGAATGCCTTTTAGCCCAGATACAGATCTTATAGCCCTATGCTGTACACCCTTAACCTTTAATATATCTTCCCTATTATGTGGTGACCACACTTGGGCGCAGTACTCCAAATGCAGCCTAACCAAAGCTCCATACATAGGCATTAAAACATGCTCATCCCTGGACCCTGCTGGCAATGTGTCTTAAAATACAATCGCGAATTTGGTTAGCCCTTCTGACCTGGTCCTTACAATGGGAGCTAAACTTCGAATTAGTTGTCATTTTAACGGCCAGATCCCTTTCTTCACTGGTAACAGATAATGCATTTGTTCCAAACGTGTATAAACAGTTATTATTGTGAGGGCCCAAATGCATTATTTTACACTTCGCAATGTTCAGCAGAGTTTATTAGTCTTAGTCAACTTATAAATTTCGCTGATAGCAACTTGCAAGGAAAAAGCCTCAGTTGTATTATTCACAATCCTACCTACCCTACAGTCTGCTAATTTTGACAGCCAAATGCTAGAGTCATTTAATTTAAGGGTGGACATACAGATATTGGAGACAAGGGCCAAAAACCAATCCCTGAGGGACCCCACTTGAAACTGGTGACCAATCGGACAAGACCCCTCTCACAATGCCGGTTTCCTCCCATTGAGCTATACTGCTATCCACTTTAGTATGTTATTGTGGAATCTAAGTGTAGTTAATGTATCCATTAATTAGGCATGGAGAAGTTTATCAAATGCTTTAGCAAAATCCATAAAGGCCACATCTATTGCATTTCCTTTGTCCAACTCAAGGTTAACCTTTTCATAGAAAGTAAGCAAGTTTGTTTGACAGGATCTTGACTTCATACATCCGTGTTGTGAAGGATCAGACAAGTTATGTTCTGCTAACAAATCCAAAATGTTTTCTTTTAATATCCTCTCCAGTACTTTTCCTATTAACGATGACAGACTTATTGGCCTAAAATTAGCTGGCTTAGATTTGACCCCTTTTTTATGCAGTGGCAGCACAACTGCAACCCTCCAGTCCTGAGGGACTTCACCTCTGTCTAGGGAGGTCCGAAATAGGCAAGTAAGAGGTAATGTTAGGTCTGCCAACTTGTGCAAAACTCTGGGATGTATGTCGTCTGGTCCAGGGGATTTATTATCAAGTTTATGTAATCTAGCCCAAACTTCTTCAGGATCAATTACAGTTAGTCCAAGAATTGGTTCAAGCTTAGTAGTACTAGAAGGTGCAACCCTAGCATTAAAAACTGAGCAAAAATTATTGTTTTGAATGTCTGCAGTCTTTTCCTGAAGCCAGTGACCTATCACTGTTTTTAAAGGGACCTATGCTATTAGAATTACTCTTCATGCTGTTAATAAGAGAAAAAGGACTTTTTGTTGTCCTTGACGCTGGCTGATAAGGATACTTCCTGCTGAGCTCATGCTTTTTTATTGATGACTTCACCTTCCTTATGAAATTTGTATACACCTGGTAGTTATGCTGGGTTTTATCCTTTCTGTATTTTTTGAACATTGTTTTTTTATTAGTTTTTTGATAGATTTATTTAACCACCCTGGGGTTGTCCTTTAATTAGCTTAATGTTTGTGTAGAATTGGGATATATTTGTTAAGTTTTTAGCTTTAAGAAAAATATTCCACATCCTTTCAACATGCATCCCATAAACTCCTTAGCCCAATCCCATAAGGAAAGTACACTTTTCAACCAAGCGAAAATCAGCCCTGGCATAATTCAACTTTATAGTAGACCCTAGCTCGGTGGGTAACTATCCCCTTTAACCTGAATGATGCTATGGGAATAGTCACTTACCGAGTGGGGAAGATGGTCTCAACTTTGTCAAGTGAGTCCCCCATATTGGTTAGGACACTAACCACAATGTTATTGCCTCTGGTGCTAGGAATCTATTCTAAAACAGAGAAGAAGTAGGGCATTATTATATCAGATGCTCAGCCATAATGGATCTATACCTTGGGGGTTCACTATAGCCAATCTATTTCCTGTATATAAAGATGGCAGGCATATTTTGCAACAGAAGAGTTTTTTTTTGTTGTATTACAGTGGTAGTTATCTAAAAGTTGCCTATCTCGAGGTACCACTGAGGCACTCAAGTTGCAATCTGCATCGACTAATGTGATTCTGCCTCAGTATACCTAGGTATACCTCAATACTGACACTTTTCTACAGCTACCACTATATTTATTGAATATAATCAGAACAACAATCTTTTGAGTCAGACTTTTGCAAAGGCTCCATGTCAGTTAGAGGATGGAGGGTATATATTTACAGAAAATGAACATATACAAACAGTATTAGCTTAACAGTACTGGTAATGCAGTCCAGGCTTTATCTTAGTTAACCGGTGACAGTAGTTGGCAGCATTCGAGATGTCCCTTGTCAGAGACATGCAGGATGCTGTTTCGTGGGATCTAGAGAGACCCTGTGTCAGGTATTTGGTTAGGGGGGAGAGTGTGAAAGCACAAGTGGAGGGCTATGTGTTAACCACAGTCACATATTGCCGACTCAAGGAGTTGTGCTTTGAGGCCTGTTTTGAATAGGGAGAGACTATAGGTCAGTGAGATGGGGGGTAGAGTATTGAGCCAAAGTGGGGCACGTTAGCAGAAGGATCTTTGCCCAAGGGATGTTCTACAGTGGGGGACCAGAAATGAGGAGTTTGCTGAGAGTCTTGTATTACGCCTGTGGGGGGCTGCACTGATAATTGAGAGAAGGCCGATGGGAGCTAGCTGGAGATGTATCTTTTTTGCAAGGATGCAGGAGTGGTACACAGGTATGAGTTAACCTGTCACTGCCTGTGACTAGGCGGCAAGCTTTATTCAAGGCAGTGTTAATGCTATGTAGGGCGATCGGTTCCGCAGAGCCATATACGACTATCCCGTAGTCTACCAGGGAGAGGATTGAGGAGGAGACCACAAGATGCATGGCCTGTGTGGGTAAGCAGTGCTTAAGTCTGTAGAGGATACCCACTCTATATGATGACTAAATTAGCATCTGATATAATAATGTCCTGCTTTTTTGTGTTTTTTTTTTTTTTTTAGAATACATGCTTGACATTTGTATTTTGTATCACAGATTTCATTGGATCCACAGTGCAAGAGAAAACATCAAGAGAAGGAATATATATGGATGAACACCTAAACATTTTATATCCTCAGTGCTTCACCCCAACATGTGCAAAATGGATTTAGATATAAATATATATTTACTGTTATTGTGGTTTATATGTAAAGTTTTTTTTAATACTTTCATCTACTAACAAACTGTTCAAAATATGCCTTGTGGGTAGTTAATACCAGGTCTGATATACTTTTCATTACCTTTGCCAGTTGTAACTTTGAGCCTTCTCGTATCCTGAGAATGTCTCAAATTAGTATCAGACTGCTAATGTCTCATGATACTGTATGCCATTTTACATGTAATGTGACATTTTAAATAGAACCTTTAACAAAACGGTATTTACTCAAATCAATTTGCAGCCATATTGGCTCAGACTAGAGTTTGTTATGAATCAGTTAGTGTTGCACTGGACAAGGGGCTATCAGTGAATGTCATTCACTTGGATTATGCCAAGGCATTTGACAAAGTCTCCCATAGTCTGATTGATAAACTTGTAGAATTAGGAATAAACACAGATCTGGTCCAATGGATAGATTCATGGTTGGATGGAAGACAACAGAAAGTTGGGGTTATGGGGTACTTTTCAGACTAGGGAGAGGTGATGAGGAGTGCCCCAGGGTTCAGTCTTGGGACCGACTTTGTTTGGTACATTTATTTCATCTATGTAGACATGTCATTCTTGGATTGCCAAATATGCAGATGCTAGAAAAACTGGTGCTATTATAAATAGTGCAGAGGCCGCTAAAAACCTTCAGGAGGATCTATATAGAATACAAGAATGGGCGAGTAACAAGTGGAGTTTCAATAAGTGTAAGGTGATGCACTTAGAGAAAGATGGCCGTAAATACCAGTACATCTTAAATGGTAGAAGGAAACAGGGGAGGAGAAAGATCTGGGAGTAATCATTACAAATGCAGGGTCAGTGGCTCAGCAGGTAGCACACTCGCCACTGAGGCTGGGAGATCAGAAGGCTGTGGGTTCCATCCCCACACCAGGCACTTTGGTTAAATCCCAATACTGACACTGTAGTGCAGCATGAGGGGGGTGCTGCACTCCTGAGAAGTAGTCTTTCAGATGATCCATTAAACACAGGTCCCATCTACCTGTTCTGGTGCTAGTTCAGGTGGATATTAAAGATCCCATGGCACTTCTCGAAAAGAGTAGGGGTAGTTTTATTAAAGAAAAACATAACATCACAAAAAGAAAATACAAGAATAGGCAAAATATAATATTATATAAAGAAAAGAAGCAATCAATAAAGAGAAAAAGGACATCCAAAAAAAACATGTTACAACATCTTGTTATACAGATATAAAATTTTGCCAAAAGGAATCAACTTTAGATTTGGAGAATTTAACCAAATCTCTAGTTTTAACAGAGGTTAAGCCATTCTCAATTTATACAAACATGGTGTTAGACAAAACTGTCTGTTGCTGAAAAATAAATTGGTAACGAGCTTGCCAAAGATAATATTGTATAAAAGCAAAAAACACATTCAAGGTACTTCTATGGTATAGGTGCCAAATCCCTGTATAATCACCCAAAACTATGGTTTGATAGGTAACAGTGACTAAAAAGGGGAGGTTCCAATGTACAGCAGTGTCCTGCCAAAACTTTTGACTAAAAGGGCATGTAACAAAAAAATGAACCATAGTTCCTTTGTAATTAGTACAGGTGGGGCGTAAGCAAAATCTTTCTGTAGTGGGTTTATATTTCAGGTTACCTCAAACCCCTAACCTACCCTGTATAGAGAGCCATACAATATCCCATATATGTGGAGGAATCCTAAAATCCGTCAATTTCCTAAAAGAAAAAAACATTTTAGAGGGTATACATTCTGGGAAGAGAGGAACACATTTTTGTACCTCAAACACAATAAATTTGTAAAAAGTTTTTCTAGAAAGAGTAAGCAAATGTGGAAATTATACTTTCCACTGCTGTAATTTCTTCAAAGTAGCTATACCATAAGATGGCAAGGAATCTGATAATGTTTTAGGAGGTAACAGAGACCATTTGTTTAAATATGTAGACCACAAAAAAATTGGACCAGGATTGCCAGGTCATAGTGGTAGAAGACCAAATATAAGAAAAAGATTCAAACAAGAATAATGAGTGATAAAAAAACAATGGGGTTGATCATGGCTAATCCTCCTTTATTAACGGGGAGATAAGTAATATCCCTTCGCACTGGGTTTAGTCTATTGCCCCATAACATCTGGAAAAAAATACTTAATAGTCTAGTTTCCAGGTGAAGAGGGGGTGGAAACACAACTTAAATACAAAAAAAAACAGGCAACAAAATTTTTTTTAATAATTGCAACCCTTTTTTTCTTTCCAAATTTCCATCCTTTCCAACGGTGCATTTTAAATTCTCCGATGTATAATTGTTTCTCCCAATTATAAGTGGCCAAGTCTCCTGCTCCAAACCAAATGCCCAGAATCTTATGAGGAGAAGATACCACCGGAATACCCTTAATTTCAGAAGGACCCGGGTGTGTAGAATGTAATAGAAAAATAAAACTTATGCATGTTAATCTGGGCTCCGGAAAGTGTCTCAAAATTAGAAAAAATGTGTAATGCAGAAGTTAAAGAAGGGATATCTTTAAGTAATAGTGATGTGATATCCGTGTAAGCAGTTATTTTTTCAACTTGTAAAGTAGAAGAAGGTGTTAATCCAATAATAGTTGTGTCCCAGACAATCTGCCTGATAACAGGGTCCAAAACAAAAGAATACAAAAGTGGGCTCATTGGACAACCCTGTCTAACTCCAATCGATATAGGTAACTCTGTACCAAAAAGACCATTAACCATGGGAACACTACTAGCGCTCTCATATAGGATGGAAATCCATTTTATAAATGGTGTAGGGATGCCATACCGTAAAAGTATGGAGAATAAATAATTATGTCTAACCCTATCAAATGCTTTAGCTTGATCTAAAGCAACAATATATCCAGAAATATGACCTTTATTACCGAGTTCGAATAAATCTCTTAAAAGATATAAATTATGCTGAATGCACCTATGAGGGATGGCACATGTTTGGGCTGGGTGAATAAGAGACCTGGCTACCAGTAACAATCTATTAAGAATTTTAGTCAGAATTTTGTAGTCACTATTTAACAAACTCAAAGGTCTCCAATTAGACAATAAGGTTTTGTCCCGATTTATATAGAAAAAAAAGTAGTGAGGTGTTAAACCCAGAAAAAGCCGCAGAGGAAAACAATAAAAAATTAAATACCTTTGGCAAAAAGTAAATCATGTGAGGCAAAAAAAAGTTTATAGAATTCATTAGGGATACCATCCCACCCTGGTGAAGTACCCTTACTTAATTGTAATATAGCCTGTTCTACTTCCTGGGAAGAAATAGGTTGTATTAATGAAATTACTTGAGGTAGGTATTTGTGGAAGAGGGGCAGTGAAACTAGAAAGATCAGGTAAAGTAGGAACAGATCTATCCTGAAAAGAAGCTGTAACATGTTGTTGAACCAAAGTCAACATGTCCATATCTTTGGTAAGCAAAAGACCAGTAGGTGAAACCAGCTGGGTCATAAGGGTGGCCTCTAGTCTTTGTTTACATGCCATAAAGGGGTCAGAAGCTGGTGTGTTCTTAATTCCAATTCTAGGGACTTTGCTCTATCATATTGATAGGATTTCATCTGTTCTTTCAGGACTTTAATTTGAGGAAGCAAATCACGGGTATGTTCAAAAGGGGAGGACATCAATTTGTATAATTGATTACGTACAAGTAATGTATATAATGAGAATTAGCTCTAGCTTTTCCAAAGAAAGCAAAAGCTTTTTTAGTTCCCGTTTTGTGTCCATCCACCAATTCAAAGAATTTGTGTATGCACAGAAAACAGATTCCCTATATGCGAAAAAAAGTTCAGTCTGAGAATAGAGAGAAGGGACATATTCACTCTCCATCGATTATATTTTGAGAATATCTTGGGGAGAGAGAATGTAAACTAAAAGGGCAAAAAAGAATGTTATAATCAGAAAATTCTGAGGGCTATAATTTACAAGAAATGGGATGTAAGTGTTGAGAGAAAAAACATATCAATTCTTGTGGCATAAATAAACCTATGATAAGTAGCACCGGGGCCCCCGGGGTGTAATACACGATAAGCATCCTGCATACTGGAGTCAGCAAGAACTTGTTTCAAGGCATTAGAGTCGCAATATACTTTCTTCTGGGTAGCTCCAGATAAAGGGGTATCCAAAGTACAATTAAAGTCCCCTTCCGAAACAACATGCATTCTGGTGAAGACAAATGGTTTAATTTCCCCAAATAATGCAACCCTGGCTGATTTAGTTTGTGGGGCATAAAGATTGATAAGACAGAAAGAAAAGTCTCCTAGAGAGCCATCCAAAATTAGGGCTCTACCAGGACTAATATCCATTAGCCGAAAAATGTGAAAATTGGTGGACTTGAAAAGAATGCCGATTCCATCTGCAGGTTCCAGTCCAAAGGATCAAAATGAAGGTCCCCAGTACCATCGTCTTTTAATATTATCTACCTCAGCTAGTGAGGAAAGACGACTTTCCTGAATAAAGATAATATCCACAGGAAGGGTTGCAAAATAGGCCAAGACAGAAATTTGTTTTTTATATGATTTCAAGCTGCAGAAATTAAAGGATAGTAGTTGTAAAGTGGCCATAGGGTGTCATTGTTCAGCAAAGCCCCTCTTTCAAACTATTGCTCGCTTTCCTTTTTTTTTTTTCCTTTTTTTCCTTTCTTTAGCCAATTCTGTGGATTTACTTTCATCTTCTGTGACTATCTCAGATCTATGGGATGTGTCGGATTCTAAATCCGAATCTCCAAAGTCTTCTTGGAGGGGGTTAAAAAAATATTAGAAGTGGGAATAGGGCAGGGAGTGGGGATTTTTAATGAAGATCTTGTAAATCTTCGTCCTTTAATAGTCTCAAAGGTGGGGGGGGGGCATATTAGGCCTGTCAGACACACCCTCCGTCTCAGAGGCCTGATTCGGAGTAGAAGGACCAGAGGTATCCACCATGGGTACAGGCTTCGGTACAGCCAATGCAGGTGGATCAGGATCGTTCAATTTAACCTGAGCTTGGAGTACTAAATCATCATGATCCCATCCTTCGGTTCTATTTCGTTTAGCCCAGAGGCATTGATGAAAGGCATGCCCCTTTTCGTCACATAGGTTACACTGAAAAATATTCTGACAAAGGTCCATCGAATGTCCATACCCCCCACACAGTGAACATTTCATTATGTCACAAGAACTACTAATGTGAGTTCGTGAGCCACATTTATAGCAAGCTCAGGGCTGACCATTATAAAAGCACACCTTGTCTTTTCCTAAAAAAAAAAAAAAAACTATTTGGGAGATGAATAATATCAGAATTCACCTGAAACAGTTTAACCTTGAACTTCCAGCCCCCAGTCCAAATACCCTCCAAGTCCAATAAAGCTTCAGGAGGGCCAAGGATATCACAACGTTTTTGCAGCCAATGGTAAATGTTGCCGACATTCACCCCTTCATTTCTGAACATGACAGTGATATACCGAATTTGTGGCCTAGTCAGAATGATGGCTAAAAAGGGAAGCCATAAAGGATTAGTTTTTAGAATGGAGTATTTTTCCCAAAATTTTTCTAAGCTACGATTAAGTCTAAAGCTTACATCGAAAGAATCCTCCCCAGAAACATGAATAAGTGCAAACAGGTCTGAAGGAAGAAATGACACGGAACCTCTAAGCAAAGTGTTAGCAACATAATACCTATCTGGATGTGTATTCAAACCCCCTCTATATCTTAGTCAAACTGCATTCCTCTTGGGAGCCTGTTCAAATTTATTTTTGAACAGGTCAGCCATAGGGACACGAGGAAGGTTTACAAGGCCCTTGCAGGAGCCAAACCCATCACTTGCTGCAGCAGTAGCCTTAACTCTTCCCCCTCCCCCCCTCAAGGACGTACTGGGGCTACAATCCACCTCAGCATCCTTTAACAATAGGTGCGCACCTGTAACATCATGAAAAACAGAAGGAGCAATGTCTATACCTGAGCTCAGGGAGGTGGCATGCTTAGGTGAGAGAGATGAAACCGGTTTCCAAGTAGGGTCAGGCACCCAAGTCCCCGAAGTGTTTTGTGTCCATCCAGCTTTAGATAAAGAATCCTCCTCTGACCAGTCCTTAAAATCAGAAGAGTCCTGTGATGGCAAACCAAATCGGTGCCTCAAAACCTGTGACGTGGAAGAGTCGATCAGGGACAGTGTGGGCCTCCGAATCCGTTGGACCTTCCGTCATCGTAGCCAGAAGCGTACGTTGCAGAGAGCCATCCATAGTGGAAACAGTGAGCGCAGAATCTGAAGACCCCATAGCAGAAGCAAGACATACAGGGTCGTTAGATGCAGTGGGAAATACCTCCCGAATCGGTAACGAACCAATCATCTCTGGAACAGGCAACTTCTCCAGGTCTGTATCCTCATTATCCATATTCGAAACAGTGGTTTCCAAACAAAACAATGAAGCATTGCCAGCAGGAGCTTCCTCGCTAGCGTCCATCTCCTCACAGAATTGCAGAGCTTCTGCCATGCTGCAGAGCTATCGCAGCCCTCTACTGGCCACAGAGCGCCAGCAGAGTAGGGGAATTTCCCCGGTGCCCTAGCCAAATTTCTCTCCCATTCACTAAAAATACCAACAGCTTAATCTGGTTCAAGGTCAGTTGGTATGCATCTGTATTCCCCTCACCCACGTTGTGGCTGAAAATAGGTAGAATTTGTCTAGTGCACTTAGTCAAAAACTAAAATGAAATGATTTGAAGTTTGAAACTCATGCTAGGAAATGTGTGCAAAAAAAGGAACAGGCTACTATATTAAAAAAATATTAGAAGTAACCGGCCCATCGGCACAGTAGTGGGATTTCCACTTGCGACACCGGCGACCCAGGTTCAGGAACGGATTCTAGTCACTGGAGAGCTGGCCAGGGGAGAAGGATAGAGCATCCCCAGGACTGCTCTCCTTCTCCAGGGGGGAGGATTGGGACTCAGTCTGGTGCTTTCACGGACTCCTGGCGGAGACTGGGGGTGCCGCAGCTACCAGTGCATAACAAAGCTCCAGGGGTTAGGGCAGATGCAGGACGTCATTGCACATCCCCGCCCCCCCAGAAAAAAACAGGAAAATAGAGGAGCTGCCAGCTGCCCTAGATGACGCTCACCACAGGCTTCAATTAGCCCCCCAGGCCAGCCCTCTGACCAATCCCAAGTCTGCAGTGCTAAGCAGGGGTACCACAGCCCCATCCCAGGGGCAATCCGGGGGTATCAGAGGGTCATGGCCATTGTGGGCAGTGGGAGCCCCGCGGTCCATGACAGAGTCGAGGTAATGGGCAGCAAGCGGCTCGGATAGAGAAATACAAAATAAAAATAAAAAATTTTAGAAGTAAAATCACAGGAAGTAATGGTTCCATTGTTCACTTCTCTTGTGAGACCACACATGGACTACAACTCTGCAGTTTGTGTTCCTCAGACTATTAAAGGACAAACTACTGGAAGATGTACAAAGTAGGGCAACGGAAAAAATAATTGGACAAAATGATAAGCCATACAGTGATCGACTAAAGAATTTGAACTTGTTTTCCTTGGATTACAGATGTATAAGGGGGGGATCTCCGCCTGGTATACAGGGCAATGAAAGATGACTTGATGTGCGAAAGTGCAGGAATACGTAGGAGATTAATAAGAAAAGGAACAAGAGCACATAATCTGCAGATGAGGGTTATACCCATTACTGTCCAAAGATCTAAATGGTTTAATCAGAGAGTGATATCACGTTGGAACAGTTTACCTCACTGGGTAGTGAACAGTGACTCACTGATCTTTTTAAAAGGAGCCCTCTATAGATATATGGGAGATGACAAATGGAGGTACTACCACTCATAAGTGGTGAGTTGTTAACAGGTCCAGTGACTTAGACTCAATCAACCTATGAACCTATGTTCAATCCTGTCAATACCTCTGAGAATGGGAAGACTAAGCTCATGTCCCACATCTCAGCCTACTGTTCCACAGGGACAAGCAAAAGGATGAGGAGCACCCACATATGCAGAAAGCACAAGGACCACAAAAATATTATTCAAAGTTCTTTAACTACAGTGCATCATGTACCCACACATACTGAGCATAAAAAAGTGGTGGCTGTACCTTTCTGCAACTAACATTTCTCCTGATCCCTGCCAGGCATCACAGTGATTCAGTCTTATGATGCCTGGCAGGGGCCAGGAGAAGCATAACTTTCACAGCTTCTCAGCCATCACTTATATGCTCACTATGTGTGGGTACACTATGCACTTTAAAGGACTTTGAAGAATATTTTTGCAATCCTGGTGCTTTCTGTATATGAGTGCGCGACTCATCCTTTTGTCTGTTTGTCGTTTCATTTCTGAGCACCATATTACTTGTCCCGCCACTCCGAATCCATTTTGCTTTGTTCCACGGGAGAAGACTAACTACTAGTAAACATAAATGTGTATTTTATCTGCTAGATCCTTCCAGGTTCCCATTTTGAAAATGCAGCTTCCCCTTAATAGTGGTATCTAAACAGAAAGTCCACCAGCAAATTTATTTTTATTTTTAGTACTAAACATTCTTTTTACTGCTATAGTAAATATAAACACTGGAGGAAATATGAAGAAACTGAGAGGGAAGCTTACAAAGGATGTCAGTTGGCATTTCATGCGACTGTATAAATATGCAGAACTAAATGCTACATAAATTCACTGCAACCAAGCAAGTGGCAGACAGGGGGGATTGGTCAATGCAAAAAGGGGGCTTGGTTTGCACTCAGGAGTGAGAAGGTCAGTTTTCCTATGTGGACAGTGATCCACAGGGTGTAAAAAGTTGAGTTTTTAAAAATATGATGGATCTTAACGGTCTACATAGCCCATTTTCTTAAAGCAGCAATTTTGTCAAAGAAAAGGTGGGTCAGAATTGACAGTGCCATTTTTCACAATCCCCCACTCAAAAATTAAAACTGACAATTTAACTTGCTGCGCTTTAAGACCGAACAAAAGAATTCTGCATCTATGCAAAGCTGGTGTTTCTCAGCTTGACATGTGTTTGCAAACAAAACCTTGGTACCACGTAATCACTGTGCAAGAAATCCTTTAATCTTTTTCAAAAAGTGCTCCAGTGCTCAAATTCAAAGCAAGCAGTTGCCCCACAGGTTGGACACACCTAGACTGGTTTCTTACATAGCGTGCGTCTTCAGGACAAATGTGTTGCATTCTTTCGGCAGGCTCTTTGTACAGTATAGTACCAAAACAAATTTTCTTCACCTTATCCTCACTTCCATCTAAATGCACCCTAACCCCCTTTCTGCCCTGATGTAATGATATTTAGGGCTTAAGTAAAGCTGTATCCAAATGTCCTCCCTGTGGGATCAAGTTAAACTTTCAATGCAAAAAAAACAAAAAAAAAAAGACTAGTAATGCATTCCCCGGCTTGGAATAAATTTAATATGGGGTGGTATTATACCTTGCAGTCTTGTGTTCTATGATTCTAGTATGTTCATCTATTAAACAGCAGAGCAACAACCTGGTGACAATTTTGATCTATGATATTTTATGCCATTTTAGATTGCCGCTTACCTTCTGACTTTAACTTGCATGATACCTTTATGCTCTCTGACCTTACAGAATAGCTCAAAAATCTACAAATACTGATGAAAACCTGGTCCAAGCCATATTAAAAGGATTGCTCCTTTCATTATTTCAGATATGAATAAAGTACTCATGCAGACTCAAATTGTGGAAAGAAGGGTATCATACAAGTCAGTAGGCAAGTGGCTAGCTAAAATGGCATAAAAATATAGGTCAAATTTTTCACCAGATTGTTGCACTGCTGCTTTAAATTATGAGGCTATGTTGAATTTTGCAAATGTGGGCTCATAACTTTGGTAATATTCAGTATTTTTACAACATTTCAATATAGCCATTTTGGTACAACGATCATTAGTGTGACAGCTGTCATTTTTTAACTCCTGCCCAAAATGTGTGTTTGCAGCCCAAAAGTTGATTTTTCTGTCATTGCATGACATCGCCTTTAGGCCAGGAGCTGAACATTTTCTTTGCCCGTCTTTATGAGGCAGGTTCATCACAAGGCTGTGTCGAAAATTAGGTGTAAAAATATTTACAAAAAAATAATTTTCAATATTTTTAACCCAGATTTCATTCCTGCAGCCCTATTGGCTCTGGCCAGAATTTGTTATATGTGCTAAAGCACACCACATAATGACAGGAAGGGGAGGTCCCTGGGTCCACTGCTGAGAAATTATCTGGAGGATGTGAAGTCTGCGGCTTATAGTGCCCATGTGTTACGGTCTGCTGCAAGAGACTGGCTCAAAGAAGATAAATATTTTCATGCAAAAAGAGTGTATTTACTCATCTGTCCATTCTCATTATGAAGTACTGTTATGAGTACCAACATTCTAAAAATGCATTGGCCAGTTTTTCTGAGATAATCATCGAGTACATGTTTGTCAGAAAGCACGACATCAGTTATGCAGCATCTCATTTTCATGGTGGTTCCTTAAGCCAGCAGGGGATGGACCAGTTAGCTACAGCATCTGGTTTTCACAAGGGCTACCTCACTACTGGTCTAGCATTACTTGTAAAGTGCCCTGGGATATGTGTATGCAAAGTGCTATATAAATGTTGCATTTTTTTTTCTAATTATTTATCGTCATCATTTTTCTATTTCTTTAGTAAATTGCAATTTATTGAAAAAATATTTAAAGAATAAAAGAAATAACCTTCCTGGTTTTACTAAGCAACAATTGATTGATCAGAGCTTCTTATAATACACAATGTACTGTTTTTCTGGCATCAGTTTAATTCAGACATCCTGTAAGGCCCCCCCCCCCCGGTAAATTGTTCATGCTTGCTGACTTGCCACCTTGCAAGTAGAAAGTAATGAGTAAGTTGACTGTCCATCACAGTGCTGAACTCAAGATATATAAATAGGCCCACATAATCAAAGGAGATGTGCAGCCCAAAATGGAGATGTGCGACATCCCAGAAAATGCACAGAAGCGAGACATTCAAAGGGGAGAGATGCATCGCACATTTCCAAATGCACGATCACGCAGACAATGTATGCAGTGCAAAAAAGGGGAGGCACCTGAATATGCTGTGCATGTGTATATTCAGCCAAAATGTGCAGCACATGTGCCATGCATCACAAAACTGTGCCGTGCAAAGTTAGTTATATAAGGGGATGGGCTAACTCAGCCAGCCACCCACAGGCAGGCTGCAGAACTGCAGGCAGGCAACCCTGAGACAGCCCTCTGAGGTGCACCAGGATGTGCTCCAGGCACTCACACACAGCTGTCATGCAAGGACGGTAGTACTAAGCTACAGCCCTTTTTTTTTTTTTTTTTTTTTTTTAAACAAGCGGCTGTATAGTAGGAATAATGCACTCCAGGGTGGGTGTTATGCTGGTATAACAGCCCTTCCTGGGTGTAGGACGCCCTCAGCCTGCGGACTAGGGCCCAACCACCTGAGGCAGGATGTCATCCCAGCATGATACCCACCCTTTCGTGCATTATTCCTTTAATTGCAAATGGTTGTCAGTGGTCTGCATTAGTACACTGCTGCCCTATGGTCTCCTTCATGCTTTATGGAACACACATCTGCACTTGTTTTTGCATTCTGTATTCTGATTCTGTCTAGAGAAATTTAAGTGCAAGTGAACTATGGTTATAAAATCCATGAGCAGATAGGTTACTAGCTTTTTATCCCATAAAATGGTTGAAGTGAAGATTCTCCAAACTATTAGCACCAACAGCAATTAACATTTCTGATTTTCAGAAGGACCAGAGATGTACAGTTCAAAAAAATGACAACCAACTATCCAATGAATGTTACTCTGGGTGTAATGTCTCAGCAGAAATAAAGAAGAAATGCAGTAGATTGGATCTTACCAGAGTTATCACTGCTCCACAGAAGACTGTGCGATTTAACATCCAGCACCACACGACTTTCCTGAGGGGACATTTTGTCAACCTTATACACAGCATCACCAGTCAGGCTCATCCGTTTAACCTGAAAAACAAACTAACTGTAGTGAAAAAACGTAAATCGAAAGTCTAAAATCACTTATTAAAAATTCATATGGTTAAATTTACAATTTTAGGGGCACGTTTCTCAGTTTTCACTGTGGTATACAAACATTTACCTGTCCATCATCTTCCGCCCAGTACAAATATGATCTCTGCCAGTCCAGAACAATATACTGTATGGGTTTTTCTGAATGGTGCAGTTTCTTTGTGCCATGCCCATTCTCTCTGGTGATGAAAATGTCATGTCTGCCACAGGACAACCAATATATATTCCCAGTTGGAATATCTACCTTGATGGAGCAAACTAAAAGAAATGAACAATATAATCAATGAGAGATGCAATTGACAGATATAATAAATGACCGAAATAATCAATGAAGCACAGTTGAAGGTGAAGTCATTCAAAATGTACTGAAGGATCACCAGAGGTAGAGAAATAATTCCACATGTGAAGATTTCAAAATCTGAAAGCAAGTATACAAAAGTTCCCTCCATACACAGAAGATTTTCACATTTTGAGCAGTAGTGCAGTCTAATAAGATAATGTATGTGGAAGCCAAGATAGATGTGCATCTTCTAGTGGAGGTTAATACCTCCCCCGCAAAAAAAAAAAAATCACAGCTGTCATATTGTACTGCTTGTAAGCCAGTCAGTCGCTGCTTAAAGGAAAACTAAAGTAAAAATTTACAAAAATACATGTTGTGCAGAGTGGTTTGATTTGTAGGTGTAATCCTAGTAAGTCTTTCCCTTTATTATCTAAACTTTTTTCCTAAATTTGTTTGCTGGTTTTATGGCCCCTGGGGGGTCTCCATTGCCTCCTGTCCCATGGGACAGTGATGTGCACAGGACTAGTTAATGTATTTGTTTTAGTTCATAGTGGTACAGCTGTGATGTTAACTCTCCTTGTCCAGGGAGCTCTAATGAAGGTTACATTTACAGATAAATGCCTGAGGAATAATTGAGTGAACTATAAGAAAACAGCAGAGTCATCTCTAATGTTAGCATTTATTACCTTAAGTGATTTGTGTGCCTTTCTAATGGCTGTGTAGTTTAATAAAAGCTTTAAAAACAGAACATTTACTTCTGCTGGCTAGACCTATATGCCTAACTAGAAAACAAAGTGTGGATTAGACAGTATTTAAAGCCAGAATATCAGTAACAGTAAATTGCTGCTGCAGCAGTTATCACTCTCTGAATCAATGGTCTTGGATGCATCACTTTCACATGGGACAGGAAGCATAGTGGGAATAAGAAGAGCCATAACAAATGCTAACATGGAGATCCCCAGGAGCCATAAGACCAGCCAGCAAATTTAGGAAAAACTCAGCAAATAAAGAGAAGGACTTAATGGGAGTACACCTACATCAAAACATTCTGCACAATATAATTTTTACATAAATGTTTGATTTTTATTTCCCCTTTAAGTTCCTACTCTAATGTGAAGCTAAGTCATAGGTCAGACACAATGTTGTCTTTACAGTGTGCCATGATGGGCAAACCAGTCACATCAAATCAAATCAACATGGATGGACGGTAACCAATTTTTTGTAGTGTTATATGGCTAGCTGTTCAGTAAACCTCACTTACATGATCATTATGCCGGCACAACTGCTGGTCCTTGGTTTAGTACCTGGTTTGCAGGCTGAGACACTTCTGATATGCTGAGAGCAGTTCCAGTTTTTGGTTGGAGCTCCTGACCATTTTGGTGATGTGGTTATTGTTGGGAAACTGTGTCAAACCAAAGATCAAGGTATTTAAAGTTTGGGGTACTTTCATAGAAACAGAATCTGATGGCAGATAAGGACTGCTTGGCCCACCTAGTCTGCCCATTTTCCCTATCCGTTTCATATACTGCAGGTACTGCTGGATGCCTTCCAGGACAGCTTCCTGCTGCAAATGGTCAGTGAACCAACCAGGTTAGGGAATACCCTTGACCTTGTGCTGGCAAATGGGGACTTTGTGAGAGAACTTAGTGGAGGAACCGCTGTCAGGGAGTGACCACCACTCAGTATGGCTCACATTGGATATGGGCAAGGAAGGAGTGGAATCTGGCACAATAGTGCTGGACTTCAGGAGGGCTGACTTTGGGAGGATGGGGGAAGTGGTAAAAGGGTCAGAATTCAATCTAGTATGAACACTAACCAGAGGTGGGAGCTCATAAAGCTGGGGATAGTGGAGGCAACCAAAACCTGCTGCAAAGCCCAGAGCAAGAAGGCTAGGGCTAAGAAACCAATCTGGTTGAGCAAGGAGGTCATGGAAAAGGTAAGGGGGAAAAGAGCTGCCTTTAGGAAGTACAAGAAAACAGGAGGGGAGGACAGAGAGTTACTTGACCAGAATCGAAGGAGGTGACAAGGGGCAGTAAGGGGGCCAAAGCATCTACTGGACTCAGGCTGGCACAAGGCATTAAGAGGGGAAAAGAATTCTTTAAGTACATCAGGAGAAAAGGAGCTGTAAGGACTACATAGTAAGATTAGGAAGGAGGGTGTTGGGTGAAGCAGGGTGCAATAAGGCGGAAGCACTAAATGAGTACTTCTGCTCAGTATTTACTATAAGAGAAAGTGGGGTGACACCAGGTGGGAGAAATGGCAGAAGCAGGGTGGGAAGTGGTGACAGATGGGGAAATCATGGAGAGCAGAGTTTGAGAGGGTTTGAAGGCACTGAGGGCGGACAAGGTGCCAGGCCCAGATGGCATCCACCCCAGGGTACTGAAGGAGCTGGCAGAGGTCCTTGCAGGACCTTTGACAGACCTATTTAATGCCTCACTACATTCAGGGGTGTGTACCTCAGGACTGGAGGATGGCTCATGTGGTGCCCCTCCATAGGTAAGCCCCAAGGATTAACCGAAACTACAGACCAGTGAGCCTCACATCCACCATGGGTAAGCTAATGGAGACTATCCTGAAGGAGAGGCTGGTGGCCCTCCTAGAGGCCAAAGGACTACAGGACAGCAGACAGCATGGCTTCATATGTGGCAGATCCTGTCAAACCAACCTGGTCGAGTTCTATGACTGGGTAACTAGGCAACTGGACAGGGGCCATGCAGTGGATGTCCTGTATCTGGACTTCAGTAAGGCTGACTCAGTGCCACATGGAAGGCTGGGAAGGAAGTTAGTAGGCATAGGGGCGGGTGCAAAGCTGGTGAGATGGGTAGGAAACTGGCTGCGGGAAGGCAACAGAGGTGGTGGTGGGTGGGGAGCTCTCACCCAAGGGCAGTGATGAGTGGTGTTCCACAGGGCTCGGTGTTGGGACCAGTGTTTGGGATATTCATTGCAGACATATCATGGGACATCACGAGCAAGATCAGTCTGTTTGCTGATGATACCAAGGTAGGCGTGGTGGTGGATGACCTAGGGGGATGGCAGGGGTTGCAGGATGATCTGGGAAAGCTTGAAACCTGGTCAGACACCTGGCAACTGGGCTTTAATGCCAAAAAGTGCAAGGTGCTGCATTTTGGGATGAAGAACCCAAGGAGGAGTTACCAGCTAGGGGGAGTGCAGCTAGCCCAGATAGAGGAGGAGGAGAAGGATCTGGTTGTGCCTCATTACAGGGTCAATGAACAACTTGGCACAATGTAGGAAGGCAGCTGCAAGGCCAACAAAATGCTGGGTTGTATTGCAAGGGTATATCCTCGAGGAGGAGGAGGTGATTCTGCCACTGTATAGGTCATTGATTAGACCACATCTGGAGTACTGCGTGCAGTACTGGCGTCCGTATCTGAAGAGGACATTAAGTTACTGGAGGGTACAGGCGCAGAACGACAAAGATGATCAAGGGGCTGGGGGACTTATACGAGAGGAGGTTGAAGGAGTTGAACATGTACTCACTGGAGGAGAGGAGAGACAGGGGTGACATGATTGAAACCTTTAAATACATGAAAGGAATAAACAAGAC
This sequence comes from Neoceratodus forsteri, assembly GCA_016271365.2. Classification (NCBI taxonomy): domain Eukaryota; kingdom Metazoa; phylum Chordata; order Ceratodontiformes; family Ceratodontidae; genus Neoceratodus; species Neoceratodus forsteri. Next base: position 1,425,888,496 of record CM057453.1, on the reverse strand, counting down.
AAGTACAGAGTTCAAAGTAAGGGAGAGGAGGGAAACCAGGGGCCATGATATGAGACTGGAGCGAGGAAGGTTCAGGAGGGAGGTGAGGAGACTTTTTTACAGAGAGGGTGGTGGCTGGGTGGAATGCGTTACCTCCTGAAGTGGTATGCAGTAGAACAGTGGACTGCTTCAAACAAGGATGGGACAGGACAAGGGGGAGGGTTAATGAAGGGGAAGGGAGGGGCAGCTGCAGAATAAGGGGTGCTAGCTGCACATTTGAGCAGACTTTATAGACCTCTAGGCCTTTATCTGCTGGCAAATTTCGTATGTTCGTATATACTGCAGATCCTAAATGTTCTGTTGCTTACCCTCTCTTTCCTATCACTAGAGTTCCTTTATGTCTGTCCCATGCATTTTTGAATTCCCCTACTGTTTTTGCCCCTACAACCTCTGCCGTGAGGCTGTTCCATGCATCCAACACCCTTTCTGTGAAAAAAATACTTTCTCACGTTACCCCTAAGTCTACCCCCCCATCTTCATATCATGGCTTCTTGTTCTTAAACATTTTTTGAAAGATGCTACCCTCTTGTATTTACACCCTTGAGGTATTTGAAAGTCTCCATCATATACCCTCAATCTCATCTCCTCTCCTCCAGGGAATACATATAGAGATCCTCTAGTCTCTTCTCGCACGACTTTTGGTGCAGCCTCTGCACCCTTGTCACCCTTCTCTGAACTGCTTCAAATCTGTCCTTCTGGAGATGCGGCCTCTAGAACTGAACAGTTTACTAGATGATGTCTCACCAATGTTCTATACAGTGGCATCACCACCTCATTCCTTCTGCTGAAGATGCCTCTCCCTATGCACCCCAGCATTTCACTGGCTCTCCTCACAGCCTTTCAATTAGGGACCCAGAAAGTATTCTAATTTACAGTGCACTATGTACCTGCAAGTTAGAGGTGAAGCATGGTGTTTGTTTTAACAACTACTGAGGAGGAGACCATTCCTGAACAATCTGTTTATGAAATATAGATAGCAGGACAGGCGTGGAGGTCACTGGCAGTTGTCTTTCATGCAGATCATGGTATCATTGGCACAACAGTGTAGATTGGCATTGTCCATAACACTCCAGCAGAACACACCATGTCAAAAATCACAAACTGAATTTCCATGACAAAGCAGTCATGCAGAAAAAAAGCAATCACTGCTACAGAGGGCAGTGGTGCGTCATGTTTACTACTGTAAGACTGCAACACGAGAGGTTCATAAAAAAAACAAAAAACAGTCAGCCTCTGGAGCTGGGGTGGCTTGAGATTTGGACTGGCAGTACAGCTTAGATGTTTGAACTATGAGCTTTGCATGAGTGTGGTACATCCAGCAGACCAGAGTTTGATTCCCACAACCTCCACTTGCAGACTGACCTTGAACAAGTCACTTACACTTCCCTGAGCTCCTGGCTTATCTCTGTAAACAGGCATTGAGCTTAGTGAGCCTTAACCGATTACCAAAGAATGAAAATATATATACCTGTATATTAGGGTCCTCTTCTAGTCTCCCACCCTCTGCCAGATGAGGCAATGATGTTACAGCCTGGGTAAGAGAGGTTACTCTTGCTAGGATGGACTGTCAGGGACCCTCAAGTCATAACTGACCAGGAGGCTCTACATATGCACACTGAACACGGGGGCCAGGGAATGTGAACAAGCATGGGTCCCCGAATCTTTAAATCTGGTATACTAGCATCACTGGATTTTTGATGACAAACCTGCACATCCTTGAAGAAACTATTACAGACCAATTCCTATCATGTGAAAACATCATTCCACGAATCTGTGATGGGGAGTTTTCTTTTAATTACATGCCACGCCAAACGGACGATCACTGCACAAGTCAGAAAGGATGGGATGGGGAAACTGCTCTGGGAGGGAGAGGCTACTTAGTTCCCACTGAGACTCTTTCACAAGGTAATGCTGATGCTCTCTGCTGTGATCCCGCTTTGTTAGCGTGCTCTCATTACTGTTTGGATATACTTAGAGCCAGGATGCCTCAAGAAGAACTTTAGGGGAAAAAAAAACTGGACATAAAGCGCTTATATTTCTTATTTGCTCTGTATTTTTTCACTTTTTTTTTTTTTTTTTTTTTTTTTTTTACTGAGGTCATATTTGATCATGAGGGGTCATCAGCTCCTATTGCTTCTTTCCAACCTGATGTCATGATACTCTGCTCATATTTGTTATTCCCATAGCAACAGACTGAAATTGCAACAGAGCATTACAGTTAAGAAGGGAATAAGTTAGAGACAGATAAACTATAAGGAATAAAGATCTTGTTTGTGGGAATTTCTTCAGTAATAAATAATGGAAAGGTGCAATCTATAGAAATGGGGCTAACAGTACAGCCTAGAGGTTAGAGTAATGAGCTGTGAATGAGATTGAGATATCCAGCTGACCTGGGTTTGATTCCCACAACCTGCACTTGCATACTATGTAACCATGAGCAAAGTCACAACCTCCCTAGTGCTCCCGAGTCACCCTGGGAAGAGAAGCATTTGTGCCTCGGAGGCCTTACCTGATTACCAATAGAAGTAAAACAATATATACTGTATGTAACCCCCAGGTTCCCCTCAGTTATTAGAACCCTATGTAGTTATTGGGTTTTAGGTAGGTAGTCTGGGCAGCCAAGAAACTTCTAGGGCTCCCTTGGCAGCTTCTGTCAGTCATGAGGCAAAGGTTCCAAGTGGCAGTGGCTTTCGCAGCAGCATGAACCATGGCAGAATGTTTCTGTGGTAGTCAGTTTTGCCTCAGAGCAGTACACTTAACTTGGGGTGCTGACTGAGGAGAGCCTCAGGAGAGGTGCCACTCTTTATGACCCTTTTCAGACCCTAACTGGATCACAGGAAAACCTGCGTAGAGTTGTGGTGGCCGCCTTCTCTTGTGCAGAGCTCCTGAGGGGGTAAAAACTTTTAAAGTGAATGAGCTCAGAAACCATGAGTAAAACATGGGGTTCTCCCCATTCCCAAGAGACTACTAGAAAAGTATTGCCTAGTTACTGGAATGGCCATGTTTTGCCCTCCCCGAGGGAATTCCTGCCTATTGGGACATTTACCTCAGAACTGTTGGAGGACTGTTTAAAAACTCAAATGATGCATTTACAGTGATGAATTTGTTTCCAGAGTTGTCTTCTCTCTATCTAAAATTGGAACTGCACTTGCTTCTGTCTGGAACATGAGAATAAAACCTTTTCTCAGTTTTGGAAATGGTACCGAGCTGTTTCTCACAGCTTTAGGACATGCCCTAACACTTTGTGAACTATGGGACTTTGGTAAATGGGGAAGCCCACCCCCAGAGCACGTTAACCAAGCATTCATTTTCTGGAAACGAATGGAAACTGGTAAATTGTAAGCCCAGCATTGTTCACACTAATTCTGGACAAGCTCTGTCCTATGTCAATAGCCTGGAAGAAGGATGACAGCAATGTTTCTAGTACCCTCCAAGGAAAGGGGAAGGAACCTGAACAAATGAATTTGTAGTAAATCACTACTATGGATTTATGGACTTTGTTTTACTTGTTTCTGCACCTGCAGCCCCTGTGGCCAATTGTCTGTCCATAGAGTCAGAATAAAACCTACTACTTAGCTCTAGTTTTATTGTGGACATTTGTCTGGGAGTGGATTGTGTGTTTTAATGGTGCCCCCCCCCCGCACCATGGCCCTCCCCGGTTCCCAGTTATAATATTTTGTGTGTGCGCCCTTCCTCCAGAGGACCAAGCCAGGTAAACACACTAGCAAAGGGAATGTCAGAACTGTTTTGCCAATATACAAGTAAATGAGGGTTACACAAAATGGGGGCTTGTCCAGGATTTTCCGGGGGGGGGGGGTAGTTTGCCAGAAATAATGGCCTGGGGTGGTGAATTTGGTGGCAGTGCATCTGCAAGAGGAAGAACAGGCTGTTAAGGCAAATTGTTTCAAACTGCAGGTTCAAGCAGTGAAGAAAAATAGGTGTCTAATTGCAGTTTAAGATCTTTCCCAGAACGGAATGTGCTCAGACAGGAGAGCTCCCCTGTCCCAATCTGCATGGAATCAAGTGATTGGCTGAATCTGGTAAGCCCTGCCCCTTGGACTGTGTACTATGCAAGAGGGGACAAGCAGAGGATTGTTATAAGTCTGAGCTCATGGAGCAGCAGTGTTTGACTTCAGGCCTAAGAAGTTTGGACAGTGTTAAGTTCTCCCAGATTGTGCAGTGGGCGAAACCCTAGCTCTTCGGGAGTCATCTGTCCCATTTCCAGGTACAGCAAACCCTGGTGTCGGTTGCCACAGTTCAGGGCCTTCCCATGGATCATAGTGTGATCAGCATTGAGTGATCATGTCTGTGTAAGCAGGAGAGAAGAAAAAGTTGAAAATAACTGGACTGAGTATTCTAAATCAAACGCACTTTAAAAATGGCACAAACAGCTAAAGGGAGCAAATGTTGCAACTGCAGAGAAACTTTTTGAGAGACAGGTTGGTCACTGGGTAAAGTAGGCCATTGGGCCATAAGGCAGGGGATGAAGAGCAGTTACAACTGTAAATTCAGGTTGCAGAGGTACAGTGCACACCAAATCAGAGTGGGAATTTTGGAAAATCAATGGCAGGCAGTCACAATCAAGGACTTGGGAAATAGAAACTGAGGGCTAGTTGTAGTACAGTTAAACCCAGCATAAAGCTCTGAAGTGCAGTTAAGCATGGAGAGCAAAAGTTGAAATAGCAATTCACCTGTTAAAGCCTCTAAGAATTTGGACTACAAAAATGAGATGCAGTGCAAAGTTAAAATGTAAAGAATGGGCATGGGGGATTGGTAACACAACACACTGAACCCCCCCCAATAATTGGCTATACCATTCATAAGAGCTTCTAAGGCAGGGAAGGTGTGTGAGTCAAGATCAGTGCAACTACAGCCCAAGTTGTTGTGTGTGTTTTGCAGCATCTAGAAAAAATGGACAGCAGTGAAAAGATGAGTTATCCTCAGCATGTGCTCACCTGGGTTAGCCAGGAGGATATGACGCTCAAAAGGCTGGAGCAATACACTGGATATTCTGGAGCACCAGACAATGTGACATTATCTGGGTGGTCTGTAAATGTGTGTACTGTGCTACCATCATGGGAGGGACATTTTCAAAATACTTCACTGTCGGGCATGTAGAGAGAGACATATGGATTGAGCCCACCAATCGAGGACCACCTGGATACAAGGCACTTGTGCCCAACTGTTCACTAGGTGGGATGTTGAGACCATCTTCTGAAGAGGACTGAGGAGTTTGGTGAGGAGTGGCTAAAGCAGCTGCCCTATAGAACCATTACCTCTAGTTCAGGACCAGCTCACCAGACGAGGAAGACCCTGGGAGGGTCCAGATGGGGGAAAAGTCACTGGTCTGCATGGGCACCTCGAAGGACCAAGCAGCAGAGCTGGAGATTGCCAAGAAACAGGATTCCGCAACATTGTCTCCAGTGGGAGAAGCAATGGGGTTTGAGGGTAGAGCCCAGTGGCTGTGTGCCAGTACAAGATTCTGGACTTTGAGAACTCAGATACTGCCACCAGTGCCACTACTGCTGCCACCTTTCCAGTGGAATCCTCGACATCTGAGGGAGAGGTGGAAGATGAAATTGTCCTGCTAACTTGGGACAGGGATGCTTGGGATGATCAGACTTGGCCACCACCCACTCAATCTGCCAAAGAGTAGTAAATAGAGTAATCTGAAAAAAGGTGGAACAAATCTTCAGAGAAGAATATCTGTACCTGCCACAGTGGGCCTGGTAAAAGACTGAGGACTGCAGTTAATGCATGGTTCATGGAGAAAGCCATGAGAATGGCCATGGGCCAAAGGTATCTGTGGACTCCTACAAGAGTGGCTGAGTTAGAGGAACAATGTGGAGGATCAGATGCACTCTACACATGGACACAGTCATTTGCACAAAGAGGGGAGGCAGTTCACACGTTGCCTATGAAATGTACGGATGGCATCACTGTGTACCGGCATCATCTTGATTGGTACTCCTGAAGAAATTTATTAGATAGTCCCGATTAGCACTTCAGTGGAGCCTGATGTGCAAAGTTGCCATATTCAGGAAGAATGAAAAGACTGAGCCATGGTTGGTGGGCCACATTCTGCAGGGAATCGGCTAAAGTGAAGGATGACTTGCCATTTCACTCATCATTCATAGAAGAGAGATGAGTCACCTGGGACTAGTTCCAGCTTGTTCCAGAGACTGTGTTGGAGGCCAGAGACACAAGATCTACAGGCAGCAGCAGGAGGTACCAACTGGCAGCTTTCATGAATTCCAGGATCATCCTTCATATCAGAACTGGTAGGGCCAAGTTTTATTTCTTGTCATACATGTTCCTGTAAAGTGATCACACCTCCAAGGGGTAATGGTGGATAGTATGCCATCTTCATCCTTCTGGACATTGTACCTGGACATTTCCAGCAGTCAGTGTGCCTCATTTCAGAGGACTCAAACTGTTCACCAGCTGATTGCCAGAGACACTTTTGTCTGAGAAGTCCCAGCCACAAGGACATTTATGTTTAGATGGACTAATAGGGTTTTCCTTCTACAAAAATATTTACAAAGTTCTTTAGATAAACTTTACACACATTTTACAGCCAAGTACCATGTAGTGGTGTGCTTTTGTATGTTCTTTTGCAGGTGCAGCTAAGAAGATCCTGAGGCCTCAACCAAAGCATCCATGGGTGCTTTGGGGACTGCTTTTAGAATTTTTATACTAAAGGTTTTAAATGTTTTAACATGTACTGTTATGAACAGTTTTTACAGGTGTAAAGTTACTGGTAGTTAGCTTTAGTAAGTGCATAGCAATCCACTGCGCACATGCTTAACAGGTGCTAATTTTATATATTTTAGTTTTTACTTTCCAGGTTTGGGAAAGGGCAGTGCCGAGTGCCCCTGTAGTATAACAGTGGGTAGTGCCTAGCTAGAGGGTTCACTAATAAGTGCCTAGTGGTGGAACTAGGTGAATGCCTGATGGGGGAACAGGTTGGTGGCCCCACCCAGGGTGATAAGTGCTCAGTCCTGTTCCATCAGGAAATGGTCTTGGGTAGTAGACATGCTACTGTTGAGGAATCCCATAGTTTAGCTGTCTGGAGGTAGCTACTGCTTGGCTCCCAAGTCCTCTGTGGTGGCCTGCTATGCTGGTCATAGGTAGAGGAGTGCACAACCCTTCCCATAGGGCACCCGGGGGGGGGGCTGTTTCAGTTTAAAGCCCTTGCTACGGACAGCAAGGTTCACTAGTGGCAAAGAGTGTAACCCCCAGGTTCCCCCTCGGGTTATTAGAACCCTGTGTAGTTAGTGGCTTTTAGGTAGGCAGCCTGGGCAGCCAAGAGTTAAACTTCTAGGGCTCCCTTAGCTTCTGTCAGTCATGCTGGGCAGAGGTTCAAAGTGGGAGTAGCTTTTGTAACAGCATAAGCCATGACAATGTTGCGGTGGCTGTCAATTTCTGCCTCAGAGCAGTACGGTTAGCTTGGGATGTTGACCGAGGAGAGCCTCAGGAGAGGTGCCAACACTCTGACCCTTTTCAGCCCCTAGTCTGATCACAGAAAAACCTGCGAGTCATACCGATGACTTTTTTAAAATTAGTTTCCTTTTCTTGCCTGCATCTGCCCGGTCACAGACCCTTGCGCTTCCACTTCCATATTGGTCTCAGCTCCCCCGACACCCCCAGCTTACCCCCCCACAGGGTGGGGTTGCAGCACCGGGCCGGCCTATGCCGCAATCGTGGGACTGATCGGGGAGCCAGCCTGGAAGTTTATCAAAGCCAAGGGCAGGCTTTATTCGTGGCGGCTGCAAGTGTAATTTTTTTTTAGATTGCCCCAGGGGCGGGGATGTGCAATGACATCCTTCAACTGCCGCACTCCTCAGACTCCCCGCCATATTCCCAACCCGGGTCGCCAGGCTGCTAAGCGGAAATCCAACCACTTTGCCAGCGGGCCGGTCGCGGCCGTGACTCCTATCAGAGCCCTTGAGAGGTGAAAACCTTTAAAGTCATTGGGTCCAGCAACTATGAGTAAAACATGGCATTCTCATCCATTCCTGAGACACTACTACAAAAGTGCTGCCCTGTTATTGGAATGGCTATGTTTTTCCCTCCTCTGATGGAATTCCTGCCTATTGGGACATTATTTTAGGAAATCGGAATTACAACCCTTTGAGTCAGACTCATTTCCAAAGGCTCCACTTAGAACTGTCAGACTGTTTAAATACTCAAATGATGCCCTCAGTGTGATTGTTTGGAAGGAGAGTTTGGCCCCCCAAATCCAGAACTGGAAATACACTTGCTTCTGTCTGGAACATGAGGATAAATCCTTTTCTCTGTTTTGGAAATGGTACTGAACTGTTTCTAACAGCTTAAGGACAAGCCCTGTCCTGTAAAAGATTGTGAGCTATGGGACTTTGGTAAATGTGGAACCCAGCATTGCCCAACCCTGGGACATGTGAATCTAGCATTCATTTTCTGGAAAATGAATGGAAACTGGTAAATTGAGCACCCAGCATTGTTCACACATTCTGGACAAGCTCTGTTCTATGTCCACAACCCAGAAGAGGGATGGACGGGAATATTTATTGCACCCTTCAAGGAAAGGGGTGGTGGGAATCTGAAAAAGTGATTTGTAGTAAATCACTATTGCGGATTTGTGGACTTTGTTATACCCATTTCTGCACCAGCAGCCCCTGTGGGCAACTGTCTCAGTCCATCATGTCAGAATAAAACCTACTACTTGGCTTGTTCTGTTATGGACATTCATCTGAATATACTGTGTTCTAATAGTGCCCACCCAGTACCATGGCCCACCCTGGTTAAAATATAAATTATTTCCGTGTGCCTTTCCCACTCCCCTCGAGGGAAAGGGAACATTGTTTAATAAGGACAGAGCCAGGTAAACACTAACAAAGGGAGTATCAAGATCTTCTGTTGCCAAGGTCCCTCCAGGACGCTCTGTGAGACAAGCAATTTTATATTGGTCAGTGTGCCTTTCCTGGTGAAACTTTTCAATAAACAATAAATAAATAAGGTACAAGCAAATGAGGGTTACATGCCATATATGAAACAAGATGAATTGTGTCTAAATAGTGTGTTTAAGTTTTTCCAAAGGTGTCCGCTACTCTTTAACCCTCAGTTTTTTTCTGTGTGCATTTTAGCCTCTATGTAACTGTTCCTGCTGGACTAACCTGTACTGCTGCTATCCTGCCTGGGACCACCAATGCAAATGAGATGTTGCTTCTCATGGGGTTAATTGGGTTGGAATAAATTCAAATAAATAAGTAAATAGAGCCACACACACAGAACCAAGTCATCAGCGTCAACAGTACTTTTTACTAGCTAGGGCCACCCAAATTGACTTACTGTCAGCATCTATTTAACATCGGTGGGCCCACATCTGTTTTCCACTTCATGTGATCATGGAACTGTACAATTCACACAACAGGAGAAAAAAAAAAAACAACCAGGCCAGTAGGTGTGGCAGGAATAAAGGCCCTACAGAGGCGCAGAAAAGACCACACATCTCAAATGCTGCATCAGGCACTCACCAATCGGTAAAACCACGACTCCACCAGTTTAGAAAAAAGCTAATCTATTTGTGAACAATGACCACCACTAGGTCAAATGCTTGATGCATTTCAGATCCTCGTGGATCCTTTATCAAAAGATGCTGGATACATAAAATCACAGTGTTTAAATACCCCTCCTCACATACATCATTGTGACATCACTCCAGACATCTTAAAAAACTATTGGTGCCACATCACCCGACCATGCCTTTTATTTGTGTTTAAAACATGTGTATCCATAAATTGTGTATACAGAACCTAACAATACGTATAGCATATCCATATAAACCCATGAGGGGGAAGGAAAAGTCTGAGGAAATTTTATACAAACATTTAAAATACATGTTCACAATCATATTAACATGATGAAATAGTGCATAAAATGAAGTGCTCAAATACCTAAAACATACCACTGCATGACAATCTGTTCCAAATAGGGTTTCAGATCAAATCCTGGACTTACTGTAGCTCGCAATGTAACTATCTTTTTTTTTTTTAACAAGTTGTTAAAGTTGCCACCTCTTGGATTTTTACTGACTTCATCAATAATGCTAAACTTGAAACAATGTTCATCTCTCCTAGCTGCTTCATTGATATGGGCTGCTGTGGCATACAAGGGGTCACTTTGCTCTATTGCTCTTATGCGCTCCCCCAAATGCTGTTTAAAGGGTCTCTTGTTTTACCAATATAAAACACTTAACATTGTGCCATATACACCACCCCCGCTGAGTCACATGTAGCTAGCAGTCTCACTTAATTCTTTGTGTATTTACACTTGTAAACGTGTTACACAATCTTTTACAGAATTACAATAGACATTTTTTGCAATGGTAACACCCCATAGCTTGATTTAGCCATGTGATGTCTACCATCTGAAAAGTGGCTATGCAGCAATTTATCTTTTAGTGTAGTAGCTCTCCTGTAAGCCATTCTCAGAGCCACATTTGCCAAGTCTTTCAGCCCAGGGTCCCCCCCCCCCCAAAGTATTTTCCAATGCGTCTTAATGATGCGTCTTACTTGATCTGATGTTGCTAAAAAAGTTGTCACAGAATTAAACTGATTTCCATCTGGTCTCTGGATCCTTCTTTCCTCCAACAAATCTCTTCAATTTGTATTCTTTGTTAGTGTTCTGGTTCTCTGAATATTACATTCACTAAATCCCCGATCTTGTAACCTGCATGTCAGACATGTCACTTCCTGTTGAAAGCCACTATCTGTACTGTAGTTCCGGCAGGCCCCAAGGAACTGACCCTTAGGGATGTTACCCCTTACATGCTGTGGATGGCAACTGGCCGAGATAAACATACCATTGCCATCCACAGGTTTCCTGTATAGAAAAGTACCTATCTTGCCCATATCATTTTTGGTAACTGTTACATCAAGGTAATTTTACTCAGATCACTACTATAGGAAAACCTGATGTGTTCATTTGTACTGTGTTAAAAAAAAAACCACAAATTTGTCCAGCTCCTCGCAACTCCCTTTCCAAATTAATAGGATGTCATCTATATATAAACTCCAGTACAGGATTCTCTCTGAAGGGGTTGGTGGCATTGAACACAAAACCCTCCTCCCACTTTCCAACATGCAGGTTAGCCACTGAGGGGACACAAGTGGCCCCAAAGCTGTTCCCTTTACCTGTAAGAAAAATTAATTGTTAAACGTAAATGTATTATATTTCAAGACATTCAAGCAGCTTCACAATGAATTCAATGGGGACATCTACTGTACATTGTCAGATAGAGTGTTCAAAAAAGCTGCAACCACACCCAATGCCCCCTCAAGGGGTACATTAGTGTATAAAACATCGTTGTCTAAAGTCACGAATAGCACGTCTTCTACCATCAAAGTGTAACAAATTGTTTAAAGATGCTTAGCATCCTTAATATAAGGGAGTGTCTGTACAAATGTCTTTAAATGCGAGTCGATGTACTGTAAAAGCAGCTCAATTAAAGATCCCAACCCACTTACTACGGACCTCCCAGGAGGATGTTCCACATTATGAATTTTCGGGATCATGTAAAACATTGCTCAGACAGGATTTGATGTGATTAGAAAATCCCTTGTCTTGTCTGAGATAATGCCATCATTAAATGCCTGGTTAACAGCCATCTATAGCATATTTGTGATCACAGGTGGGGTCAGAGTGGAGCTTGACATTAAAAGGTTCTAATTCGTAACTGTCACATAGCTTCCTCCACATAATCTTGCTTGCCTTGTATAACACATCCACATTTGTCAGCTTGCTTTATGACAATGTTTCTAACACTTTATAAATTTTTCAAGGCTGCCATCTGTGTTAGACATGGTTTTAAATCCTGCCTTCAAAAGATTCTAACACACTGTTTGCAGTTCTTGCTCCACTAAATTCTTGAAGAGTTACTGCAGGACTCTGGGGGACAGAATGTGGAACTGGGTTTTAAAATGTCCACTACTCGTGTCTCTCGAGTGTCTGTTTGAATTTTAAATTTTTTTTTATAATAAAACATTTCCTACAGGCCAGGTTGAGGTCCACAATGGCTTATACTTCATTAATCGGACACGTGGGTGCAAACTTCAGACCCTTTTTTAGCACACTCTGCTCAGTTTCACTTAAAACCCATTCAGATAAATTCACAACAAGAGGTTGTGCCACACTATTTTCTCTTACCTCCTCTGGATCCTGCAATTCAGACACTGGTTCTGCCTTTGCCATCTCCCTCTGAGCAGCCCTCTGATGTACGTGCCGCCGCTTCCTACTTGTTCTTTTTCTTGTCTTGTTTGTACATTGAACTGGGGGCTCCACCGCACCAGTGTTGGTGCACCAGGTTGTGGCCATGGGGTTTCGGCATTATCCTGGTTTTGGTATATAAAGAAGGACCCCTTGTATCTGTTTCTACCTCAGTCACACTGGTCTGTGCTAAAATTAAACACCTCAGGCGTTTTAAAATCCCTTTGGTGGTGCCTTTTTCCATAAGTAAGCAGTCCCACATTCCCAATCATTTCTGTCCCTTATAAACTTAATTAGTTTAGCTTCTTTTAGTTCCTTATCAGGTTTAGCTATAGATTTTTTTTTTGTCTCTTCTTATGAGTATCAAAGTCAATGAAGTCTCTGAACTTTAGCACCTCAGTTTCACTGCTTTAAATCATCTCAATTATTTTGTCTACAAAATGTGATCAACTTAATAAGCTTAGTACTTGCTTCTGTTAAAACCGCTTCTCACTCAAATTCACAATTGTCTGTACCATACGTTGGTTTCAACAAAATTCTTAATCCCCTAGGTATTCTTGCAACCTAGATATAAGCCTCCATGTTTGTAATATTCCAGTACACCTTTCTTAATTGGTGCGTTACCGTTTCAAGATTCCTGAAGGCCTCCAACAAGGATCTCACTTCTGGAGCCATTTCAGTCCTCTCATTACTTTTAGTTAAAAATGCATTGGCTCTCAGATGTTTTCATCAATTCATCAACATAATCCAAAGCATTAATCCCACTTCTCAAACTAAATGCTGCTGCATTCGTTTCAGTGTTTGAAAAAAATGTGGGGTGTAGCCTCCAGCGACATCCTGGCTTGTGTGGTCATCTATTGAACACACCTGGTATACCCAGAGTCTTGTGTAAGATGGCTTTTATGTGGGAAAAACTGTAGCCGTCCACAACCCGTGCATCAACACTAAAAAACTTAGACATACTTAATAGTGTGCACAAGGAAGGTGGTGTTCTCAGAAAAAAGTATGAACTTCTCAAAAGCTGTACCCGGCACTCAGCCAGCAAAACCATGACTCCACTAGTTTAGAAAAAAAAGCTAATTTTTAATTTGCGAACGCCCACCGCTAGATCAAACACTTGACGCATTTCGGATCCTTGTGGACCCTTTATCAAAAGCTTTTTCACCCATAAAAATCAGTGTTTAAATACCCCTCCTTACATCATTATGACATCACTCCAGGCATCTTAAAACCATTGGTGCCACATCACCAGACAATACAATTCATTTGTATTTAAAACGTGTTTCCATAAATTATGTATACAAAACCTAACACATATAACACATCCATATAAACCCATAATAAGGGATATTTTGTAGGGGGACAAAGAAAAGGGGAGAGTCAGAGGAAATGTTATACAAACATTTAAAATACGTATTCACAATGTTAACATGATGAAATAGTTCATGAAATGAAGTGCTCAAATACCTAAAACATAACTGCATGACGATCTGTCTCTGCTCCAAATATGGTTTCAGATCAAATCTTGTGTTCAATCCTGGACTTGCTGTAGCCCGCAACTTAACTATCCAAAATTTTTTTTTTTTTAAATAATGGGTAATTAAAGTTGCCACCTGTCTGACTTCTACTGACTATCAATGCTGCTAAACTTGAAACAATGTTGATCTCTCCTAGCTGCTTCATTGATATGGGCTGCCCTCATCCCTTATGGGTTTATATAGATATGCTATACATATTGTCAGGTTCTGTATACATAATTTATGGATACACATGTTTTAAACACAAATGAAATGCAAGGTCAGGTGATGTTGTGGCACCAATAGTTTTAAGATGTCTGGAGTGATGTATGTGAGGAAGGGTATTTAAACACAAATTTTATGGGTCCAGCAGCTTTTGATAAAGGGTCCACGAGAATCCAAAATACACCAACTGTTTGACCTAGCGGTGGTCATTCACAAATAAAAATCATCTTTTTTCTAAACTGGTAGAGTCATGGTTTTACTGGCTGGCGAGTACCCAGTACAGAATTTGAGAAGTTCATACTTTCTGTCCGAAAGCACCACCTTCCTTGTGCGCACTATTGTTAAGTATGTCCAAAAGACCAAACATGTAGCAAGTAGGTCTTAGTCTTTCACCTGAAAGACTGACTGGTTAGGTGGGAAGGATAGCTGTGGCTCTATGGAGAACATTACTTTGAAGATCTACTGAGTGGTAAGTATAGTAACTGAACTCTCCTAGGACATGTACCTCCATAGAGCCTCACACATTGAGCGATTACCAAGACACTAGCTCTGCAGTGTGGGAAAATGGCCAGATAGGGAGCACATTTCTCTGCTTAAGACTATGGGCCATGCCATGTAGGATGTCAAGGTCAAAAGAAGCCTGGAAGTGAAATACCACATTCAAACAGTAATGTTTCACAGAAATATGGATCCAACCTCATATGGTGGCAAAGCATAGGTTAGCCACCATAAAGGAATGGAAGCCAGCTGGAGAAGTGGCAAAACCAAGAGTGGCATTTCCACACATGGCTCAGGAAGCATGTTTCCATGCATCTTGTAACACAAGGAAATGCAGGATGCCAAACACTTGGAAAGGCATCATGCAAAAAACAGGGGCCCACACCATCCAGGAGAGAAAGACAACAAAAAGCAGTAAGCACCCACTAAGCCCGTCATGTGATCCAAAATATATGTAATGCTCCAAGAACAGTCAGAAGATGCAGGATAATGTCACCAGAGGCCAGTTTTTTTTTTTTGGGGGAAGCTTGGAGAGGCACAGAAAAGCAGATAGACCGATTTAGGGGTTAAAGCAGACAACACCTTAGGAAGGAAACAAGGACAGGAATTAAGGGAGACCCACTCCTGGTAAGATAAACAATGTAGAGAATTCCAGAACCAAAACCCACAACTCAAAAATCATTCACCCCTCCCTTCAGAGTCTGAGTACCGATCATAAAAAGCTCAGTCACATGTGGTAGCAGGTAAGAGAAGAGCTCGAGTAAGGGATTCCAGAACCAAGGTAAGGTCCAAAACTGGAACATGGACCAGAATGGAGTTGAAGATATCTTTTGCATTTTACAATTTTTGGCCAGGAGAAACACTAAGCCAGGGCTGCTTTCCAGGTGTGTCCTGGGAGCATAGGGAAGTTAAGTGACTTGCTCATGATCACACAGTATGCAGGTGGTGGCTGTGGGATTCAAACCCAGTTCCTCAGGTTCGCAGCTTACTGCTCTTAATATTGTTATACTGCTTCAAGATATCACCAATTGTGACAGACATTTTCACTATAAGTGCAGTAATGGGAGAAAAGGGCAGGACATGTATTGTCATTAAAGTGTATGGGAGGTCAGAGACTAATGGGGGCTGGAGGGACACAAACCACAACACTGGACAGGAACAGCGGTACAGGGAAACAGCGACATATCAAATATTGAAAACATTTCCACTGCAGAAAAGATATGCCAGGAGACCGCTGCCTAGCTACTCATAGGACACCAAACACAGCAAGGAAAAAAAACTGCATCTGGATGGTAAAGGAGCCCTACCTATGGGGGAAGTGGTCTAATCAAGAGTCATGGAAGGGGCAACCATAATGAATCAGAACAGATGGAGCTGCCAGAATCAGGGAATCTGGCATTGCCAGGAGTGGCAGCAAGCACTCCAGAGGCACAGAGAATGGGATATGGGGAAGGACCCATACAGGAGAGGAAAAACCTGCCTGTACAAGAGAACATCTGGCATAGGAACAATCCATGAAGAGCCATTAGCCAGGGAGTGCTGAACCACTGTGGAAGCCATAACATGAAGGTAGGCCAGTGGAATAGGACTACTGGAACGGGAACCAGAAACCCTTGGGTCTAGTCACCAGTGGTATTAGTAGCAGCCATATGCATAGCAAGTGTGGGGCAGTCGGGCAATCTGCAATGCTTGGAATTACCTTGAATGACAAGGGTGTCTAGAAAATGCCACCTGTGACAACAGGGAAATGAGAAACCAAGAAAATGACATGCAAAGCTGTTAATGGTGTAATGGCAGTTAGCAGAGCCCTGAAGGTCTGGACGTCACTAAACTACCCAGCCAGTGTAAGACCATGAAAAAACCTGGAGTGATACCCCTGAGCCTGTACTGACTAAGGGACAAAGGAAAATGCTGAAGTCCAGCAGAGGTGGAGAAGTGGTGAGGATGCATCAGATAAGGTCATACATTCACTCCTGAGAAAAGCAGAGACCCTCAATCAGCTTCCACTTTTTTGGTTACTTCTACCAGTACACAATATCTAGTAGCCAAAACAAATTTCCATAATTAGGAATGGACACTAATACCAGTGGTTTATTCAGATTCCAAAATGTAATGAACTGACATTTTCGCCTCACCTAAATCTGGAGTTGGAATCCTTTCTGCATGCTCTTCATGAGCAGAGGCCTGAAGCAGCAGCCCCCTCTGACTAGTAAAATAGATCAGACTCCTCTTCCAGTCACTTTCTAGGGAAGTGATGCTTTCTTCAACCTCCAGCAACAGCGACGTCTCTGGGGTAGCTCCCATTACTCCAAATGCTAACTTCGAGATGTGGTTTCTACTTGCATATATCAACTTGAGATCTAAAACAGAGACATTCAGAAATATAATTTATTTACAGGACAACCCATCTTGTAAAGCTTTATACAGTCAGCTCCATCAGCAGTACCTTATCTGCAGGTCTGTCCAATACAAAATAAATGCCTATCCCCTGTGAAGACCCCCCCACAAGAATGGCAGTTCTTACCTTTCCATTGCAACCCCTTTGTTGCTACAGCCTCTCCCAGAAATGGTTTCTGTGCAATCAACAAGTTAAACACAAACAATTGCATGAGGGAGGAAACCATTTGCTTTTTGCTGTTATAACTGCTAGTCTACCAGATAAATAGGTTGCTCACCTGTAACTGTAGTTCTTGGAATAGTATATGGTACACATCCACATTTCTGGCAGTCTCCATTTAAGAGCCGATTTGCTGGAAAATCTAAGCAATGCTCATCCAACCACTCAAGTGGTATAGCCTTGGCTCTGCCGTGTGACATCAGGTCTTGCATGCTGGAAGCAGGGATCTGTGCACCACTTGTACGATTACTGTTGAGTAATATTTTTCTAGGGATGTAGATCTGGTTCACTTATCCACACTTCTAGCAGACTTCCAGCAGTTCTCCAGTAGAAAAAGGCAAGGAGCACACCCTATTTGGAAAAGAGACTGGAGAACAGAGGTCCCAAAAGCTGCATCCCAGTGTGACTCAAGGTCGATGCTGTAATGGGAAATTAAGGCATATGCTGACCTTCCAGGGAGCCGCCGTACAGATCTCCTGTATGAAGACAGCCACCAAGGCAGCAGTATGTTTGGTGGAATGAGCACAAAGCCTTTTTGGAAGGCTCCCTACCAGCCAACCTATAGCAGAGGTCAATGCAGGAGACTATCCACCTGCCAATCATCCTCCAAGCTGCTGGTCTGCCAGGTGCATCTTCAGTGTACAGTGAAGCCTGCCAGGATTAAGTGCAGTGTCAGTTTTCTGCATGACAAAGGGACCAATTCCCATCAAAACTGCATTGTTTACTGCCATAACTGTTGCAGTATGCTGCAGAATTGGGTTTAATCCTGGTGAACGTCACTGTATGTTACAAAAGGCTGACAAGCCTCACCCCAAACTCCAGCCATCCGCTTCCTAAATAGGAAAGTGCCCACTACAGGTCCAGAGTATGGAGCTTGTGGTCAGCCTCTGAAGATGGTTTGGTAAAGGACACTGGTAAGTTAATCACCTGGTTAAGTAGAAACTCAGATAACACAGTCAGGAAGAACTTTGGTTTGGGGCGAAGGGCTACCTTGTCCTTGTGGAAGATCAGGCACAAAGACTCCACCGAGAGCACCTGGAGCTCACTTATCCTTCTGGTGGATGTGAACCACCAAGAAGGTGGTTTTCCATGACAGGTGTGACATCTCATACCTGTGCATATGCTCAAAAGGCTTGCCCATGAGCACTGCCAGAACCAGCAATATATCCTAGGGTGTTTCAAGCACTGGCAGGTTCAAGTGGTCAAGGCCCTTGAAAAAGTGCCTGATCACCTTCTGTGCCACCCTTGGTATACTAACCCACTTCCGGTATGCAGAGATGGCTGCCAGATGCACCTTGAGGGTTGTCTATCAGCCTCAGCAGGAGGGACCATGGATAGTCAAGAATACTAGCCAAAGGGCAGGCAAGGGGATCAAGCTCCTTGCCTTGGCATCAAATGGAAAATCTTTTCCATTTAAAAGATTAGCACAGACAAGTCTACTTCCTTTGGGATGCCTCCACATCCACAACATGGGGCACACTGTCTTAAACCCCAGAACCTGGAACTCTAGTTGCTCAGGAATAAGGCTGTGAGGTACAGGGATTGAAGATCTGGGTGCAGGATCTTCCTGATGACAGGACAGCAGATCCAAGCACAGGAGAATCCACCAGAGGTTTGCTGCTGAGGCAATCTGGGTACAAGAACTAGTGGGGCAAGTCCAGGCCTATCTGGATCATCTGCGCCTTGTCCCTCTGACCATCACCTTGTGGATCAAGGGGAAGGCAGAGGAGAGACCTGGGGTCCAGGGCCTCACAAAGGCATCCCCCAGCAGTGTCAGACTGAGGGGGGTGGGCACAGATCAGCCTCAGCTTTACATTCTCTTTGGAGGCAAAGAGGTCCACTAGAGAGCCCCATAGGGTTCTCCACCTCCTGATGCAGAGACCACTTGTGCAACGTCTTTTGCACCTGGCTGAGGGCATCTGCCATTTGGTGGTCAGTTCCTGGGACATCAATCACCAGATCATCTGCACCCAAGCTGTGCACAAGGGTCCAGGTGAGGAGGGCCTCCTAACTCAAGGGAAGGGAGTACATGCCACCTTGCTTGTTCAGGTGGAACACGGTTGTGGTGTTGTCCATCTGGACTTGCATGACCTAATTCCAGACAAAAGTGAATTCTGTAGAGCTAGGCACACTGTACAGATCTCCAGTAGGTTAAAGTGGTGATGGGACTCCCTTGGGGTCAACAGCCCATGGGCTTTGTGGTCCCATAGGTGTGCTCCACACCCTATCAAAGATGCAGCTGTAGTCAGAATGACAGAGCGCTGGGTGGACAAATGGGCCCCTTCCTCCAGACGTTCTGGAACAAGTCTCAACTGGATGGAGTCCCACATCGGCTGGGTCATTTTAACTGGCTGGTCCAAATGACCTACATGCTGGGACCACCGACGGCCCAGCTCCCTGATGTATCTGCCAGTGGACCCACTAAATCATGCTGGTGCAGGACCTCATGTACCCAAGCAACCGCAGGAATTACTGGGCATGGTGCAAGCACCTAACCTGAAATGATCGGGCAAAGGAGGCAAGATCCAGTGCTCAGTCTGCAGGAGGTCTAGCCCTGCCCTGATGAAGTGAATAATCTGCAAGGGGTTCAGTTCGGACTTGACTGGATTGCCCAAAAGTCCCAGGTCTTTGCAGGCCTTGAGGGCCAGGTCCCTGGAGAGCTCCACTGCTTCCTTGGATGGCCCGGCTATCAGTAATCCAGGTAGAGGTATACCCTGACCCCTGCTGCTGCAGGAATGCTACCATTACTGGCTTGTACTTGGTGAAGTTCCTGGGCACTGATGACAGGCTGCAAGAAATGGAACTGGTAGCGAACTTCTGCATGGAACTGAAGATACTGCCAGTGGGAGGGACAGGAATGTGGAAGAATGTGCCCTGGAGGGCCAGGGAGCAGAAGCACACACCCTGCTCCAGCGATGGTATCTGGTTCATATTGACCATGCTGAACTTGCACTTCCAGAGATACTGATTCAGATCATGGAGATCTAGTATGGGGTGCCAACCCCTCATCTGTTTCAGAACCAGGAATTACCTGAACATGAAGCCCTGACCTTCCGTGACATCTAGAACATGGGCTGTGATTCCTTTTTCTAGGAGTTTAGCAACATCTCCCTGAGGATGGAAAGCGTGTCCTGTGACACCACAGACCCTGCTCTCCCCTTCTCATCCCCCAGCTCCAGTTCTAAAAGTGGGCGATACCTCCCTAACCAATTCCCTCCCTGTGGCCATTGAGTTTAACGAGCATTTTACCTCTTGTGCCTCCTCACTTCTTTCCACTCTCCTGACCTCTACACCCCCTCTCCCTTCCCCCTTGATCCCTCTCATGTAGTTTCCCTTCATCCTCCATCCCCAACTGATGTTCTTATTGCTCTTTTGGCCTTTAACCCCTCAAAAGGAAGTGCCCCTCTGGTCTCAATTCCAGAATCTCTTTCTCTGGTCTTGCTATTACTTCTCCCCTTGCTTTTTAACCAAACCCATCTTTCACTCTTGCTTCTGTCCATTCTCTCAGAAACATGCCTCTGTTATTCCCCTTGCAAAAGGAGGTGATCCCTCCTCCCCTGGCAATTACTGTCCTGTCTCCCTGCTCCCCATTCTGGCCAATCTACAGGAATGCTTTGTTCTATACAAACTCTTTTCCTAACTGAATTCCTCCTTTCACACCATACCAGTCTGGTTTCTGTAAACATCACTCCACCTCCTCCCTCCCGAGGCTCCAATTCCATACTCACTGGGATGGATCAGGGCAACATAACCTCTTATTTTTATCAACCTAGCCAAGGCTTTCAATACCATCTCCCATCCCCTTCTGCTTGCTAAACTCACTGCTGCAGGTCTCTACTGTAGCCACAAACTGGTTACATACCTGCCTAGTGGGTAGAACCCAATCTGTTCAGATTAGTGATGCAAATTTCCCTTCCCAGCAACACTGGTGTTCCTCACAGTCTGTGCTGAGCCCTCTACTTTTCTCAGTCTTCCTAAATAATCTTCCCTCTGCTTGCCCTCTCACCTCCATCCACATGTATGCTGATACTGTCCTGTTTGCATCTGGCCCTTCCCCATCAGTTGTAGCATCAAAACTTCAGCATGATTTTGACAATGTATAGCTGTGGTTCTGCTCAAAGTTATTTTTAAATGCCAAAAAATACAGTCTACATTACCTTTGGACAAAGGCAGAGACTCTGCTAAACTCCCTTCTTACCACACCTTAGACAGGACATTAGTTGAGGTCACCTCCTCCTTCAGGTACCTTGGGGTCTGGCTTGACCAGCACCTCCTTTTCTAGTCACATTGATGCCATTCACAAAAAGCTACACCCTAAACTGGGTGCATTGTACAGAAATTGTGCCTATTCCTCTGCCAGTTCGCTAAATGATCCTATTTTTGACTACAGTGACGTGGTCTACAGTGCTGTTCTTAAGTATTCCTTAATCAGGCTGGACTCTTTTCCACTCTTTCTGCCATTTTGCTCTTGACTGTTCACCCCGTACTTATCACTACGCCCTCTACTAATCTCGCTCTTCCTTCTCTAGCGGACAGGTGCCATATCCACTGTGCAAACTTTCTTGCCAAGTTCTGGTTTTATTCCCTTCCTCCTCATCTCAGTTTTTCTCAAACCATTTTCCTCTCACTCAGATACCATGACCAACACACTCTCTCCATCCGACCCAGGATAGTTGGTCAGATTTCATTCTCAGTTTCCCAAAAATGTGGAATGTCCTTCCCTCCTCCCATCCATCATGCTGCCTCCCTTCATATCCTCAACTCTTTCCTGAAGTACCACTCTCCCCTTTCTGTACCTGCCCAACTGTTTAATTTTTACCCTTACCATATTTTCCTCTGCACAGAGTGGCAGATTAGTATCCGTCCTATATTAAAATTGTATTTACTAGTTCTGTATTACGAAATGATATCACTATTTCTATTTTTGCTCATTCAGTGTAAGTTTATGTTCACATTTTCCATTTTGCACTGTCTTTGCTGTTCTATTTGCTGTGTATCCTTTCCATCTCCCCAAGATACAGCTGGAAATGAGCACATCTGCTCAGTATGTCTTTCCTGGTGAAACGTTTAAATAAAGACCCCCCCCTTGGTGAGTGGGATTGGTAAAGTGGGACAGCCTCAAAATCAAAAGGCAAACCTTCACCATCGCCTCTAGGACTTACTTGTCAGAGGTAATTATGAACAAAATGTGCCAGATGTGGTATAGCTGACCTCTCACGAGGAGCTGGAGCAAGATATGGATGGGGGGGGGAGGTAGACACCCACCAAATTTGTCAGTGGACAGCTTTGAAGGGGCACCAGCATCTACTGCTAGAGGGGAACCACTACCACTACTCCCCTTTTGGGGCTCTGACCAGGGAACTTGGTCTTGGAGCACCAAGCCTGCAAAGGCCCCAGCTGGAGCTGCTGCTGCTGCTGCATAGGTTGCTGTGAAGGAAAGGGCCAAACTGAAAAGGCTTTCTCTTTGGCCTCTACCCTTTCTGATCCTTCTATGCAGTCAGTCTAGGGTGTCACAGATTTGTCAGTCCTGGTGATGTGCCCCTCCACCCCAGGCCAGAGAGGTCACTGCTCCGGAAGGGGAAATTGGCAGACTTGTGCTGGGTGTCAACCATAAAGGAGGAAATCCTCAGTCAGGTTCTACAATGCATTGTGACAGCCACTGCTATGGCACAAGTGTAAGAATCACTCAAATCCAAGGCCATCTGAAGCTGGTATTAAGCCAGAGCTTGACCCTGGTCTTAGACCACTTTTTGCCAGCTGCTTGTCAGCAGAGAAGGATGGGCATGATCTAGAACTCCCATCAGGGAGTGATCAAAATGGACCATCATTAGGGCATAGATCACCTGAGACCAAGGAAGGATGCAGCATAGACCTTAGCTGCAAGGTCAGGCTTTTTGAACTCCTTATTGAGGAAAGTTTGTCCACATGCAGAGTATTTCTGGATTTACAGAAAACAGGGTCTGTGACCCAACCCTCGGCCGAGGGTTGGTCTGAAAATCAAAACAAGGTGCCCGTAAGGAACACTTGCAAACCAGACATGCAGAGGGTGCCAGGCAGGAAGCTGGGTTTGCCAAACTTCCAGCACTGGTCCCAAGAGGACCTCAGGAATTTGAAAGGCCACCACTGGGGATTCTTCCCTATCCAGGATCTCAGTGACAGGGTACTGGCCCTTTCACAGACAGGCTGTGCGGTAACATCCATGGACTATGCATGGAGGATATGCAGGAAGGGCTCATGGCATGCTGGGGTGCATAGGTAGAGGTATCACTAGCAAAAAGAGGGAAGTAGTGATGCCATTGTATAAAACACTGGTCAGGGTTCACCTAGAATACTATGTGCAATTCTGGAGGCCACACCTTTAAGGACATTGACAGGATAGAGGAGGTCCCAAGAAGGGCAATTAAGATGGTACAGGGCTTGCACCACAAAACTTATGAGGAGAGATTAAGGGACCTCAGTATGTACTCGCTGGAGGAAATGGGGGGAAGAGGGTGACAGGATAGAAACATTCAAGTACCACAAGGGAATTAACAAGGTGTGTGGGGGGGGGGGAGAAGATGCATCTTTCAATACAGAAGGAGTACAAGAACGAGGGGGATGGGGTCGGCCCGGTGGCACCCAATGTAGAGGCGCTGGATGCCACGCCGGGAACCCAGTTCGGGAGAGAGTCCGGACCGCTGTGGTTCAGCAGGGGAGAGGGAGGATGGAGTGTCTGGATAACTGCTCTCCTCTCGGGGAGGGATCCAGAGGTAGCCTGATGTAGAAGAGGCCCCCGGTGGAGACCAGCAGCACTATGATGCATAGGGGCTTGCAAGGGATCGGAAAGACATCTGGCAGCTGCCTTCCGGACGTGGGTGGAAGCATCCATGTCATGGGCTAGGTGGCATTGCACACCCCACATCTGGGGTGTAACTTAAGAAAAATCCCCTCCAACCTGGAAAAGCGACAGCTCCCAGTGCCAGCCGCCACATGCCTGATACTGGACCTCCGCTTCTGGCCCCTTTGATCTCCTCTGGGCCCTGACTGGAGAGGGTCTGCTGAGGAGAAAGTAATGCCCTTGAGGAGGTGGGATCATGGTGGGCAGTAGAAGCAGCCGGTCACTGGGCAGCCCGAGAGTGTTCCAGGGGTCTGGAGTGCCACAAACAGTTGTGAAAAAAAAAATTAACGAGGGGGAATGATATGAAATTGGCAGATGGCAGGCTAAGAGAGAATGTGAGAAAGGTTCTTTTCAGAGAGGGTGATGAACACATGGAGTAGTCTGTCACAAGAGGTACTGGGATCGAGCACTGTGGAGGGATTTAAACATGCCTGGGAAAGGCATAAGGAACCTTAGAGGTAGGGCAGAGGTGGGGGAGATGCCACTGACTAGATAGGGTCAGAGGCCACAAACAAGTATAGGACTTACAGGCAGCCTGGATGGGCCTAGCAGTCCTCATCTGCCAACAATTTCTATGTTTTTATGACTCAGAAATGAACCTGAGAAGCGCCTCAAAGGACAACTGTCTGTGGTTAGTAATTCCTTGGCTGAATCATGGTCGAAAGCATGAATCCTCGAAGACTGCACTGAGGACTCCGAGTCAGTTGAGGAATCCTCTAACATGCCCCTTGGCAGTTTGCTGCCATGCACCACTCTGGGTTTGACAGTGTGTGATCTCCACTGATAACCAGCCCGGCAAGCCACTAGCTGGACAGGAGTCCTTGGAAGTAGCTCCCTGTACAGGCTGTCATGGAGGCGGTTCTAGCTGGATTAGTGGTGAGACTCATGTTGGAGACAACCATCTTGGCAGGAGCAGTACAAGTTGAATTGGTGTCGACCAGGTGACTGCAGGGATCAAGGGTAGAGATCTACCCTGCCCTACCAGTGCCCACTGCTGCCTAAAAAGCTCTTCATAGCTTTGCCGCATATGGTGATGGAGCCTTTCATTGCTCAGAGTCAAAGAAGAGTGCCAACTGTGGCACCTCCCAGTCAAAGGAGACCAACAGTGTGAGGAATCCTGCAACCTCAACCTGGACCTCGACCTCCAGTGTTGATGACACTGAGGAGATATGGCCAGAGGAGCAGTATAAACTACCTTCACAGGTTTCGATGGTTTGATCCCAGAGTAATGCAACTCCTAAGAGGAGACAGCCAGGTTCACTGGCTGCTCTTGGACCTCTTGGTTGAGACTAGACAGGACCAGGGTCCTGGAGATCTAATAATCAATCCTCTCCAACAGGTTGACTGGGTCGAGAAAAATCTCTACCGCCTACCCAACCCATGTCAAGACAAAACAAGCTCGTTAGGGCACTGTGCAACTAGCAGCCTGACCATCTACCAAGGTAGGTTCAGCCAAAGCTGAATGCTTGACAGCAGTCGCACGGTCGGCGGAGTTGAGGGAGTGGGAAGAGCACATCCTTTGTTCATAGACAATGAGAAGGATGAACTCCAATACAAAACTTCAAATACATTTCTTTTCATTTCACTTCACTATAGATGGGCAATGGTTTTGTGGCCATGCCACTTCATCAGGCCCTTCAGTGATGCATCCATTAAAGACATTATACCACATCAATTTTTTCTTTTATCACTTCTTACATACTTAGTTCAAGACATAATTCCTTACATGTGCCCCTTTTACCACTTTGGTACATTTTCCAAATCTACAATTGCTGTGCTAAACACTCCATCCTCTGCTTAGATAAGCAGTCTAAAGCAGCAAACATTGCTAACACTGTTTTAACAAGTAGTCATCCTATTATCTTTAAATTACTCCATACTGTTTAGCTTCAAACGGTGTTCTGTATCTTACAATTTTCGAAGTTGTCTCAGCATCATTTCGTCACATTCTACTTTTCAAATTATTTGCACTGAACAGAAATGTCATCTTTTCCTTTTTTCTATTACTCTGCATTAACCACACTTAACTGCACTGGCTGTCACAAGTTGCTATAAAACCCTATGCCAAACCTATTGCCTTTCTCTTATTCATTTGTTCAAAACCAGTGCTATATTCAATTCTTTTGCTCACCTGTTTAAGTCTTTTCCTTTTTTTTTTCTTCATATGCGGATCTTACGTTTAGCTTACCAGAACTGAAAAGGCTAGCCAGTTCCACACTGAGCTTGATTCTTCTTCAAACTGCTCCTCTAAATTTTGGAGGACCCTCAAAGACCTAGAGGGTCACAGACCGGCTAGCTCTCTGCAACAAACTATCTCCCTTGATGGTTCCCCCAATCAAGGATAAACAAAAGATCCTTGATCTTCTCAATAATCACTGCCACAGTGGGGTTAGCATTTGACACCTCCCCGGCAAATAGCCTTCAGGCACAGCTGTGCAATCAGGATCCTGCTTGCCTATTACAGCCCAAACCTGCACAGGAAGCAGTTTTTTTTTTTCTCTTGGCCCTATCTCCATAAAACAGGTGGATGATCTTTTGTTTGAACTCAACACCAGGAAAAAGCACAGGTGCAGATCTGATAGAGCCATATTACCTCAAATTGAGTTACTACATCTTGTCCACTCCTATTACCCACCTTTTTAATTTATCCTAGTCACAGGGCATCATCCCTTTAATCTGGAAGACAGCACATCATACCGTTTCAGGCTGGTGGTGACCCTAGTGACCCAAATAATTACTACCCTATTTCTCTGCTCCCCACCCTGTCAAAAATGTTGGAAAGACTTGGTTTGCTGGCCAAGGCACCTAGCTTCACCTGAGCTCTTTCCTTCTAAGACTGCTTGAAAGGCAGAGTAGAGAAACTTACCAGAGCAAGGGAGAAGGATTAAGACTTAGTTTGGCTAAGCAGATTTACTGTGTGGTGGTGTTTTTATTTTTTACTCACAGGGATTGCTACTGTTTGTTGCTAACATTTCATTGCTTTATTTTTCTCTGATTCAAATTGTTGTTGCTGGTATACCTTCTTCTGCATTATTACAAGGTGTGCCTACAGGTGTGGCTAACAGATTACTGCTGTAATCTTCTGATTCAAATTGTCTTTTGCAAGGTATATCTTCTGTTACTTTATTTTTCTCTGAGTAAAGTGTTTCTTACAGGGTATATCTTCTCTGAAATTATTACAGGTGGTGCTTTACAGGTTTTACAGTTTTATCTAACATTAGGATAAGCTTGGGTTACTGCATTTGTTGTTGACCAATTGTTTCTGCCTACCTCCTTGTTCTTTCTCGTCCGTGGTTGTTCTTTTAGGCAGGAAGGCCCAGCCACCCACCCCCATCCCCAACCACCCCACGCTACACTCCTTTTATAGGGTACCACAGTTGTGACATTTCCTGTGGCAGAGCAGGAAGGGCGGATCAGTGGGGCTTCCACAAGGTGATCTCATTTACAGGGTACTAGTAATTTAACTTGTTATAACAAGTTAAACAAAGCACAATTAAACCATTACTTGCATTTTTTCCTTCTAATTACTCTGACTAGGTTACAAACCCAGCAACTTATTTGGAATGGATT
Source organism: Neoceratodus forsteri (assembly GCA_016271365.2). NCBI lineage: Eukaryota > Metazoa > Chordata > Ceratodontiformes > Ceratodontidae > Neoceratodus > Neoceratodus forsteri. Next base: position 1,425,860,907 of record CM057453.1, on the reverse strand, counting down.
TCATTAACTGCAGGTACTGTGGAACAATTTTCAGAAGGACAGTCTTACAGGATTTGGGACACTGTCCTACATGCTGGGCCTTTGGAGATCTTAGGTCTCAGCTCCGGGCAGCATGGGCAGAGATTGCACGCCTCAAATTTCATATTGAAGAGGAAATACATTATAAGAACCACCCCGCCATTTCCCAAGCATCCAACAGAAAAACCTCGACCGCGAGAGGGTAGTTGGTCCAGGAGGTTGGCAGGTGGTTAGGAGGAGCAAATCAGGTGCCCCATCACACCTGCTCTCCAACACATTACCTCCAAAACCATATAAACACTACAAACAGGTATCTGCCTCTATCTCTGAAATCAAATAAAGAGGCAGAAGACACTGCAGAGCATGACCTCGGCACAGGAGCTAGAACAACAATACTCACCCAAATCAGGAACCAAAACTAAACAAGCACAAAGGAAATCCAAAAACTTCTGATCATAGGAGACTCCATGATTCGGGAGTTGATACCCATCTCCAGCTAGGTGATGGTCAGATGTCTCCAGGTACATCAGCATGGAGAGACACTGACCGCATTGCTAAATTGTTCACAAGCAGGAGAAAACATTGATGTCCTAGTACATATAGGGACTAATGATCCGCCAGCCGGTCAGTTGTGGAGACCAAGGAACACCTGACTAAGCTGGGTGACAAACTATCATCTATTTCATCCGGCATCTCCTTCTCTGAGATCCTGCCAGTCTGGGAGAAGGGAGCAGATGGACGGAAGGTCAGAGAAGGGAGATAGGGAGCTAAACACGTGGCTCAAGGACTGGTGCCAGGAAAAGGACACAGATTTGTAGGAACTGGCAACAGTTCTGGGAGCGAAAGTTCTTTAAATTTGATGGACTGCATCTGACTAAAGAGGAGTCAGTGCATTGGGGCAGAAGTTTGACGTCTTTGCAGAATATTTAAACTAGCAAATGGGGAGAGGGGTGCAGCACCCCATACGTCGAATGGGAAGAACACCCCTCCCCCCTCAGCTAGTGGTCAAACAGGAATTCAGCGTGTTTGCCGTTCATTTGCATCACCAGGTAAGAAAAAAGGTTTGTCTCCCGATACGATGCACAGGGGTAATGCCAAACTTCACCCAGCAACTAACACCAAAATCTGGCCAATGGAAAATCATGTACACAAATGCTCACAGCCTGGGAAATAAGATCCCAGACCTGCAGGCAATAATGTCAGAGGCTAAACTGGACATAGTAGCTATTAGTGAGATGTGGTTTCACAGTAACCACACTTGGGAGACTTCAGTACCTGGCTATGTATTGTTCAGAAGAGACCGAGGCAAAGGGGGGAGGAGGGCCCTGTATGTTAATGAAAATATCAAAGCTACAGAAATTCAGAATACATAAGGAGCCAGAAGAACTGTGGGTCACCCTGAAACAGGAAATGGGACAGCCATAAGAACTGGGCTTGTCTACAGGCCCCAGACCAGAGGGAAGACAGACACATTACTGTTAGAAGATATACAAAACATGACAGCTAAAGGGAGGTTCTGATAATGGGAGACTTCAACATGCCAGATACAGATTGGTCAATACCAGCAGGAACATCTGCCAGAACTAGACTCATAGTGGATTCCTGCAGGGAGGGCCTCAAACAACTGGTACAGCAACCCACAAGAGACAGGGCTATCCTAGATCTAGTACTGACTAACAAAGAAGGGATCACAGATCTCCAGGTAGAAGGTCACCTGGGGCCAGTGACCATCACATGGTATGGTTCAATTTGGCTACTACATCTAAATCATCCCATTCCAAGGCAAAAATATGGGACTTCAGAGGAGCCGACTTTGATAAGATGGCCAACAGAGTTAAGCTAGCCCTGGCAAAAAAAACACAGGTGAGGAGGTACAGGCAAAGTGGGCAAGCATTAAGGATACAATACTTGAAGCAACATCCCATTGTGTTAGACAGAAAAGGAAGTAAAAAAGAAGGAAACCACTTTGGTTCTCAACACAGTAGCAGAAAGGTCAGAGCCAAAAGGCTGGCCTTCAGAAAATAAGGGAACACAGTGGGATGAAGATAGGAGGCATACCAAACTGCCCTAAGGGAAGCAGGTAAGGCAGTAGGCAGGCAAAGTCCCAAACTGAGGAAACACTAGCATGAACAGTAAAGAAGGTGACAAGACTTTCTATAGATACATTAGTGAAAGGAGAAAGTCCAGAGGGGGTATTGCTAGCTTTAATGGAGAAAAGGGAGCATGTGAGGAGGAGGACCCTGTAAAGGCATCTATCCTAAATAGATACTTTTGCTCAGTATTTATCAAGAGAAGGTAGGCAGGGCCCACAACTCAGCATCATGGACACAGGGGAGGAGGTGAGCACTACTCCCTTCACAAAAGAAAGGGTCCTACAAGAGCTTGCAAGCTCAGGGTGATAAGGCAATGGGACCTGATGGCATACATCCCAGGGTACTTAAGGAGCTAAAGGAGGAACTAGCAGAGCCATTAGCAGAATTGTTTAGTGAGTCTCTGAGCACAGGAGAGGTCCCAGAAGACTGGAGAAGGGTTTCATGTGATCCCGCCCACAAGAGTGGTAGCAGGAGGAGGCGGGAACTACAGACCAGTCAGTCTTACCTCAGTAGTGGGCAAGATTATGGAGGCACTCCTAAGGAAAGGATAGTGCAACACCTGGAATCCATAGGGCACAGGATCCAAGACAGCATGGGTTTACAAAGGAAGGTCCTGTCAAACTAATCTCAGATTTCTTTGACTGGGTAACCAGAGTGGTGGACCAAGGGGAGCAGTTGATGTCGCTCACCTTGACTTCAGCAAAGCTTTTGACACTGTTCCACATAGAAGATTGATAATAAGCTTAGGTAGGCTCGGGGTGGGTCAGAAGTTGGTCAACTGGGTGGCAAACTGGTTGACTGGCAGAAAACAGAGAGTGGTGGTAAATGGTATACAGTCAGAAGAGATGCAAGTCACAAGTGGGTACTCAGGGATCAGTCCTGGGGCCAGTCCTATTCAACATCTTCATTAGTGACCTCGCAGATGGACTAGAGGGTAAGGCTTTGTCTGTTTGCAGATGACACCAAGATCTGCAACAGAGTAGATGATCCAGATGGGGTGGGCAGAATGAGAAGAGATCTGATAAACTAGCAAAATGGTCATAAGAATGGCAACTGGATTTAATGCAGAAGTGCAAAATCATGCACATAGGGAAGAGAAACCCTGAAGCCACTTATAGGCTGGGAGGAGTTGCTAGCAGTCACAAAGGAAGAAAGAGACTTGGGCATCATCATCACTGATGACCTAAAATCATCCAAGCAGACCTCTAAAGCAGTAGGTAAGGCTAGGGGGTGTTGGGGTGTATTAGTAGGGTATCACAAGTCGGAGGAGGTAATAATCCTCTGTACAAGACATTGGTTAGGCCCCATCTGGAGTACTGCGGCAGTATTGGAGGCCACACCTTCACAAGGACATTAACCAAATTGAGGCAGTCCAGAGAAGGGCAACCAAAATGGTGCAGGGACTTCATCAGAAGACATATGAGGACAGATTAACGGAGCTCAATATGTATACCCTTGAGCAAAGGAGGAGAGAGTGATATGATCGAGACATTTAAACACCTTAAGGCATAAACAAGGTGAAAGAGTCTAACATGTTTAAATATAAGAAAATAGCAGGACAAGAGGACACAGCATGAGATTAGAGGGAGGCCGATTAAGGGGAATGTGAGGAAATTTTTTCACAGAAAGGGTGGTAGATGCATGGAATGGCTTACCACAAGAAGTGGTGGCTATGAATACAGTGCAGGGCTTCAAACAGGCATGGGATAGGCATAAGGGAGCAATACAAATGACTATGAATAGATAGGTCACTGACAGAGCAAAGGCCGATGGCACATTTATAAGGTAGAAAAAGAAATGGGCAGACTGGATGGGCCTTGCGGTCCTTATCTGCCGTCAACTTTTATGTTTCTATGAAAAGGTGGTCAACTCTCAACTCAGGCACTGCCTCGAGAGTCCATCTTCTTAACCCAGTCCAGTCTGGGTTCAGACCATGTCATAGTACTATTTCAGCACTTATCAAAGCTACTAACAAGCAAAAGGCCCTGGATGCAAAAAAAACATGTTTGTGCTTTGTTTCTTGGCCCAAGCAAAGCTTTTGACAAGGCTGACCATGGCCTATTACTGACCATCCTTAGAAACCTTGGGCTTAATCCATCAGCTTTAAACTGGTTTTCCAATTATCTGATAGGTCGATACCAGAGAGTTAAGATGGATGGGGACCTTCCCCCCTAAAACCTCTTCTAAGAGGTGTGCCACAAGGGCCCATACAAGGCCCTTTGCTGTTTTCTATTTACATTAACAACGTTAAAGCAGGAATTAAATTTGCAAACATACATCTATTTGCACACAATACGGTTCTGTACATAGACAGACCTACCTCTGAGCTTGCTAGTAAGAAACAGACTGACGGCAGATAAGGACCGCTAGGCCCATCTAGTCTGCCCATTTCCCTACCTACAGGATAGGCCGCAGATCCTAGTTAACCAACAGCCTATATCTTCCTGCCCCCCACAAGAATTGCCTTATGTCTGTCCCATGCATTCTTGAATTCTCCCACAGTTTTAGACCCCACAACTTCCTCAGGAAGGCTGTTCCATGCATCCACTACCTCTCTGTAGATAATACTTCTCACATTGCCCTGAACCGCCCTCCTATCTTTAAATTGTGTCCCCTTGTTCTTGCAAGTCTCTTTCTGAAAGATGCTACCTCTTGGACTTTGTTGATTCCCTTGAGGTACTTGAAAGTTTCTATCATGTCCCCCTCTCCTTCTTTCCTCAAGGGTATACATATTAAGCTCCTTTAGTCTCTCCTCATACAGCTTCTCTTGCAGACCCTGCACCATTTTAGTTGTCCTCCTCTGGACTGCCTCTATTCTGTCTATGTCCTTGCGAGATGGGGTCTCCAGAACTGGACACAGTACTCAGATGGGGTCTCACCAACTGTCTGTACAGAGGGATAACAACTTCCTGTTTTCTGCTGCTGATGCCTCTCCTATACATCCCAGTATACCCCCGGCCTCCCTACTGCCTTCTCACATTGCTTGCTAACCTTAAGGTCATCTGATACGATTACCCCAGGTCCCTTTCCCGTTTTGTTGTTACTACCTCCCACCCATTTGTGTATTCTTCCCTGGGTTCTTGTTTCCCAGGTGCATTATTTTGCACTTTTGCATTGAATCCTAGCTGCCACACTCTGACCATTCCTCCAACATTGCCAAGTCCCTTTTCATCCTTTCCACGCCTTTCTGTGTATCAACCCTGTTGCAGATCTTTGTGTCATCTGCAAAGGCATACTTTTCCTTCCAGTCCCTCTGCAATGTCACTGATGAAGACATTAAAAGGACTGACCCAATACTGAACCCTGTGGTACCCCACTAGTAACCGCCTCTTCTTCAGAGTGGACTCCATTTACAATTACCTTCTGTGTCCTGTTGTCCAGCCAATGTTTTACCCAGGCTACCACCCTGGGACCCACTCCCAGGCTGGTTAATCTTTTGTGTGGGACTGTGTCAAATGCCTTGCTAAAGTCTAGGTAGGCCATGTCCACAGCCCCTTCGTGGTCTACTACTTTGGTCACCCAGTCAAAGAAATCTATTAGATTCGTCTGACATGACCTTCCCGCTGAGAACCCATGCTGCCTTGGGTCCTGTGCTCCACTGACCTCTAGGTACTCAACTATTCTTTCCTTCAGAAGTGACTCCATCACTTTCCCTACCACAGAGGTCAGACTGACAGGTCTGTAGTTTCCTGCCTCTGTCTTGGTCCCACTTTTGTGAAGGGGAATCACATCCGCCTTCCTCCAGTCCTCGGGTACCACACCATCCTCCCATGATTTGTTAAAAAGAGTAGCCAGTGGTTTCACTAGTTCCTTCCTTAATCCAAATGGACTTAAACAGCTTGCAGAGAAATCTTCTGCACTTAAAATTACTACTGCATGCTAAGAAAAATAAGGCATTGCTCTTTTCACCTACGGTCAACATTCCCAAACTTCCTAACCCTGGGATGGCATCACAGGTAACTACACTATTAGGATAATCCCTGGAATTCGTAATGCTATCTAGCAGTACAAACAAAATGTGCAGTTTGTGTATTTTGTATTGTATGAATTGGGACTCTGGACAGGAAGTAGTCTGGGAGCTGTAGTTCAACAGCTTGCTCCATAGGACTATAATCTCCTGAAATAGCAAGTGAAGCAGACTTGAGAATGGTTTTTAGTTGGACACTGCTGTATAGATTCATATTGAGTGGTGAAATTACATTTACTACAGCAGGATATATTTTAAAGGAGCTATTTTAGTAGCTGTAAACTCTAGGCCTAGCATCATGTGACCCGTGCTACTTCTGGGTCCGGGCACTATTAAACAGCACGCCCTGCGAGCAGGGTGAGTGCGTGAGAAGATGCGTGCCAAGACACATGCAGTGCATCTGCACATGCCTGCAGTGTCAGCAGAGGGAGAGGAAGGAGGCAGGTAACACTAGCCAGGTGGTGAGGGACATAAAAATTGGAGTTGAAACGTTCTGCCGTGTGAGGCATTAGGTGTGCTAGAGCATGGATTCCAATGTAGTTAAACTGGAAGGGTCATCTGGGGCTAAGATGTATACACTGTAGGAAGGTCAGCACTGATATAGCTAATGAATCGCTGATATTTTCCTGTTTAGAATGCAATGTGATTAAAGAGCTGAAAAATAAAACCAGAGTTAGAAATGCAACTAATTACGGCACAACAGAAATTCCTGCTACAAGAATGTGTAATAGAAAATCAGAAAGAGAGTACATAGAAAATGATACTGGAAACAGTAGGAAGCAGCCTAAAGAGGGCATGGATGAAAATGAATGGAGTATAGAGAAGAGGAAATACAAAAAATTAGACAAAGCTATGGGGTTTAGTTTGGAAACACACAATAGTTATGGAAACAATTATATTGGATGCAGACTGAAGGCAACCCTATGGACAGAGGGATTGAGGAATCAGGGGGAACATGAGTCTTTACAGGATCAACAGTCAGACACATTAGGCACAGCAGGTGAAGGTAACATTATAAAATGGTACACAGGAGAATGAAAGCCTTAATATGATCAGTGTACTCGTCTAAATGCCAATCAAGGAATTGTTATAGCAACAAGATCAGCCCAAAATGGAAATAGCAAGGATACCCTGGGAAGTAATTCCAGGGAGTGTAGCATGGACACTACACTTGTTACTACAAATGATTCTTTTACTCAACACAGGCAATACTCAAAACAGTATATGCATCAGGGGACTCTATAGTTAAATATACGGACAGATACACATCAAGAGGAAGTAAAGAAAATGTTACCATGAGTTACTTCTCAGGGGCTAAAATAAGTGATATTGGGGGCATGCTCAAAAATATCAAGGATAGGGATGGGAATGCTACGATCGTTCATGTGGGCATAAACAATATCAAGAATCCTGGTATGGACAATATAAAAAACAAATAAAAATATGAGAAATAACTAAAAAATTAAATTGTAAAGTGATGTTTTCAGAGATTACCAGTACCTAGAAAGAATAACTTGCATGAATAAACTGAAAGAAATCAACTAGTTAAGGCAATGGACACAGGGAAGGACTGGAGTGTATAACCCATTGGGAGACATTTGTAAATGATCCTTTATGTTTTTGTAAGGATGGTCTACTGTACATCTTAGTAAAAAGGTAGCAGAAAGTTAGGATTAACGTTAAAAACAGTAGACAGAGCTTTAAACTAGAGGACGGGGGAGATGGGTTAGTACACAGATAAATCAAAAAGAAAGCAAACCTGGGGGGCAAAAAATTTTAAACATATTGAGGTAGCACAAAAAAGGCAGAATTTGTCTGCTTTGAAAGCTTGCTCCCTAAAAGCAAGAAGCCTGAATAGTGCAAAGAAACATGAGCTAGAGGCTCTGTTGTGGGCAGAACACAGACCTATGTATGACTACAGAAACATGGTGGGAAAACAGGGTAGACTGGAATAAAAGTACTGATGGTTCCACTGTTTAAAAAAAAAAAAAAATGAATAAAAAAAGGAGGAGGTGTAGCAATTTATTTAAATATCCATGGTCATGTTTTGAAAACCGCAGAGGATTCAGAAATTGAATCATTATAGTTAGTGCTTCAGGAGAATATTGTGAGCAAGTTACATGCCAGTGTTTATTATACGGCCCCACACTCTAACAGTGAATTAAACAGGAGAATAGAAAACAAAATTGAACTCATGGCTCAGAAGGGTGATGTTTTGATTACAGGAAATTTCAAATACCCTGAAATAGGCTGGGAACAAAAAATGTATTCTGTCACAGGCAATAATCAATTTGTTACGCTTATTACATCAGCTTTACAGCAATTATTTTTTAAACCAACATGTGGAGAAAATATTTTGGATTTAATTATAACCAACAGATCTGACAAGATTCCAAATATAAAGCTAGAGGAGTATCCAACAGTGATCATAACAGTTCAGTTTATTAAAAAACAATGTATATAACTAGGGGTACTATTACGGTAAAAAACTACAAAAGGGCAGACTTTAAAAAAATGAAGCAGGAAATGAAGGCATGGAAGTGGGAAGTTGATTTGGAAGGGAAAAACACTCAGGACATGTGGAACATCTTCAAAAATAAATTAAGAACCTTAGAAGATAATTTGTTCCAAATAAATTATACAACAAGAAAGGCAAACAAAAAAAACACATGATGTACCTCTAGGGTGATGACATTAAACAAAAAAAGGCTTTTAAGGACATGAAGAGGTTGGGGACAGTCAAAAGTAGAGAGGATTATAATGGAGAATTAAAATTGCTAAAAAATAATAAGATTAGAAAGGAATACGAATTTAGCTTGGCCCATCAAAGGGACAATAATAAAGGTTTCTTCTCATATGTGAATACATTAAAAGGGAATAAGATGGGTCCACTGAGAAGGAAATAATTGATCCTAAGGGCATGGCAGAAGCCTTTAATAATTACTTTGGGATGGTCTTTGAAAATTAGACTAGAATAAACCATGCTAAAATTCATGTCTGAACAACTGGACCTTATGATCACCTTATCACTGCAGAAATTCATAAACAATATAAAAATCACATAAATCAGCAGGCCCTGACCAGCTCACCCCCAGATTAATGAAGAAGATGGGTAAGTATGTAGCACCACCTCTAATTAAGATCCTTAATTCATCTGAAACAGGACAGATACCTTGGGATTGGAGGCAGGCCTTGGTGATGCCCTTATTTAAAAAGTGAGACAGGATGGAAACATCAAATTATAGACCAGTCAGCCTGACCTCCATTATTTGTAAGATAGCTGAGAGCTTCTTTAAAACAAAAGTAGAAGAAAACATGTTAATTATTGGGTTAGAGGATAAGAAGCAACATGGGTTTAAAAAGAATAGAGGATGTACAACAAACCATTTTTGTTTCTATGAAACAAAAAATCAGTTGGTGAAAGTGTCCCTATGGATGTCATCTTCCTGGACTTCCAAAAAGCCTTTGATAAATTCCCACGTTATACTCTGAGAAAATGGCAAACCTAGGGTTAGATAAAATTATAAACTGGACAAATAATTAGTTACGTGACAGAGTGAGAGTAGTGGGAGAATGTTCTGTACCCATTGAGGGTAGTAGTGGAGTGCCACAGGGGTCAGTGTTGGGGCCGGCTCAGTTTTAAATTTTTATTAATGATTTACATAAAAACGATTACAAAATTTGTAGATATCAAGTTAGGAGGACTGGTTGGTACTGTACAACAGCAACAAGATATGATACCTGACAAAGAAAATTGAAGATTCGACAGTCAGAAACAAAATGCCCTTTAGTGTATAAAAATGTGTTAGTATGCACATGGAGAAAAATAATATTTCACAAACGTACGAGTTAAATGGGGAAACACTGAAGAAAGTTTGATGAAAAAGACTGCGTAATTATTGTAGACAAGCTAAATTTTAACACACAGGACTTGTTAGTTATGACAAAATATTAAGATGTTTTATTAAAAAAATCAATGAATTGTAGGCTACCACTGTATAAATGGTATGTCAGACCACACTTAGATTATGGATCCCAGCTCTGGAATCCATACAAGATTGGTGACATTAATAAACTAGAGAAGATACAGAAAAGTGATAACCTTTGGGCAAGCTTAGCTACATGGATAGGCTATGTAAAACTGGTTTGTTCTTTGTAAGAGAGCAAGCCGAAGATCCATCTGCCCCCCCCCCTTTTGGGTTTCCTTAATTCAAATGCTGCAGGACATTCAGAGAGACTCCAAGATGTACACTGTGTCCTGTTTTACGTTGTATGTTGTGTTTGTTGGGCTGGCCACCCACAATCTGTATTTTTATGTCTTCTGTTGTGTGTGATCCCCCCCCCCTTTGTGTACATCATGGATCTCCTTCATATCTCTAGCAGCCTTAAGTTATGGAACCTAAGTGTGAAGCAGAAATATATTTAAAAATAAAGAAAATGCTGGCTTGTAACTTCAAGTCTTCAATTAATTAGTTTAAAGCCTCTTTGGAAAGCAGGCAGTGCGGGGCATTTTTAAGAAGTCTGCTCAAAACGCTCACACTATCACAAGGATGGAAAAGGCTCTGGAAGCAGTCTAATTTAATAAGGGTGTCCATCTGCATTATAGACAGAACGGATGAAAAGAAACAAAATACAAGTGAAGTAAAGCCTTCCTTTTTATGGGAGATAAAGAGAAGTCCAGACTGCTGCTGTTTAAATTCATTCTGAGCTCTACCTTTGTTGTTTAGTTAGCAGTCTATAGAAAACTGTTTAAACTGCCTGAAAAGTACTGGTTTGGGCACAATATTCCTATCGCTAGTGCTGCCATTTAATTAAAGTAAATTCTCCACAAGGCACAGAAGGAGTTCTCCCTTAAAAAGCATTACTGAAAGAGGGTATTGGTAATGTGAGTAAGCTGTTTGTGTGCCTCTGCTTCTTGCTGAAAACACTCACATTACCAACACCTCTAGGAAGAAATATGTTTGGCTGTACTAAAAAGAATTAAGTAACACTTGACTTACCTGTATAAGGCAACTTAAATTATACCAAGGTAGTTTTCTTTTAAAGTTTCTGTGTAGCCAAATGCTGCTGTTTCAGAAGTTCCTGCTTCATTGTTCCTATGGACCAGTCATGCCAGTTTCCTGTTTTATCCCTTACAAAGAGGAACTTCCTTCTGTGAAAGTTAAAATATTGAGACAGCTCATAAAATTTGTTTTGAATGTCAAAATGTTTTTGAATGTTACTTTATGTTTAAATAAATAAGATATTTTATTTTGAGAAAGATTAATGGATAAAATTTTAAAACTGGAGTAACGAGGTCACATGTCTGTAGAAACTGCTATATAAGCAGAACTACCTAGGAAGCTAGAGTGTAAGGGAGGTGTGAATCTGTTAACACCCAGTCCTGAGATAGTCAGTACTACCTCTGATATGTAAACTATGGACTTTTTGGCTTGGTTTATTATTTTGTCATTTCCAGTCCGCTCTAGGTAATAAATTTCTAAGTTTATTCTGCTAATTTTTGTCCGAGCACTTTGTTTATCCCACACCATTTCACATTTGGTGTCAGAAGTGGGATGCAGGTTCGAGGAGGACCTGTTGGTGGATCAGAGGGCAGATTCAGAGTGTATGCAGTTGGACAAGGCAGGAGAGTGGACTATCCCAGCTACAAGGTCATTTATATTAGCCACACGGTTGCCTTTATTGTCTGGGCTGGAGCAGACGGTTCGAAGAAAAGTGGCTAAGGTGACAATGGAGGGAGACGCTTTGGAAATGGAAACAGACAAGGATACAAAGGCTATTGAGAAGGGTGCACAAGCAGCTGAACCAAAGGAAGAAGAGCCACCAGAGGGTCCCCATGAGTTGTTACGATGGTTGTGCTTGAGACAGACAGAACTGGAGCGAGAAAGGGAGAGAGAGAGTTGAAAGAGAGAGATCGGGCAGAGAATGCTGCTAGATGGACTGACGCCCTACAGGCTATTCAGGTATTCGGTTCCACAAGATCTCCAACACCCCTGGTGGGCCAAAAAGACATAAGGTTAGTCAAAATGACAGTCAGATGATATAGAAGCCTATCTTTTAACATTTGAGAGAGTGGCCGCTGCTTGTGCCTGGCCTAGAGATCAGTGGGTGGTCAGGCTGGCACCATATTTAACTGGGAAGGCACAATTAGCCTACAGTCATACAGACCTTGCACACATAAATGACTATGATTATGTTAAACATGCTATTTTAAAAAGATATGACATAAGTCCTGAAACCTATAGACACGCTTTTAGAGCATATAAATCCCAAACGACAGATACACTCAAGATTTGTATACACATCTGAAAGATTTATGTCAAATGGTTGCAACCTAACACAAGACCAGTGGTACAGATTGTAGAGAACATTATTTTGGAACAATTCATCCGGGTCTTACCCCAAGATGTGCAGTTATGGGTTAAGGAACATCGCCCTGAAACCTCAGAGACCGCCATAAGGCTAGCAGAAGATTACCTGACTGCCAGACCACAACGCCCTAAAACTTATGAACTTTAGAAGCCAGACTGTGACTATAAAACCTAGTAGCAATGTGAGATCATTTAGTCCTCCTATGCTGCACCCTAGTGGTAACATTGGGAATAAGAACTACAATAGACCAAGTAAAGGTTTCAATCATGAAATAATATGTCATGAATGTAAAACCAAGGCCATATTGCTCGTTCTGTCCAAATAAAAGGTTGAAACAATTCATCTAGCCCTTGCTAATTGGGGCCATTATGTTACCACTGTAAAGATTGGAGGAAGGACAGTTTCTGGCCTAGTAGACTGGCAGTAAACAGACACTAATTCATGCTTCGTTGGTGGATAAGCCAAAATTAGGGGAAGCAACCACCGGAGTGAAATGTGTCCATGGAGATGTTCACTGGTACCCTTTGACAGAAATGGACATACAAATAAATGGGACTATGCATAAAATGAAAGTGGGCATAGTACCTTCTTTACCTGTACCAGTTATAATTGGACATGATTACCCTTTCTTTGACTCTGTTAGCTATGAATATTGGGGCAGCTGCTATACAGGAGAAAACAATGCAAGAGATGGAACTGGGACAAATATTTCCTTTGAGGGGAGGTATTTGGGACCATTGGCAAAAGTAGAAAGCAAATCACAAAACAGAAGGATAAAAAGGCTTGGAACCAAAAGACACTGGACTAGAGACATTAACAGAAAACTTCATGTTACCTAATAGAGAGTTTATAAGTGTACAGAAAGCTGATAAAACACTAATCCCTTTTTTTTTTCCACAGGTAGTGTCAACAATACCTACCGAGTCTCAGCAACCATATTTTATTATTAAGGATGAATTATTGTACAGGGTAGGTATAAATTCCCATACAGGGGAGGTGGTAGAACTGATGGTCCCTGTCCCTTTCCGAGAAAGATTACTATCCCTTGCTCATGACCCTCCTATGGCAGGTCATCTGGGCACGGACTCAACATTACAACGCTTGCTATACCGGTTTTATTGGCCGAATACATGAACAGGTGGCTCAATACTGTAGAAGTTGTCCTGAGTGTCAACAGGTTGCAGCAATAGGCCAAAAGACAAAGTGCCCCTGTTACCAATGCCCTTGGTTACCAATGTATTGAAAGGGTTGCAATGGATATTGTAGGCCATTGCCGAGAAGTACAAAAGGAATCGCTTTATATTAGTGGTGGTAGATTATGCTAAAATATCCTAAAGCGATATTTCTTCTACCACACCACCGGATAGCAGAGGAATTAGTGAAAATTTTCAGCCATATGGGGATTCCAAAAACCATTCTAACTGATAGAGGAACTAATTTTTGTTCAGAGTTGTTACAAAAATTGTACCAAACTTTAGGCATTAAAGCGGTTTTCACCACCCCCTACCATCCACAAACAGATGGGTTAGTTGAGAGGTTTAACCAAACTCTAAAAAGAATGCTCAGGAAATGCGTGACAGAGGAAGGTAATAAATGGGACGTTTATCTACCCTATTTGATGTTTGCATATAGGGAGGTGCCACTAGCCTAGACAGGGTTCTCTCCATTCCAGTTACTGTATGGACATAACCCAAGAGGCCCATTGGACATTATTAAAGAAGAATGGGAAGACAAGAAGGGGAAACATAAGATAGAACCTTTAGAATATTGGCAACAACTGAGACGAAGGTTAATGACCTATGTAAAGAAAGCACATCAAAATAATTTACAACAAACTAAACAAAAAGAATACTATGACAAAGGAACAAAGCTCAAAGAATTCACTGCAGGTGATAAGGTTCTACTTTTATTACCCTCCTCTGAGAATAAGTTACTTATGAAATGGCAAGGGCCATATCAGATAGTGGAACGTAAGGGCCCAGTAACTTATTTGGTGGCTTGTCCTGAAAGGAAGAATAAAAATAAAGTATATCATGTCAACTTGCTAAAACCCTGGATGGACCAAACTTCTCTCTCCTGTAACTATGTCAGCCCTGAAACATCTGAATTTGAATCTGAATTAGACATAGCTTATAAAAGGTTAGAGGGTTCGAGTAACCTCTCAGAGGTGCAAATTAACCCACATTTAACTACCCAACAAACATATACATTACAAAGCATGTTAGAGCCCTATAGAACACTATTTACAAGTTTACCCGAAAAATTACACATGCAGTACATCATACTGTGGTATCTGAAGACACCCTATTAGGCAAAAGCGTACAGAACCCTGAGAAACTAAGGGAAGAAGTAGTACAAGAGATCAAAAGATGCAGGACCTGGGATTATAGAACCATCACATAGTGAATGGACTTTTCCTATGGTGATAGTGGAGAAAAGAAGGTGGAATTAGGCTGTGTTTAGATTTTCGACGTCTAAATGCCATATCCAAATTTGATTGTTACCCAATGCCCCGGATTGATGACATCATAGATCGCCTGGGGGCAGCCCGTTATATCAGCACCTTAGACTTAAAGGGATACTGGCAGATTCCTCTAGATCCAAAGGATAAAGAAAAAACAGCCTTCAGTACACCGATTGGCCTATACCACTTCACAGTGATGCCATTTGGCCTGCATAGGGCGCCCGCTACATTCCAACGGGTAATGGATAATATTTTGCAACCTCATACAGAGTATAGCGCGGCCTACCTGGATGATGTTGTGGTTTTTAGTCCTTCATGGGAAGAACATCTACAGCATCTCCAGGCTATATTATGTACCCTGTCAGAAGCCGGGTTGACACTAAATCCCCTAAATGTTCATTGGCAATGCAAGAAACCAGGTATTTAGGTTTCAAATTGGAAATGGGCTGGTAAAGCCAGAAATCTCAAAGATAGAAGCAGTAGCCAATACCCCCCAGCCAAGGACAAAAACAGATGTAAGGTCCTTTTTAGGACTAGTTGGCTACTACAGACGATTCATTCCTGATTGTTCCACAATAGCAGGACCTCTAACCGACCTCTTAAAAAAAAAAAATGTAAGCCAGATAAGGTAAACTGGACACCTGAATGTGAAGAAGCATTCAGCAAACTAAAGGCTCGGGTATGTTCTTCACCAGTCCTACACTCTCCTGACTTTAACCAGCCATTTATAGTACAAACAGACACGTCCAATTGTGGTATAGGGGCAGTACTCAATTAATACAGGGAGAAGAGCATCCAGTCATATTTATAGGCCGGAAGTTACATGAGAGAGAAAAACATTATTCAGTTATTGAAAAGGAGTGTCTGGCAATCAAATGGTCAATAGAAGCTTTACGCTTTTATTTATGGGGTAGGGAATTTGAGTTATGGGTAGACCACAACCCTCTATGTTGGCTTCATGTGATGAAAGATAAAAACCCTCGTACAATGCGATGGTACTTAGCAATGCAACCCTACAGGTTTACGATAAAATATAGAAAAGGATCAGAGCATAAGAATGCTGACTTTCCATCTAGATATGGAGTAGAAACTGTACCTACCTATCTTCAGGCTTCGGGGTAAAAGAAAGGTAGTGATTATTAAAAGAAATAAGTATTTTGAAAGTATCTATAATAGATAGTTTTTTTTTTTTTGGGACCCCGAGGTGGAGCCTTGGTGAGGGTGGGCTATGGCTCCATCTCTTGAGTAGAGATCTGAAGATAGGTATAGTAGTAGCTTTTGTAAACCAAACATAATTTGTTTGGTTTTGGGTGGGGAGGAATGTAAGAGAGAGCAAGCCGAATATCCATCTGCCCCCCCCTTTGGGTTTCCTTAATTCAAATGCTGCAGGACATTCAGAGGGACTCCAAGATGTACACTGTGTCCTGTTTTATGTTGTATGTTGTGTTTGTTGGGCTGGCCACACACAATCTGTATTTATTTTTATGTCTTCTGTTGTGTGTGATCTCTCCCCCTTGTGTACATCATGGATCTCCTTCATATCTCTAGCAGCCTTAAGTTATGGAAACTAAGTGTGAAGCAGAAATGTATTTAAAAATAAAGAAAATGCTGGCTTGTAACTTCAAGTCTTCAATTAGTTAGTTTAAAGCCTCTTTGGAAAGCAGGCATTGCGACAGGCGGGCGCTTTTAAGAAGTCTGCTCAAAACGTCAGACTATCGCAAGGATGGAAAAGCACTGGAAGCAGTCTAATTTATTAAGGTGTCCGCCTGCATTATAGACAGAACGGACTAAAAAACAAAATACAAGTGAAGTAAAGCCTTCTTTATGGGAGATAAAGAAGTCCAGACTGCTGCTGTTTAAATTCATTCTGAGCTCTGCCTTTGTTGTTTAGTTAGCAGTCTGTAGAAAACTGTTTAAACCGCCTGAAAAGTACTGGTTTGGGCACAATATTCCTATCGCTAGTGCTGCCATTTAATTAAAGTAAATTCTCCACAAGGCACAGAAGGAGTTCCCCCTTAAAAAGCACTACTGAAAGAGAATTGGTAATGTGAGTAAACTGTTTGTGTGCCTCTGCTTCTTGCTGAAAACACTACATTACCAACACTCTAGGAAGAAATATGTTTGTGTACTAAAAGAATTAAGTAACACTTGACTTACCTGTATAAGGCAACTTAAATTATACCAAGGTAGTTTTCTTTTAAAGTTTCTGTGTAGCCAAAATGCTGCTGTTTCAGAAGTCCCTGCTTCATTGTTCCCTATGGACCGCCGCCCAGTTTCCTGTTTTATCCCTTACAAAGAGGAACTTCCTTCTGTGAAAGTTAAAATATTGAGACAGCTCATAAAATTTGTTTTGAATGTCAATGTTTTTGGAATGTTACTTTATGTTTAAATAAGATATTTTATTTTGAGAAAGACTGCATGGATAAAATTTTAAAACTGGAGTAACGAGGTCACATGTCTGTAGAAACTGCTTATAAGCAGAACTACCTAGGAAGCTAGCAGTGTAAGGGAAGGTGTGAATCTGTTAACACCCAGTCCTGAGATAGTTAGTACTACCTCCGATATGTAAACTATGGACTTTTTGGCTTGGTTTATTATTTTGTCCTTTCCAGTCCGCTCTAGGTAATAAATTTTTAAGTTTATTCTGCTAATTTTTGTCAGAGCACTTTGTTTATCCCACACCATTTCACATTCTTTCTTGAGCAGAGCAAGGGGAGATCTACTAATGCTGGTTAAGATAATGACAAATCAGGAGTTAAACAGGGAAATGAATATTGAGTTGAGTGAGAAGCCGGGAAGACTACGAGATCACAAGAAACAAATCAAACTACAGCTAGACTGAATAGTGAGCATTATTCCTTTGTTAATAGAACAGGAAGACTGGAATATGCTTCCTGTGGATGCTGTGAATAGAAGAAATTTGGACAAGTTTAAAACTAAAATCAATGACTGGTTGATGGAAAATGGGGAACGCTGGACCCACTGATGTGGGGAGCGATAGTATGGGCAATGGATGCCTTCTTTTGCTCTATACCCAGTATGAATACCTGGGTCTCTGGACAGACCACAAACTATCCTTTGTGGACCATATTGAGGAGCTCTCAAAAAAATTAAAACGGAGGCTTGGCAACTTTCTCCGGCTTAAACATTTTTACAATTGAAGTTAAAACTTGTGTAATCCCCCACTGGCCACTTTAACTCAAACCCAGGTCCTGAGGTGAGAAACTTTTGCTAGGGGCTATGCTAGGTCTGAACTTCTGGAGGGATACCTAGTAACAGGAATGTCCAAATCAGGTTGAGGTTCTAGAGTGTGGCTTTATTCCAACATTTGCACACAAAAGCAAAGGTGGACCCCCAAGGGTGTACACTTCATGGCACAAGGCAATGCAGAACATCTGTAGCAGACAAACTCTAAACTTCCCATATTGCATAAGAATTTGGACCCTTCAGTGGCAAAACCTCAGCTGAAACGCACTCTTCTAGTGGCACTGGCCACAACTGAGCACACAATTTCTTCTAGTGGCAATGGCCACAACTTAGAACATTTCCCATATGGCACAGGATTTAAACATTTGGCAATGTGGCAACTGGCCACGATGGAGCATACTGGTGCTCAAAATTAGCACAACCTACACCGGGGGGTAAACTTTCTCTTCAGGCAGTGGCCACCATGTCCTTAATAAGCAGCCACCCTTACGGAACCTACAGTGCTGAACTGGTCAATCCAGATGGGGGATTGCCCATCTTTTGCTTCCTCAGTCTATACCCAGCCATTCTTTCAGAGTTACACCTCAAAATTTAGCAAACAGTAGAACTATGCACCTTGGAATGACTTTCACATTCAGCATCAGAAACACACTATTTCAGAGTGTAAATTAAAGTCCTGAACAATGTGCGAAGTCTCACAGGGGACTTCACGATTGTCCGCCAACTTTAGAAAAGGATGAGAACAGTCTCAAACAGAACATAACTTGGTGTATATTTCCTTTTGACAGAGTACACCCCCCCCCAAAAAAAAAAAAAAGACAATAGGCAGATACATTCCTCCTGGGATACCCAAAGTCAGATTACTCAGTTTGTACACAAAAGGCAGCTTCAATGTCCTGGATCAAACTCAGGGGGATTGCCCCTCGGATCCATTTTGCAGTCATCTCACTGGGATGAGAACAATCAGGAACTCCCGCTTGATGGTTTCCACCACTTCTACAAGGCAGGCAGATGGTTCTCAGCACTAGGGTGAGAAAAAGTAGGCTCCCCTCAGAGCCCACACTGCAGGTCTCCACTCCTCCAACTGCTCACTTCAGCTGCTGACTCAGAATACTCTGAAAATTCTAAAGTTCCCCACTAACAGCTAGTTACTGTGGCTTATGCTGCTGCGAGCATTCTAAATGACATCACCTCTCTCTGCTCTCAGCTAAGACCAAGTAAACAGAGGGAGCAGGTGAAAATCCATTTAACTAGATATTCACCAGCTGCCTTCCCTACCTAGCATCGACACTGATGGAATTCTAGTAACCCCAGGGGACCGGGGGGGTTACTCTAGGTTGGTCCAAACTACTGTTATGCCTCTGTTGGACTACACTGGCTTAAATTATGGGCAAGGCCAGAGTTCTGCCTTGTCTAAACTTGACACCCTGTACTATTGCACACTTAGATGTATTACTGGAGCTCCACATT
This sequence comes from Neoceratodus forsteri, assembly GCA_016271365.2. NCBI lineage: Eukaryota > Metazoa > Chordata > Ceratodontiformes > Ceratodontidae > Neoceratodus > Neoceratodus forsteri. The sequence continues at coordinate 1,425,841,316 of CM057453.1, read as the reverse complement.
CAACCCATCACTGCACACTCTATACCAGGGTAGTATGGCTCACACTTTCAAATGTCACAAATAACACTATTTTCTGGACCTACAAAGCCATTATAAACAAGCTCCCACAGTACATCTTGGACTGTCTGCCTGTCTCAACTGTTGGATATTACTTAGAAGTTTTACTTACATTTCCCTTGTAGAAGTTTGAACGCGTTTTGGTACAGCAGCCATAAGTCATGCCCTCCCTGTTATCTGGACCACCATATAAAAGACCTTGAAGCTCGCATTCCATTAAACTTGCCTACTTCAAAACCCTGTTCCTACGTGCTTTCAAGGAGTCCTGTAATTATTTCCATTGATTGACTTCAACTGCTGAACTCTAACTCCCCGTGTCTTGTCCTCCAATGCTATTCCTGCCTCATCTAATGCTGTCCACCTCCTCTTATCTCCCTTGGCTCCAGTGTCTTGTCCTCCAATGCTACCCTACCTTGGCTAGTGCTACCCTTCTATCCTTACCTCTCCAGGATACCTCTGGCTATCTGCCTCTTCATTTATTACTATGGCTGCATCTCATTTCATCTCCTGGATTTTGTAAAACACTGTATATATAAATTGTTGCTGTGTTCGGAGTACCAGCTTTGTATGAAATGTTATTTCTTACTTCATGTACTATGTATATTGCATTTTTCTGATGGTGTTCTTGTATTTTTTCCCCCCCAAAATGTTTTAACTACATGTACCTAGCCCAGGTTGACCTTGTAAATGAGCCTGCCTCAATGGTGTTTCACCTGGTAAAATAAAAAAAATAAAGAGATTCTTTTTATTTCTATTAGAGGGAGACAAGCGTATTTTCTGCACTCTTCATTAGCACTTAAAATGGGTTAAAAGTTTTCAACTGCTCGTTTATAATTGCAATGCTTTTCTACCGACAGTTTCACTGCACTCCTCTCATGCTTCATTTAGTGTCCTAAATTGCTATATGCTATATGCAAAGAATTACTTGTTTTGGTTTACACTGTCAATCTTTAAACAGTTTTAGGCAAGAAGAGTTGCTGGTTACTTGCTATATAGGGATGCTGTCTCCAGTTCCTTAGGGAGTAGCTATCCCTAGTGCATGCTCACTACTTATCCTTTCCTATTGGTAGGGGGAACCAACATCAATGATGTCACGGCTAACCCTGGCATTCAACCATGCCACTTTTTGCTCACAAGGGAGCAAGGCAAGCTCCCCAGTGGTGTGGAGGGTTAATGCTGGCAGGGCTTCTCACACCCAGATGTGCTCACCAGCAGTGGTTAGTCCCCCACCCTTGGCCAAGGCTGAAAATCATTTTATGTTGGTTTATTTCTTAATTTCTCAAGTTTTAGTGCTGAACACATTTAATTTCTTATTCTTTATTAGTAATGGTGTGTTTTAAGATACCTGTTACGGTGGGGGAGGAGTCGCGCATGACACAAGATGCATAACTGTTGGTTAGGCAGCAGCACGAGGAAGCTGCTCCCTTTCCTCTCCAGCATGCCATCACAGTTTACGGAGTGCTTTTAGTGAGAATGTTAAAGCCTCTGCCTTAATTTAGGATATCTGTGGTTACCTCTACTGGGCAGGTCACTCTCCGTGAAATTTGCACTGGCAGTCCGGTCAGTAATTATCGAAATCTGTCCATAAGGATGTCTTTTTAGTTTCATGGTCTAAACACCAGCAGGACACAAACTAGATAATTGCGGCTGCATCTTTTTGAGCAGATGAGAAGGATCGTCTCAAGATTTGAAAAAACAGTTATGCCTGATGTAGCAATCGCAGCGGTCTAAGGAAAATCTCAGAACTTGTCTAAAAGGATGTGGAACTAGTGATTCACTGTGCTACAGCTTTACTGACAGTTTCACCGGTCATCCAGAAAAAAGACGAGAGCAAACAGGCCACTAATAAAAGGAGCGGAGGTAGGGTTGCAAGTGGAGTACTTCATGGGATTTACCAGCTAGAAAGATAAGTAATGAACTTTCTAGTTATTTGAAGGTTAAAATCTTTCCTCCTTTTGTTCAGTATAAAGGTTGCTGGAGAGCAGCTTGAAGAAAGTGGCCATTGGATGTTATTGTTGAACTGTTAAATATCACTAACTACTGGAAAACCATTGACAAAAAAGGGGAGGGGTACCGCAGTAACCAGAAAAGTCCATTATGAGTACATGTCAGAAAGGGAGAGGAATACAGAGGCTGCCCAAAAAAAGATTATCAAAACTTTCAGATTTTGGGCTTAAAGCAAAAGGATACAGTCACTACAAAGCAAAGGACAAAAGAAGTAAATAAAGGAACACCAGAAGAGGTGCATAAAAAGCTTAAACAGTCAAAATGACAATTTAAAAATGGTTGAGCTCTATCTGGGTCTGTTCAAATTAAAATGGGTCCTGAAACTCATTCAGAGTCAGACAGAAAAATAGGGGACGCAACATCCAGCTCCAGTAAGGCAGAAACTAGGGGCTCCTCATCAGAAACAGTCAGCTTATGTATCCGAATATCAGTCAGATGAGGACACTAATCTAACAAGCATTCGTCAATGCCAAATGTTTGCTTGCTGGTATTAGCATTGGAAATGCAGGAGTTAGACAGATGCAGAGTAGGAATGGCAGTGAAGTATTGAACTTCACGCCAACCCCACCTCCACCCTGTAGAGATGGACAGGCATTGGGGCATGCATTTGGGTTGTCGCCCATAACGTTAATGCCATTTCACCTCACCCGATCCTGCAGACACAGACAACTGCCGAGGTGTGCCTTGGGGTGTTCGGCTTTACAGTCACCCCTCTCCATAAGGACATACGCTGAAATGGGTGCAATATAGGAGAATGGGGTGAACACTGGGGCAGAAGAGTCCAAGGCACACCTCAATGCCAGTCACTGGCTGCAGGGTGGGGTGGAATGGCATGAGCATTACAGTCGGCAATCCAAAGGCACACCCCTGATGCCTGCCTGTCTGTACAGGGTGGGTCATTATGGGTAGAAACTAACGCCCCGGGTATTTGCACTACAAATTTTCGACATGGACATTTTGTGACCCCCACCTCATGAAAGCATTTGGGACCTCTTCTCACGAACAGTGGCACTGTGATTTTGTCAATGTGTCACAAACAGTTTCCACAGCGACCTTGCCATTGTGTGCCAGATGTACGAAAACAGATCAGGATGTGAAGAATGACAGCTGTACCATTCATAGGGAGGTGTGAAGAGATGGCAAAGTTGAAAATCTGTAGTGAAAATATTAAAAATGCTCAAACTTCTGAGCGTACATGGAAACTGCGCAATGCATGCGCGTAACAGTCATTTTATGGACATTTGTCACCAGATTTTCAACACAGACATTTTGTGACCTCTACTCATGAACACTGTCCCTATGATTTTCTTAATCTGTCCCGAGCATTGATTTCCCACAGCAACCTCGCTATTCTGTGCCAGATGTGTAAGCTCATATTTCATGCGGGATGTAAAAAAATGACAGCTGTACTGTTCATAAGGAGGTCTGAAAAAAATGCCAATGTTGAAAATCTAGAGTGAAAATACTACAAATTTGCGAAGTTATGAGGGTGCGTGGAAACTGCAAAACGCATGCTTGTAAGTCATTTTATGGACATTTGTCACCAAATTTTCAACACAGGCATTTTAGGATCTCTGCTCATTAACAGAGTCACTGTGATTTTACATACAAACATATGAACATACGACTGCCAGCAGAACACACCAGTCTATGTAAGTCTGCCCGGGTGTGCAGCTAACACCCTAGATTGCAGCTGCCCCAGCCTCTTCCCCTTCAGTTCCTCCCCCACTTGTCCCAGCCCCTGCCCCCCGACTCTTCCTCTTGCTTTATCCCACTCCTTATTAAAGCTATTGACTGTCCTACATGTTACCACCCCCTTTGGCAGCGCACTGCAACTAGACACCACCTTCTCCGAAAGTAATGCCTCCTCATTTCCCTCTTGAAACTTCCCCCTTCCAACCTTAGTCTCTGCCCCCTCGTCTCTTCCACTCCTCAGTTTAAACACCCACTCAGTGCTAGGTTTATTTACCCCCTCCTTCAGGTATTTAAATGCTTCAATCACATCCCCCTATCCCACCTCTCCTCCAGTGAGTACATATTCAGCTCATTCAGCCTAACTTGAAATTCCTTTCCTTCCATCCCCTTTAACATTTCTGTTGCCGTCCTTTGCACCCCCTCCAGTAACTTTATATATCTCTCCTCAAGTATGGTCTCCAGTATTACAAACAGTACTCTAGGTGTGGTCTGACCATGATCTGTAGAGAGGTAGGATCACATCCTTGTGTCTGGATGAGAACCCCCTTGCGATGCACCCCAGCATCCTGTTTGCCTTCGCTGCTGCTCTCCTGCACTGGGCCGAGTTGTTCATGCTCTCAGTTACCAACACCCCTAGGTCCTTCTCCTCTGTGATCCCCAACCAATAGTCCCCCTTCTGGTTCTTAGCCCAGAAGTGCATCACCTTACACTTTGCATTGAATCCTAGCTGCCACTCCACCAACCATGTCTAGTTTGGTTAGATCCCCCTGTAGTTTTTACCATCCATCGTCCTCATCCACCACTGCCCCCAGTTTGGTATAAGCTGAACAGAGTAACCCTGCTCCCCACTCAGTGAGCTATATCAGAGATAAAGAGCCCAAATAGCACTGGGCCCAGCACGGATCCCTGCAGCACCCCGCTTGTCACTGCTCTGGGTGCCGAGAGCTCCCCCACCACCATCACCCTCCCCTGTAACCAGTTCTCTATCCATTTAGTCAGCTTTTTCCCACCCCCACTGCCATCAGCCCCCCCCCGTCTCCCATGAGGCACTGTATCAAAGACCTTACTGGAGTCCAAGTATAGGACATATACCACATGACCCCTGTCCAACTCCCTTGTCACCCAGTAATAATACTCTATTAGGTTAGTTTGACAAGACCTACCTGAGATGAATCTGTGTTGCCGCCCATCTTGGAGACCATTACTCTCTAGGAATGCCACCAGCCTCTTTCAGTATTGCCTCCATAAGCTTACCCACTATGGACGTGAGACTTACCGGCCAATAATTTTCTGACTCCTCCCTAGGCCCACTCTTGTGTATGGGCACCACATGGGCCACTCTCCAGTCCTGGGACACACACCCTGTTTCCAGGGAGGTGTTGAACAGATCTGCCAGTGGCTCAGCCAACAGCTCCACTATCTCCGTCAGCACCCTGGGGTTGATGCCATTGGGACTTGGTGCCTTGTCCACCATTGCTGCCCTCAGCTCCTCTAGCACCCTACTCCCTGTGATCACTGTCCGTCTCCCCCCCCCCCACCATTCTGGTAGTGGACCATCCCTCCTTAGTGAAAGAGCAGAAGTACTTATTTAAAATTTTCACTTGCTCCTCCCCTTTTCCACCCAATCCCTCCCACTTTATCCTCACAATATGTTCCTGCACTTCCTCTCCCCCGGACATACCTAAAAAGTCCTTTTCCTTCCTTTATGCCCTGTGGGCCCTTAATTGCCTGGAGGCCTAAGCTTTTTTCACCCTCCTGGAAACTTCCCTTGACCAACTCCCAAAAGCCTCCTTATCCTCTCCCTTCCCTGTTCTCCTGTACTTCTGGTATGTAGTCATCTTAGCCCTCACCCTTGCAGCACTTGTTCAGCCAGCATGGTTTCTTTGCTCTCGTGCAGGCTACTGTGGCCTCTGTTAGCCCAGTCTTTACGACTTCCCACTTCTGTTCTGCATCCATCCCCTGCCTTATATCCTGGAGTCTCCCTTGCAGTATTGCTCCCATCCCCCAAAGTACAACCTAATAAAGTCCACCACCTTAGTGCCCGTGCCTCCTGTCTCCCTGCACAGTGCAACAACGAGCCACACTGTTTGGTGGTCGCTTCCTGCTAGTGGGTCCTCCACCCCTTACCTCCCTCATCGCAACCCCATTTGCCAATACTAGGTCTAGAGTGCTACCAAGCCTTGTAAGCCCACTTACCAATTGTATCAGAAGGCCATCCTGGAATGCATCAAGGAGCACCTGCTCCCTGGTACTGCTAGTGGCCAAGGTGCTCCAGTCAACCAGTGGTAGGCTAAAATCCCCCACTATCACACTCCCCCTTCTACACACCCTTCTTATCTGCGCTGCTCACTCCCCATCCAGTTCCCTGGATTGGAATGGTGGTCTGTACACCACTCCCAGTCTCAGCTTTCTGCCATTGGAGTCCAGAAGCTGCCCCCAAAGCGCCTCTGTCCTCTCCTCTTTCCCTCGTCCCTTATACATTTAATCTCTTCCCTCACATAGAGTGCAACCCCCCATTCCAATCCTCCAGTCCCTCCTGTATATCCTGTATTCTGGGACTGCCAAATCCCAAATCATAGTATTTTGTGCTGAAGTCTGTCACTGCAGCAATGTCCACCTTCCCCTCTGAAGGGAGCACCTGAAGCTCTGCAATTTTGTTCCCTAGGCTTCTTGCGTTGAGATACCACCTTACACCCGTACCTCTCCTCACTTTTCTCCTTGGCCTGTGTCCCTCCTCCTCCTCATTCTTACTGGGTGGTGGTGCCTTCAGTATTACACTCAGACCACTCTTCCCACCCCCTCCCAGGGTTACGCCTCCGCCTTTACCTATATCTTGGGGGGGGGGGGTGGGCTCATTCGGCTTCCCTGTCCGGACCTTTCTACCAACCTCAGTCTTTTGGCCACCCCCCCCCAGTTTAAATCCATCTTAGCAGCGAGATACCCCTCTAATCCTGTTTTTAATACTCCCCTTCCCGCTCAAGTGTAACCTGTCCTCCGCATACAAGTCACTATTCCCCCAGACCCTACCCCAGTTAGTCACTAACCCATAATTTTTGGTGTGGCACCAATCCCTTAGCCACTCAAACTCCTCAATCCTACCCTTCCTCCCTATGCTTGCACATGGTAAAAGGAGTACCTCAGAGAATGCTACCGACTCCCCCACCCTCTCACACTGCCTGCCCAACTACTCGAACCTCCCCCTCACTACTTCCACAGTCTCCCCTGCCAAGTTATTTGCACCCACATGCAACACTAAATGAGGTTTCTTCCTCCCCCTTGCTGCACACTTGAGCAGTGCCTGCCCTGCCACTCCGGCAGTCAACCTGGGGATAGCTTCAACCCAAATACAGCTGTGCCTTTCCCTTTCCACCCCATCCCACCCTTTCAGTATAGAACTCCCCATGATGGTACCCCTATCTCTTACCCCCTTTCCTTTCTAATGCCCCTTCCACCAACCCAGTATTTGTTCTTCCCTGCCCCTTACCCCCGCCAGCTGCACCCTCTGACTTCTGTATCTGTTCCCCCTACTTCCACATCACCCTTTTTATCTGCTTTATTCCTCCCATCCCCTTGAACCCTTTCCCAACCTAACTACGTTCTACTGGGCTTCCCATGTCAACCTCCCCTCCTCCCCTGCTGATTTCCAACTTCTCCTATCTCCACTGTTGATTTAGAGCCCCCATTCCTTCTACCCCAATAGTGATGCCCCTCCCATCATTCCCCCTTCCCGTAGCCTTCTCTCCTCCAGTCACCACCCCATCCTTCCTTCCTAGCCCCCTTCTACCCTTTCGTCGTCACTATCTCTTCCCCTACCTGTTGCCATCCCTCATGCCCCGCTTGTCCTCCCCCCTTCAGTATGTTCCTGCTCCCCCTCTCTCCCATAGTAGTGGCTTGAATCTATTCCTAATGGATACCCCACCTACATCTCTTCCCCCTATTGGTTCCTCCCCTTCTATTTGATCCCTTCCGTGCCACACTTGGTCCCTCCCTACCCGCAGCCATCTTCTCTCTCCCTGGTACTCCTCATGGTCTCTTCCTCCCCCATCAGGAGGCCCCCCTCGTCTCAGGCACCCCCTTCCTTCTCTCTCTTCTGCTAGTGCCTCCAATATTGGGGTCAGTTTCAGTCCCTAGTTCTTCCTGTCCTAGATTGTCATCCCCTATCCCTCCCAGCCATGATGCCTACTACATTCATCTGCCCTGCCACTAAGACTCCTCCCTAACAGCCACAGTTCCTCCCTCAAAATTAGCCAGTCGTCTACAGACCACACCCCCCCCATCCTCCAAGCCCAGTCCAGGATCATGGCGGACCCACACCCTGTACACCCCACCACCCTTCCAAAGCTGCCCGCCCTACTGACATGTGGCACCTGCCCCATTTTGGCTCCCATCTTATGTTACGGGTTCTTACTCCCAGTTTCTGTAACCTACAACTGTTAGGTCCCCATTTACTCAAATTCCTATCACACACACACACACACACACACACACACACACACACACACACACACACACACACGTCCCCCTACTGCCCCCTTGCCAACCGGGTTAATTCAGTCTCAAATCTCTTCCATTAGATACTGTATTACTGTAGCAATCCTAAAGCCTCCTTGTCAGTTTTTCATCCCTCAGCTACCATACTTTTTGTTCTCAGACCTCATACAGTTTCATTTAGCCCAGTTAGAAATCCTATTGCACTCCAAGCATTACTCAGCTGAGAGAAAAACAGAACTAAATCTGTATTACAGCAATCCTAAAAGTATGCAATCATTGCTTTCTCTCCAACCCAGAGACCCTGCTGTAATATAGGACCAGAGAGGACCCTGGGCGGAAGGGTGGGCAATTCTAAAGTCCCAGCAGAGCTCCGTTGAGCTCGCTCACTCCCCCTCTCTCACTTGCTCATTCTATTTCTCCTGGCGCTGCAAGCTGCCCTTTTGTACTGAGCTCCTGCCTGCGTGGTGCCTTTTTCTGCCCAAAGAAATCCTCAGCTGTCCCGTCAGAGCTCTCTTGAGCTCGCTCACTCCGCCTCTCTCACTCGCTCATTTAATTTCTCCCGGCACTGCAGGCTGCCATTTTGTACTGGGCTCCTGCCTGCATTGGCACCTTTTTCTGTCTACATAAATCCACAGCTGTCCTGACAGAGCTCCACTGAGCTCGCTCACTCCCCCTCTCTCACTCGCTCATTCTGTTTCTCCTGGCACTGCAGGCTGCCTTTTTGGTACTGGGCTCCTGCCTGCATTGGTGCTTTTTTCTGTCCACAAATAAATCTGCAGCAGTCCCAACAGAGCTCTGTTGAGCTTGCTCACTCCACCCCTCACTCGCGCGATCTTATCTGTCCCAAACGCTGATTTCCCACAGCGACCATGTTATTCTGAGCCGGAAGTGTGAAAACACATTTTGGCCAGGATGTGTAAAATGATGGTTATACTGTTCATAAGGTGGTGTGGAAAAATGCCAATGTTGAAAATCTGGAGTGAAAATATTACAAATTCGTGAAGTTACGAGCTTACATGGAAACTGCATAATGCAAGTTCGTAAAATGGTCATTTTGGGATTTTTTCACCAAATTTGCAAAATAGGCTTTGAAAGCCCACCTCTAACAGTGGCACTGTCATTTTGTTAATCGGTCCTGAAAGATGATTCCACGCAGTGACCACGAAATCACCTTTCAGGACCAAATAATGCCATGACAGTGACTGAATTCATGAGGAAGGGTCCAGATAACCCCATGTTGAAAATTTGGTGCCAAAATTCACCAAAATGCCCAAGATGTGCACCAAAGTTGAAAAAACTCTATTTATGCCATTATACAGCTTACTGGCACTTCTTCAGTTTGTGGTAGGCTTTGAAGAGTGCAGGCGTGTTTCCGGTCCACGAAGATCGCCAGCTGGGCTATAGAGGGAAGTATGGTGTGGGGGGGGGGGTGTGGAGAGGTAGGGTACACAGATAGTGGGTGCAGGTTGGGGGAAGGGCACTGGATACTCGGACCGTTTTCTCGTTTTACAGGTTAAAAAAAATACAGACAATGCAAGTAGGTTTTTTTTTTTTTTTTTTAACACTTTTGCAGGCATTTTTGGTACACTAGGGTGGGCTCCCAGTATGCCACCAGCATTTGTGGGGGATGGGGACCAAAGCAGACAGGGATTGAGCCCCCCCGTCAGAACAGAAAGGAGTGGAGGGCGCATGATGCCGAGGTGATTAGTCACCCCTCAGCAACTGGAACTGGGAAAGGGGGACTGAAGCCAATGGGGACTGGGCCACCCCCATCGGCACAGAAATGTGTGTGTTGGCAGCATGATGCCAAGGGGTATAGACACCCCTTGACAAACAGCTGAAATTGGGGTGGGGACATTATGCCAACAGGGAGCAAGCTCCACCGTCAGCAAATGAAGTTGGTCGGGGCATGTTGATAGGGGGATTGAGCACCCCCGGCTCTCATGGGGCTCTAAGGTGGAGGCATAGAGCCGCCATGTGCCTGGTAATGTTATACCAGGCAAGGTACCACCCTGCAATGACGGGTCACTCCCTCATTGCAGCAGAATGGCTAACGCTGCAATGACGAGGTGGCCCCTGATTGCAGTGGCATAATCTTTACAAATTGGCGGCACGCTGCAAAACCAGTGTCATCAGGACACTGGGCCTTCATTGGCTGAGCACTGCCAAAGCCCAACAATGCAGTGCCGGCACTGGCCACCACAGTGCTGCACCTCCACAACCCGTTTCTCTCCTAAGCTGCCACAATGTTTCTTGCACATGTGCACAAGCAAACATTAAAATGAAGAAAATAAAGGCATTCCAGCTGAAAAAGAAGGGCTAAGCAATTCTGACCTAGATAAAGACTCCCCCACCCCCCTGGGCAGAACAGATTAGTAAATTTGCCTTATTACAGTAATCTCTGGACAAATTACAAAAGGTTCCAGAACCTTTGCTTAACATTTAAGAGAATATAGTCACTATGAATACTAAGACTGAAGAAAGTATTAAGAAAATCAATGACTCGGAAATAAGGCATTCAGATCTGGAAGATATAGTGGCCCCGATGAAACAAGGAGTTACTACATTAAAAAAATATGTAACATCAAAAGGTCAATTTGATCAGGAAAACCATTCTAGAAGAAAAAAAAAAACACAGATCTTGGGTATTCTACCCAAGTGGAAGAAAGACCTCCCTTTGAGAGACATAAGATCAGCAAAAGCTGGGAAGCAAGGAATAAAAGTGTCATTTATCCTGCCAGATTGAAAGTCCTATTTAACAACCAACATCTGTTCTATAACTCTGCTACGTAGGCAGTACAGGATTTAAAAATCCATCTACCTGGAATGTTTTCAAATTCTGACTGAAAAGCCAAACTGGTACAAGTCTGATCAGGTGAATGTGAAAATGGGTGGTGGGAAAAAAAAAAAGGGGGGGTCGCACTAGTCACAATCATGCTATAGTCTCCATGGGCAACAACTGAAGTATGTCAGACCAGGATCATAGGCATACAATATTTGGGGAAGATTTTTTTTTGGGGAGAGAGGTGAGAGAAGAGGGGACTTTAATGTTAAAAAAAACAGAAGGAGTATAATTCTATTGAGCAGATCACATTTTGTGTGCTTAAATATGATGGGGAAGACAGAACACAGGTAAATGGGTATATTTAAAGGTGCAACTTGGGATATTAATGGACTGAACTCTCCAATCAAAAGAACAAGAATCCTGACCCGGATTAAAAAAAATTAATTTAGATCTAGTAATGCTACAAGAAACATTTCTTAATAATAAAGAGGTGGATAAACTTAAAGAAACACGGTCAGGATCCTTGTTCCATTCAAAAGTTATAAATAGAAAAAGTGCAGTGGTGACCTTATTATTTAGTAGGGGCTTTAAAGGGAAAATAATGGATCATACAGCAGATAAACTGGGAAGAATGATACTGGTTAAAACAGGATTGGAAGGAAAAGGAATTTTTTAGTTCCATATATATGCACCATTTAAAGGGTACAGTAACTTTCTAGCATAACTAAGTAGGCTAATTTATAAATGGAATTGTGAGAATCTTATTCTGGGGGTGATCTCAACTGTATATTAAATAATACTCTAGATAAAACTTCTGCTGGATCAAAGTGGGATATATAAAGCAAGGCTGTTAAAACAAGGTTCTCAATACTCAATTTGGTAGACCTATGGAGAGTAATGGGATTTAAAAAGAATTTACCTTTTACTCTGCAAGACATGAAATGTTTAAGGCTTGATTATACACTTCTGTCTAGGGAAGTGATTGTGAATAGCCCAAACACAGCTAAAATAGAACCACTATTAATATCAGACCATAGCCCAATTAGCTACTGTACTGTTACATTAGGGGCAAAAATGAAAGGAAATATGGAGACAACCTATTAAAAGAAACACTTCAAAGACAAACCTTCTAGAAACATAGCAAATTTTATAACAGATAATGATATAACTGAAAATATAAAGATATGGGATGCCCTGAAGACAACTATAAGGGGAGTAATACTTTTTGAAGCTACCTGGAGAAATAAGACAAGAATGCAGACAAAGAAAAAAATAGAAAATACTTAAACAAGTAGAACTATCTGTCCAAAGGGGCAACTCTTCTAAAGACAAGTTAACTGAGCTCAGAAAATTAATTTCTAACACAGATTGAAGATTAAGTGTAACTGGGCCAACTGGAAACTAATAGTGAGGAGGTGGGGAAAATACTGGTAGAAAGGCTTCAGGTGGCAGAGCAAGAAAAAATAAAAATAAGATGGGACATCCTTGATCCAGTAAGAGGATATACTAAAAGAATTTATGATATTTTACTCAGATTTATGTACACCAGATTGCAATCTAACAGAGGAGGAGGATGTTAAATATTATGATAAAGTATTAAACAGAATTTGAAGCAGAATCATTAATCCAACCTATTACAGGGGTAGCAATTAAAAAAATGTGTAAGATGGAAAGATCCAAATATCCAGGTCTAGATGGCTATACATTGGAATTTTATATCGCTTTTGAAGAGATTTTGCTACCCTTGCTGGACTTAAATACAGAAAAATAATGCCAGACTCTTCTCAGCCTATATTTCTCTATTAGTGAAACAAAAAAAAAAGTGGAAAACTGCAGGCCAGTTGCTATTTTGAATACAGATTATAAAATTTATACAAAGATCATAACTAGAATCTTATCAAAATGTTATCTAAAATTATATATCATAACCACACAGGTTTTATACCTAGTAGAAATATACAGTCTGGACTACACACAATTCAGTTAACTGAATATTTAGAAAGAACTGAAGTTCCAGTAGCCTTTTTGGCATTAGATGCTACAGTATACCGTGATGATAGCGACTGCATATGGTAGACTGTCATAACGGCGACCAATATGACGGCACCATCATCATGGGAGACTGTAGGGGGATGGCGAATGTTGAGACCACGAGGTTAGGGTGGGTGACAGGACACTGAGGAATGGGGAACAAGGATGTGACCCTGTGGTGAGCCTGCTTCCGCTGAGCAAACCATGTGGGGTGGTGAGTAGGGTGGTTAGCTCCGATGGAGCAGGTCCTAGTTTCGGGACTGGGGGCGGATGTTCCTTTTGCACTTTCCGCAGCTGCAGGACTTAGAGTTTATTTGAACCAGATGTGCCCTCCTCCCAGACATGCAACCCCTGGAGTTAAGAATCTTTATTTAGGGGGTGTAGCCCCCTGCGGGGGGGATGCGGGAGGTGCAGCCCCCCCCCCCGCATGCACAATTCCCAGTAACCTTTTTCTGCAGATCACCGAAAATGTTTTTGGCGGTAATGTAGGTCACGATAATAGCGATCACCTTTGTGCAGTCACTATTATCACAGAGTCGATGCTATAAAGGCATTTGATACGATAGAATGAAAGTACAGTACAAGTCACATTAAACTGTTCCTCCAATGAGTTGTTTTAACATTTCTGACCGAGTTGCATAAGTGTTGCTGGATCCAATACGAAGCCCTGCTCAAACGGTTTCTTAAGAGTTAAAACTCAGTTTTGCATTGCATTGTGACCGGGAGTGCTGATGCAGTCCAAATGAGTTGCAAAAGTATTTTACAAATATTACTCTCGAGCAGGTTAAGCACTGAAAAACAATGCAATATGAGTTGCTAATGCATTGCCGACTGTAAAAAGACCATGCTAAACCAACTCATTGGTGGAACAGTTTAATGTGACTTGTACTGTATCTGTGTGGAGTGCTAAGAATTTTTGCTTTTCCCGAACAATTCATAGAACATATCAAAACTATATACAGCACAAATCAAAGTTAATCATTTTTTTAAGACTATAAAGCTGTGCAGAAGGGTAAAACAAGAATGCCCATTATCATCTAGTCTTTATCACTGGGTTAAAACTACTACTCAATGACATCAGAACAAATAAAAAAAGGGGTGCAAGTGGTCACCTTTGAAATTAAACGTACTGCTTACGCAGATGACATACTACTAATGCTACAAAAACCTGAAACAAGTCTGGAACAACTACAACTGGTAATTAAGAGATTTTCTGAAATTGCTGGCTACAAAATCAATGAATAAAATCAGTTATTTAATATAGTCCAACCAGATATACTTAACAAGATAGCAACAAGCATACAGAAAAAAAGGTCTTAAGTATAACTATTGAAAGTAGGCTGGATAGGCTTTACAAACTAAACCAAAGAAATTTTGATTTCTTTAAAAAAACAATTTAATGGATGGGGCAAAATACCCCTTTGTGTGGCAAGATGCACATCCTTAAAATGGTGGCAATTCCTATAGAATGCAAACAATACTGACCACTATTCCCTTGAATTGGTTTAAACAAGTCAATGGAATATTAAAAAATGTAAATGGAATAATAAACGGGCAAGGATCGTCCGGCATAAATTATGCTTAAAAAAGGTGGAGTATGCCATATAATCCATCTGGTAAAGACAGCAATTAAATGGACTCTCATAGAAGATAAGGACTTAGAATTTGATTTGCTGAATACAATAATAAAATTACATAATGAAACTATAGACATTAAACAGATCTTATTTACCGCAAAGAACTTTTTAAAGTCTAAAAGCCCTCTGATGAAAAACCTGGCTAATTTAGTAAAAAAACCCTTACATCTTATATAAACAGGTAATTCTGAAATGGGAGACCGAACTTCAGTTCAAATGTACAGAACAGTGGCAGCTGGCCTGTGGATCAATACAGAAATTGAGACAGAGTAGGGATAAAGCCATACAATATAAAACAGCTTGTATTACACCATACTATTTACATAAGATGAAACCTGAGATACTAGACATCTGCTGGTACTGTGGATCATGTAAGGCAGATATATTGCACTTACTTTGAGATTGCAAGCCAAGTTCTTCCTGGTAGACAATCCTTCAGACTTTTAGAATAAATTGGAGTTACAAATTTGGGATCATCTCAGACAAAAAGTGCAATATTAGATATGTATAGTGATTATGGAATATTAGAGCATAGATTATTGGTGACAGCACATATCTTAAAAGAATGCTCTTAAACTGGAAATGTGATTCAGTACACATACCATTTCTGAAAATTGAATGGAAACAAATCTTTCTGAACACTTTATAATTTTGCTGAATTTAAAACGTTACGGGATTTATATTATAAGGAGGTGAGGGACTGCGTCCAGCAGGATTTCAATCTTTTTTGAAAGAATATGAATTTGAGATTGCAATTTATGTTATTCACCAATATACAAACAGAATGAAAATGTATCTAACTATAATTGATATACACCCTAATGTAATGTTAACTATCTACTTCTGCAAAAATAAATGTGAAAACTGAAAGGCAAACTAAAATTATTATTTGCAAAAAAGATCTGTTATGGTGGTGAGTAGGGATTGGCTGTGCAGGGGCAGCCCTCTGTGTACAACAGTAGTACCTTTGCTTTGCAGATCTTCACTTCATTGTTCCTTTCCTCCTTTATCTTAACTACAGATTCAAAGTGTACCTGGTCTCAGACTATAATGTTACTCATTCTGTCAAATCTTAAACTTTACCAAAACCTTTGGCCATGCTTATTCATACATGCAGTGAATACAGTTCTCAACCCCACCCGATGCCTCATGAGTGAGCAGAGTTTCATCAATACAGACCCCAGTCACAGTCCTCATTTAGTCCCACATGAGAATTTACCGAGTCCAAAATGAATACCCAGTATATTTCTCTCCTCAGTACTGCGTCCCAGTCAGGTCCATATTCCTTGGTTCTTCTACTTTTTCCAAACCCCAAAATCTTAGAGTGACCAGCAGAATTAAAATGTCTCACCACTGTCGATTTTCATCATGCAGTATTATTTTACTTTCATGCTCACTGATGAGTTTTTAAATCACATTTCATCTTAACATGAAATCTGTCGCAAGGGCATTGCAACAAGTACACCACCTGGTCACTAGTACAGTTTATGTGTTTAAAATAGGTCCAGTTCGTATATGGAAGTTCAAATACAAGCTTCTTATTCGTGTTATTACACTGAAAACAGTGTCCCCATGGATAGTTTCCATGTTTCAGTGGCCCGAAAAGGAGCTGCTTCATCTTGCATCTGCCTTCATAGTGGTCAGTGTGTACAAGAGTGTCCTTTGTTTTATTTTTCCTAGAGGTTACTAATGACAAATTCTTCATATGGGCTCTGAAATCCCCCCTGACTATTATCTGCCAATTCATAAACAAAATGTTTATGTCTTGTTAGATGACTAATTGGTAGAGAAGACTATCTTGTCTTCCACTTTGTTTCTCTTGTTGTGATTTTAAATAGTCCTGCCTAAGTATTTGTGATATATTTTGCATAGCTTCCTCAACAAGTGACCTATTGTAACCCTGTGATTCAAATCTGTTAGCCATAATTCTAATGTTCTTTTATGTTCTTGTGGCTCACCACAATTCCTCCTCGCTCGGATTAGCCGGGCCTTAGGAATACTTCTCTTAAGGCTCTGGTCATGATAACTGGTGTAGTAAAGTGCAGTATTCTTGTCAGTTTCTTTTCTAAAGTGTTGTTTCTAGACCTTTTCCCTTATATATCAGTAAATCCAGGATGGGATTTTTTTCTGGTCACTATTCATACTAAACTAAGTTAGGATTCCTTGTATGAAGGCATTCAGTGAATCTCAAGTTCTGCCTTATTTCCTTTCCAAATCAGGAAAATGTCAAAATGTTTCCTATTCTGATGTGTTTGAGAAAAGATTATCTGTATGTCAAAAATAAATGTTTGTTCATTGTCCCAAATGTGTAGGTTTGCATAAGAGGGAGCCATGGTGCTCCCCATGACTGTCCCTTTTACTTGTAAGGAAATTTGATCTTCAGACCTAAAGAAGTTTTTTTGTTAACACCAACTCTGCTAATTGCACTAAAAGTTTACTGGGTGGGTGTTCTGCCCGATGCCGCAATGCTTTCAAGAGTGAATTAAGCCCTTCCTGGTGGTCTATACTTGTGCATAGATCCTCATCATATGTTACCAACAGTACATTTTCTAAGTCTTGTCTTAAGTCACATTGTTTTAAATAGTTCCATTATGTGTCCAGAATCATGTGTCCATCTTAAGTACTTCTCCCTGTATAAAGAAATTCAAATACTTAGACAGGGGTTCCGATTCCCATGAAAGACTAAAATTTCTTGGATTTGACCTTATGGTGGGCAGGGCTCACCCCAAAGGTATGGAGGGTCTTGCACATTTCATGATAATTGCCCAAGAAAAACTGACCCCACACTGGCACCCAACAGGAGCAATGCAGAGACAGATGTACCTGCTGCTGTATGAGCCACCCCCTTTCCCATGGCTGCCATCTGGGCCACAGACCCCACAGCTGTGGAGACCACCTTATGGGCTTGCTTTGACTTACTTTGACTACGCTGGAGGGTCCTGTTCAGATGGCAGACTGAGAAGAAGTCTGACAGTGTTCTTCAAGTGAAGAAGGAAGCATAGCCAGACACAGGCTGCAGGCAGTGACGTCATGCTGTTCACCGAGGTTGTATATGTAGAACACGTGTGGATCAGTCCTTCACATTTTCTGTTTGCACTGGACACAATGCTAGAAGCCATAATCCAGCTTAGAATACACACAATCCATGCAGTAGATATCAGACTGAGGCTATACTCAAGTCATTTGAAAGATTGTTGAAGAAAACAGACAAATGGCACACAAGTTTTTGTACCTACGCTGCGAGCAGAGCTGCAAAGGAGAAGACCCAACTTCCAGTGGAAAGGAAGATCTGATATCACGGGGTGAAGCCAAGGGATATACCACCTGGATGGTGGAAGGAGCTTCGCTAAGAGACTGTCCAGCAAATCATCTCAAAGCGAAACTGCCAGAAGTGCAGATAAGTGAACCATATCCACATCCCTAGAAACAGGTCTTATACCTTTTTGTTAACTGGGTATGCCCACTGAGAAAGTTTAAAAGTAATTTTTATGGGGTGAACCAGAGTTACAGAAACCAAAAGGGGTATGACACATTGGTATACACACAGGCTGGAGCATGGAGTGAAGCAAGGTAAGTGCAGATTCCAAGTTTACAAGGTCAGCTGTTAACTATACACAAACAGTACAATTACGCAAGAACTTACCACAACAGTAGATCTTTGAGAACAGCTCTTGCAGTAGCTTACACCATTAGGACTGAAGCTGTCAGGTGGCAGGACCCCACGGAAAACTAGCTAGCTACATACAGCAGGGACCGCCCCATCCCGGTGGCCCTGCCATGACGTCCCTTACATCATAAAAAGGGGTGGTCCCCCAGCATCCCTCAGTTCTCCCGCCAGAGATTCCAGCATTGCGATATAGATTCTGAAGGGAGACCATGGATTTGCTTGCATGGGAAGACCAATAAATGTCAGTGCAACTACAGATGACCTCCTGAGGGGAAGGTGGGTGGCAAAGTACCTGCTGCAAGAGCTGTTCTTGAAGATCTATTGTTACGGTAAGTTCTTACATAGCTATACTATCTTACTTAGAGATACAGCTCTTGCAGTTGGTAACACCATTAGGACAGAGTCCCAGGCAGTGTGTGTTAGCCTCTAAAAAACAGGACGACTGGAGAAGGGTAAAAAAGAACACCGAGAAAAAAGCCCCTACAGGACTGCAAGACCAAAGCCAGCTCTGCACCTGGAGGCAATGTCCAGACTGTAGTGTCTGATGAATGTGTGCACAGTATGCCAAGTAGCTGCTGTACAGATGTCTGAAGCCAATTCTTTCCTCAGGGAAGTGAATGAGGCTGCTATCCTCCTGGTGAAATGACCCTTTAATGGTTCCGGTGAGGGTTTGTTCTGCTTCTGATAACAAAACGATGCAGTTTGCTGACCATTTTGAAAGTGTGTTTGGACACAGGTGCCGCTAACATCCTGGGGGCAAATGAAAACTGATCTGACTTTCTATTCTGTTTGGCTCTAGTCAGATAGTACTGGAATATTCTGTGCACATCCAAGGTGTGTAGGAGAGCCTCTCCTTTATTGGAATACTCTGGAAATAAACAGGAAGGTTAATCTCTTGGTTGAGAGTAAGCTCCGACACTACCTTAGGTAAAAACTTAGGATTAGTTCTTAAGGACACTCTGTCCTTATGAAAGGCCAATATGACTCTTTGCACATAAGGGCCTGGAACCGACAGAAGCAACTGCACCTAAAAATAACGTCTTCCAAGAGAAGGCATAGCTTGCAATCCGCAGCTGGTTCAAAAGTGGGTAGTGTGAGCCATTCCAAAATAAAAAGAAGGTCCCAAGGAGGAATCGGGTCCCTAATGGGTGGTTTCAGGTGGAGGATGACACGCAGAAAGGAGAGTGACAGGTCCCAACTGGGAAAAAGAATTGTTCTCCAAAAGGTGCATGGTATGCAGATAATGCTGAAAGATGCACCTTTGTTGAGGAGTAACTTAGCCTTGCATCTGATAGAAAGAAGGTACTCTAGTACCGAGTTCACTGGGCAAGTTAAGGGGTCCAGGCCACGGGCCGAGGACCAAAGGCAAAACCTGCGTCATTTCATGGCATATGTGGCTCTAGTAGAGAGTTCTCTCATTGCCATGAGGCTATCAGCCACTCTGTGTGAGATTCCATGGCAAGAAATCGCCATGCCTTCAGGAGCCAGGCATGCAGGTGTAAGGATTGCAATTTCGGGTGCACCAGTGATCTATTGTCCTGCAACAGTAAGTGCGAGTGGAGAGGCAGAGAATAGGGGAACTGCTCACCAGATGTTGGAGTAAAGGAAACTATATTTGTGTGGGCCAATATGGGGTCACCAGGATCATGTCTTCTCCTTCCGCTTGCAGTTAAAGTAGAACTCAAATCAGTGGGAAGGGGGAGGCATAAAGGAATTTGCCTGTCCAGGAGAAGGACAACATGTCTCACCAGAAACACCAGGCCCTGGATCTAGTGAGCAGAAATTGGGCAGTTTTGCATTGTATGGGGAGGTGAAGAGATCTAGTTCTGGGGTTCCCATTTTGCAAAGTTTCTACTACTTGTAGAAATTCCCATCCGTGTGTGCTGGATCTGGATTGGCTGAGCAGATCCACCAGCATGTTCTGAATCCCTGGAACATGAACTGCAGACAAGGTGATACTGTGTTCTATTGCCCAATACCATACTCTCATTGCCTCCCGACAGAGTTGGTATGAATGGTTGCCTCCTTGCTTGTTGATGTAGAACATTGACATTGTCTGTTTGAATCAGCAGGTGTCCCAAGAGTAGGTCCATCTGCGAAGCCTGCAGGGTGTAGAGGACTGCCTTCATCTCTAGGACATTTATGTGAAGGGCTCCTTCCGGCCAGACCATAATCACTGTGTCCTTTTGTCACCAAGATGGGCACCCCAACAAGATCCTGATGCATCTGTAGTCAGGACCTGTGAAGGTGTGGTCGAGACTCCTGCAAGATGCTTTGGGACTAGCCACCATTGGATGACTGAATTGAAACAAAGACTGAGATCAGCTGATCGAGGTCATCTTGGCATTGGTCCCACTGTACTCTAAGCATCCACTGAAATGATTCTCATGTGGAAACGTGACTGGCCTAAAAGACACAGCATGGTCCATGTGGTGACCCATTTCTGTCCTAGGACATGTCTGGTTAGACCTCCTAGGTATCTGCCCTGTCCTCTGGCAAGAAGACCTTTCCTCTGGTTGTGTCCAGGATTGCACCAATGAACTGCAGCCTTTGGCATGGCATGAGAAGTGATTTTGGCAGGTTGATAGCGACACCCACTGCATCGAATATCAAAAAGGTGTCTTCTAGTGCCTGGTTAGTCTCATTCTGGATAAGGCTGTGAGAAGCCAGTCATCCAGATAAGAAAACATAATGGCCCATCCTCCTGAGGGCAATGGCTACCACTGCCAGGCATCTGGTGAAGACTCTTGGTGACCGATTGAAAGGCAGTGCCCAGAATTGGTAATGTCCCCGGAATTTGGAATTCGAACTGCAGAAACCTTCTGTGGTGTTTTGCGATTGGAATGTGGAGATTGGCATCTTGTATGTCCAGCGATGTGAGCCAAGCGTTCAGATGCTGCATCAGGATCAATCCTGGCAAGGTGACCATCTTGAAGCATTTGTACGCCACAAAGGTGGCGAGCTCGCCGAGGTCCAGAATGGGGCGCAAGTCCCCAGTCTTTTGGGGTACTAGGAAAAAAAAGGAGAATAGTACCCTTTCCCTCTGAATCCATTGAACCAGTTCTATAGCCTCCTTTGCCAGAAAGGTCTGATCTCTTGTATCAGTGTGGTGTGTTGGTTGGAATACTGGGAACGTAGGGGTGGCCTGGACAGTGGTTGCCCGGTGAACACGATAGAATGGCCTCTGAACCAACTTAAGAACCCATTGGTTGGAGATAATTCACTCCCACTCTTCTAAATGTTTCGAGAAGTGACCCCCCCAACCGCCTGTTCCACCTGGACAGGTGGGAAAGGAGGGCTCTGCAATGAGTCAGGCTGTGGAACGGGGAGGGGAAGGGAGGTTTGCCTGGGAGGGTTTCGCATTCCTTGCTTCTGCACCTCCTGTTGCTTGAGATGGGCCTTTGCGGGTAAAGCCACCTCTGCTGCTGTCCAAACCTAAACTGCTGCCCATTGCCACAAAAATAGTGCTGTTCCCTCCAAAATGGTTTGTTTGTACAATGCTTGTACAGAACGGGCCACCTTGCCAGCGTCTTGTAGTTCTGTTATGATCCATTTGGAATCCTCTCTGAAAAGGACAGTGTCCTTAAAGGGAACATCTAGGATACCCGTCCGGATGTCTTGTGTGAAGCCAGAGACCCTCGGCCAAGAGTCTCTTCTAAGGCATACAGCTGTTGCTGCACTTCTGGTGGTGGAATCTGCAGAATCATAGGCTGTTCCAAGTACCTGTGTGCCCATGTCAGAGCCTGTCTGCAAGAGTTTGATCAGCTCTTTTTGGTCTCCATCTAGTAGGTTTTTGACCATGTCCAACCCTTGCTCCCATAGGGTGTTCTAAAACTGGACCATGTGGATTCAAAAAATCCAGTGAGTGGAAATTTAACATGTAGCAGATGCATACAATTTTCTTCCCAAGGAATCAGACTGTTTCAATTCTCAGACCGGAGGCTGAGTGCTAAAGTGCTTTGGCCTTTGGGACCTGTTGTGTGGTGGTGATAACCACCGAATCTGCCATGAGTTCTCCCAGATAAGGGTATTCCAGCTGGGCCCT
Organism: Neoceratodus forsteri; assembly: GCA_016271365.2. Classification (NCBI taxonomy): domain Eukaryota; kingdom Metazoa; phylum Chordata; order Ceratodontiformes; family Ceratodontidae; genus Neoceratodus; species Neoceratodus forsteri. The sequence goes on along the minus strand of CM057453.1, from coordinate 1,425,818,901 downwards.
GTATAGGTGGTCAGCCTTTTTGGGGACCACAGTAGTAGTATAAGGGTGCTTCCAGGCAGCCTTGGTCATGTCCTGGAATGTATCAACCAGTGGTGGGACTACCACTGGTTTGGGATCATTTTGGTGCATATATTTTGCGAGATGGCACCATTCTGGATCCAAATCCTCCGTGTCCCACCCCAAATTTATCTTGGATGTGTCTCATATCCATGAAAGTACGGTCATCTGGAAGGGGCCATAGTAAATCCTTTGGATCCAGGGAAGGAGTGCCAAAGAGGAAGCCAGATATGGAGGAAGTGTCTGATGAACACATGATGATTTTTCTTCAGAGGAGGAATCCAACCTCCTATAGTGCTTTTTCTAGTGCACACTTGGTGAGCGGGAAGGGGTCTTGAAAGGAGGCCTCTGACACTTCTTTTGAATGCCCTCTATGTGGGCGAAGGGCTTTTTTCCCCCCTGGAAGAGGACTGACCGGGCTTTTCTCCTTAGGCGGAGGGCAAGGAGCCCACGGCAGGGGTTGATCAGTTGGAGGCACCTTAGTGGGGAAAACATCCTTCCAGATGGTATCCCACCAATAAGTGAATAAATACTTCACCTCAGAGATCCACAGACCCGAGGTTTGGCCTATCACCAGCTGAGACATTTGACAGTCTCCTGTATCCTTTTGGTCTGTGATCCAGGTGTCAGTTCACGTATGAGGTCTGCATCCTCTAGACTGGCAGACATCAGGTCGCTGAGATATTCAATCCTTGTGTCTATCGTATGTCCATCAGAATGTACCGACCTCTGGTATGGTAGAGGTGCTGTTCTGTCGTTGAGTGTGGAAATCTGTTCGTGGCCATTGGCCCATGGACCACTTAATGGATATCTGATCTGTGGTCCATTTAGTGGACACCCTCAAGGACGCAAGGCTTCTGGGGTGGGCGCCGAGGCGCCGACCTTGACTGGTCAGAGCCCCAGTGCCAGTCCAAGGTATTAGCCTGTGACTGAGGCTGACTTGGAGCGCACTTTGGCTGGGTAGTCTGCAGAAGTCCGGCCTACAGAGCCCGAAGACCAGCTGATGGAGTGAACCTAGGGCCTGATCTTCAGGGGCTGGAGAGTGGTTCCTGAATCAGGGCCACCAGACGTCTGGACCTTGGCTGGAGGTTCTGGGGCCTTAAAGACGGAGATCTGGTAGCACGGCTGGCAGAGTCCAAACTCCCCTTGGAGTCAGATGTAGGGGACTTGGATGGGGAGCACCCTTTCTCTCTTCCCTCCTTTTTTCCTTACGTTTCCCTGATTTATGGGAGGAGCCTTCCCTTGAGCAGGCACTCTTCTGTATTGCTGCTAATTTTGGTTTGAGGAGGAAGGTCTCCAAGAGACTTTTTGGCGGCAGATCTTCATTCTGCTATTGAAATTTTGACAAATAGGACAGGCCCTAGTGTCATGCTCTGGGCCCAGGCACTGCACACAGGCCATGTGGCTGTCCTTAAATGGGATCGGTTTGCTGCAGGCACACCTGGATGAGTGCCTTTCTATGGAGAACACTGGAGAAGACGACATACAGAAAGATGATCAGAAACAAATTAGCAAACTTGTCAAAAATAAATAAAATACTTAAATGATAGCATTGATCGGTTGCTGAAGGTGTCCATGCAGCCGATGCTAGCTAGTCGACAGTGAAAGAACTGAGGGATGCTGCGGGACCACCCCCTTTATGATATAAGGGACGTTGGGGGCCAGGCTGACATTAGGGGCAGCCCCTCACTGTATGTAGCTAGCTAGAAGTTTTCCGTGGGGTCCTGCCACCTGACAGCTTCAGTCCTAATAGCATAACCTGCTGCAAGAGCTGTATCTCGAAGTAAGATCACCATTTACATACATGACAGCTTGCTTGACCACCAAAAAATCTTAAGGATTGGTGCCACGTGTAATTTAACACTATGGCCATATAATCTGGTTCTCACCTCAAATTTTCTTCATAAATTCAGTTTAAAAATTAAAAAGGAAGAGCATACTGAACAGAGGTTGCACCATTTCCAGATGCATCCTTGGGGAAAGGTGATGGGAAGTAATGGAATACAGTATGACAGGCAAGGGCTACAGTGTAATGACAGGACAGTAATACATATACAATGGGCTGTGCAAGATAGAGCAGTAGCAGTAATAATGCAAAAGTCATAACAAATAGAGCAGACAGAATGTAGTGCAGCACAAAACAGATGAAGGTATGTACAATAGCTTATAAAGTGCTATGTGCAAAACTAAATGCAGAAACAATTGCATTAAACAGCAGAGAAGAGATGCATGAACCTTCTGTAGTCACTCATTTTAAAGCCACTGGATTTTTTTGGGGACAGTCTCCCTGATGAATGAGCACACAGGTCCCTTGTCCCAGATCAGGCAGAGGAGCACCCCTTTGTCTTATCTATGCCTACTTTCTTCAATGACATAATCAAAATTGCTTGAGAGGGGGCACTCCAAAGAAGAATGGTAATAAAATCCACATCTGGGAAGGACTTTAAGAAATCTGGCAGAAAGGAGGAAGGTATTAGCACCCATTAAAAAGGAGCTGGCACAAAGATAGATGTAAAATAAGATACCAGAACGCTTCCGACCGCGGCGGGTGCAAGAACAAAGGAAGCTCCTGAACATGAGCGCTACTTGGGACTCCAGCTGCCATTGCCTCCAGGCAGGTAACCCCCCCCCTCACAGAACGCTGCTGACTGCGGCGGGTGCAAGAACAAAGGAAGCTCCTAAACAGGAGCACTACTCGGGACTTCAGCTGCCACTGCCTCCAGGTAAACAAGGCTTCCATCATCATGACTCCTGGGCGTTTATTTATCGGCCGTTTTGAACTAGACTCTTGGCATCACTGCTCCACAGCCCACTGATTGTCTGCGGACTTGGCTGTGGAGTGCTACCTGTAAGGGTGGCTGGGACTCATCTTTTAACCAAGACTAGGCAAGACAACAGTTGTGCATGTTAGCGTACAGTTCCTCTGCAATTCTGATATGTTGCTGCTGCCTAGGGATATGTGCTGTACACCAGTAGATGTATGCCTCCTATAGTAACATGTTGCATTCCAGGATTGTCCATAGTTAATGCCGCAGAGTTGTTTTGTCCAGTTTAAAAGCCTGAATGGTACATTTGTGCAACTGTCTTATTTCTGGGCATCAAGCCTAACTGCATTGCCCTCTGTAGCACTATCTAGAGCCATTTTTACCATGTAGAGCTGAATGGAATTACACTGTTAAATGCTTACTACATAGATGTAAAAGTAGGGAAGGGGTTTAATGCTGGGTTAGTTTGTGCAGCTGAAGTATCTGCGCATGTGCAGTACGCTACCTAAGCTAGCCACATTCCATTCTCCCGCTGCATACTAATAGCCCTTCCTACCTCTTTACAGGCAGGTAACCCCCACCCCCCCCAACAGAACGCTGCCAACCGCGGCGGGTGCTTCCATCATCGTGACTCCTGGGCGTTTATTTTCGGCCGTTTTGAACTAGACTCTTGGCATCACTGCTCCACAGCCCACTGATTGTCTCTGTGGACTCGGCTGTGGGGTGCTAGCCCCCCAACCACCCCCCCCACCCAGGGGCAGCCCTTGTTTTATTGGCTCCGGCCGATCACGTCACTTCCTCTGACATTGCCTCCTGCATCCCAAAACCTAAGTCCTCACTTTCCCATTTGCAGTTTATACCTGCAGGCCACTAGGCGGCGCTGGATTCCTCACATTCCATTCCAGCTCCTTAACCTACTGCCCTATACTATCCCTGTGTTCGCCCACTGGGGCTCCAGCTCCAGTCCACTCCAGTCTCTCCCATCAAGTCCTTATCTGTCTCTCTCCGCAATCCCCTCCCCACTCCTAGCATGACTGTCATCCCTGGTCCAGCTTGTTCCCCACTCCCTCTCCTCCTCCTCATATTCCTTGCCTCTCCTAGGGTTACCTTCTGCCCACTATTCAGCTACACCTATGCCCCCAGTTGCCCTCCCCTCCTGCCCCACCCCCCTCCTCCTTCACACCTACCCCTCCCTCATCACCACTGCTCCTTGGGCACCCCTCTCCCACCCCCAGCCCACTCTTGTATCTTATGCTAGCATTCCCAGTCTGTGCTACCCTACCTACCCCTTATACCACCTTACCTCATACCCTGTCCCTAATCAGTATGAACTTCCTTCTGCCACCTCCTTCCTAGGGCTGCTCTCTCCTTCTGCTCCTGCCTGGCAACATCCATCCCAACTTGGCCTGTCTTCAATGGTTCCCCATTGAAATCGACTGACTTCAGACGCATCTATAAATGTATGTAGCATCCTCAAAAACTGGACCCCTACAATGCTGGGTGACTGTTCATAAACTGGATGTGATTGCTTTGGTTGAAACCTGGCTGTCTGACTCCACCTCTGATGCCCAGGTCTTCCTCCCTGGCTACTCCCTCCACCAGCTGGACCAGATCGGTAGGAGAGGTGGTGGATGTGCCATCTACGTTAAAGACCCGCTCATTGGTTTAGCCCTTCCTCCCCCTATCCTTGACTATAAGGCCCAGGCCCCAACGCTAAAATTATCACCTGATCCCTCCAGGGGTCCAATCTTCCTGACTACAGCTTAAATACCCCCAAAAAACCAAGCTCAGGCATTGGGCCCCTTAATTGACTATCTTACCTCCTTACCCAACTCCTCTGACCAAATCCTGGTGGGTGATTTGAATGTCAATTGGCTTAGTCCCAAGTCGTCCGCCTCCCATGAGGCTTTCACTGGTATTGATCTATCACAACTAATCTCCCAGCCTACCAGGATAAATCCTAGTAGGGGCACTAGCACTCTTCTGGATGTGGTCCTCACCAACAGGCCTTGCCGCACATACAATATTCAAATCCTCCCAGACTGCCTTAGTGACCACTCCCTGGTTCTCTTCAACTGGGCGACCTCCCTGCCCAAGCCCTCTGTTCATACCACCCGTCGGCAGCGGCTTAGACCTGGTGGGCTAAAAGACTTAAAACTCTACCTAGCCTGCGCTGATTGGTCCCCGCTATTAAACACCCCCGACATTGACATGGCACTTGCCTTTGTTTACACCTTTAACTCTGCCTGTGACATCTTCGCACCCTTAACCTCACGCAGATCCAAAGTAAGACACACCCTGGATCACCCCTGCCTTACGCACACCACTTAAGCAGCGGGATAACTTATGGCACATCGCGGCTGCCCGGAATAAGTGTACTTCGGCTGTCCGCAAAGCTAAGGTCGATTACCACCAAGCTTCACTTACCTCCTCATGGGGGAACCCCAGGTCCTTCTGGGACAATGTCACACAGCTAAATGGTGGAGCACGCTCCCCCCCACCATCGCTTCTTGACATCAATGGGACTACCTCCACTGACCCTGCCCTCATTGCTACACACCTCAATAACTCCTTCACTGACCTTAGCTCAGTGCTCCCATGCAATTTCTTCAATCCTTCTCCCCTCATGACTGCCCCTCCCATCTCTCGGCCCCCATTCCACCTTCGCTTTGTCACCACTCATGAAGTCAGGCCTTACCTGCAAAAGCCCTAAAGGTGCAATACTATTGGCAATGACTCCCTTGATTCCTGTCCTCTACGTCAGGTCCTGGATCAGGTCATCATGTCCCATCACTTGCCTCTTTAATAAGTCCCTCTGCCTAGGCATCCCCTCTGTCTGGAGGGTCACCACTGTTACACCTATTCACAAGGGTGGTGACAGGACGCCCCAGGCAGCTACCGGCCTATTTCTCATCTCTCCTCTCTAAGGCCTTGAGAAAATTGCTGCTACCAAATTTCAGATTACCTTGCGAAATATGATGTCCTTTGCCCTGAACAGCATGGGTTCAGAGTCGGTCATAGCACCAATATTGCACTCCTGGAGTTTGCCAACTTCCTTCATACCTCACTAGATGCTGGCTCCCTCACTGGTGCTGTATTTATAGACCTATCAAAAGCCTTTGATACTGTCTCGCATCCTCTCCCGTTAGCTACCATTACTGGTGTGGGCTTTGCCACTGGTCCAGTCTCCTGGTGCGCCAGCTACCTGACCAACCGCTCTCAATGTGTGAGGGTAGGTGGCACTCTTTCCAGTACCTGCCCAATTTGCTCAGGAATCCCCCAGGGCTCTATTCTTGGACCCTTACTCTTCTCCCTCTTTCTCAACTCCCTGCCCAATGCATGTGCAGGAAATGTCCTACTCTATGCTGATGACACAGTACTCTCTGCTTCCAACAGTAACCCAGTCTCACTCCAGAACTCCCTTCAGCTTGCCTACAACTCTGCTGAAACCTGGTTCTCTGAGCACCGTCTCGTCATCAACCTTAAGAAAACTAAAACCATGCTCTTCACACACCCACAAATTAAGTCCAGCAACTTTTCTCTCTGTCCACTCCTCCCATAATCACCCTATAGAACTTGCACACTCCTATAAATACCTTGGTATAATCTTGGATTCTGTTCTCTCTTTTCATGACCATATCTCTGCCCTGACCTCTGCCTCCAACGTATGGTTGGGTATCCTCTACCGGCACAAAAAATGCCTCCCCACAAACTCCCTCCGCCTGGCTGTCACCTCCTTGGTTCAATCCCTAATTGACTATGGCCTTCCTGTATATGGTGCGGCAGACCAGACGGCCCTCTGCAAGGTACGCCTAATGCTCAACAAAGCATGTCGACTCATTACCAGTGCCCATAGACTCACCCATACCCGTCTTCTTTACTCCTTGTCCACCCCTACTCAACCTTGATGAGCGCCTCATGTTCCAAACCTGCCAAGTTACCTATAAAGCTCTCCATGGTCAATCCCCTCCTGGCCTTGTTAACTCTATTCACCGAACTAACCCCACAGTGTGCACGTGCACCTCTTGCAAAACTGCACTGGTCGTTCCAAGGGCCAGGACCTCCCAGGGCCAAAGGGCGTTCCCCTAGAGAGCCCCCTCCTGGTACAACTCCCTTCCTGCTGGCATCACTGATGCTCCCTCACTTGCATGCTTTAAATACAGCCTCAAAATCACTTGCTCAACTCACACTCCTGCCACTGCCTCTGACTTCCCACCCCTCCCGTGACAAAGCTCACCGAGCTGCACTTCTCCTTATTTCGCCCACTCTCCCCCCACGGGGCCTCCTTTCAACTCTTCTACCCTACCTCCTAATTGTTTATCTTAATTCTGCGGTTAACAGTGTTATGTCCCTCATTACTTGAAACTTGACTGTGCCTTATTGTTAAACTGTATTGCTGATTGTCTCATGTATGTATGTCATTGTCCCCCTTGTGACGAGGTACCTTTGTAAATGAGCCTCCGGCTCAAAGGTTGTTAAACTGATGTTAAAATAAATACCCTGCCACCATGAATGTTCTTTGGGAGGACAAATGGTACCTTTAAGCACATCATAAAGCCCACTCCTTTTTATGTTGCTTGCACACATGTGCAAGAAACATAGTGCCATCATCCGAGTTTTCGGAGGTGTGGCACCCCATCTTCCAATTCAGTCTGAGTTTGCATGTGCGGCCACAGTTCTCCAATGACTGCTGCAGCTATGGCAGCAGTCCAAAATGCAGTGGCATACAGTTGAAAGGGACAGCTCTGCTTCAGTGAGCAGAGCTTCCCCATGCACACACGCGCAAGCACGCATATTGCATGCTGATGCGCCCTCCCTCCCCCCATGCACTCACTGGGCGGCCAATGGGTGCCCAATCCCTGTCGGCTCCATGCCCCCCACAAAGCTGTTCAGGTGCCATGCTGGAGCCCACCCCAGTGTGGCAAAAATGTTAGCCAACAGGGTGCCCAATCCCCGTTGGCTCTACAGCTGCGCCCCAAAACCTTTTCCAGGTGCCACGCTGGAGCCCACCCTAGCGTGGCAAATCTTGTTATAGCGATAGATGCCCAATCCCTGTCCGCCTCCAGACCCCCAAACAGCCTTTCCAGCTGCCATGCTGGGAGCCCACCCCAGTGTGGCAAACGTCCCCGTCGTCTTCATTAAAACAAACAAACCTGTAAATAAAAGTTCCCCTCAGTCTCCCTGCCCCACCCACACCCACTGCGCACTGCCTACCCACATCCCCCACCCTATACTTACCTCTGGAGCTCGCGCGTCAATCATCGGTGGACCAGGAACACGTCCTGCACTCTTCAAAAGCCGACCGCTCGAACTGAGGAAATGCCAGTAAGCTGTATAATGGAATTAATAGGTTTTTTCAACTTTGTTGCATATCTCAGGCATTTTGGGCCCACATTTTCAACATGGGGTTTTTGGGACCCCTCCTCATGAATTCTTGCACTATCATGGCGTTAATCGGGCCCGAAGGATGATTTCGCGGTCACTGCGCGAAATCACCTTTTGGTACTGATTAATGAAACGACACTGCCAGTGTTCATGAGGTGGGCTTTCAAAAAGTCTATGTTGAAAATTTGGTGAAAAAATTCCTAAAAATAACTGTTTTAGGAGTGCGCATTGTGCAGTTCCTATGCACGCTCGTAAGTTCGTGAATTTTCAATATTTACACTCCAATGACTTCCAAATGCCTAAACAGCACATACAAGCAAGCAACATTCGGCATTGACAAATACTTGTTAAAAATGAATCACAGAGCCAATATGCACCAAGGACATACAGGAGGACACAAGGAGCCCAACTCCAAAAAGGTGAGCTCAGCAAGCAGCCCCACTCCAACCAGTCCACTGATATCCCACAGCACCACAATGCTGGTAAAGGCCCATAACCCTGGCAAACAAACTGAAGAGGCAGAGGCCACAAAGCAACTGAAAATCAGGATCTCCACCCCTAAAACTGCAGCAGGAACCAGGGCTAATGGTCATCATCGGATTCTGGGACAACTTCCAGGGAGACTGGGACACCTCCCAAACTATCTCAAGAACCAGAGGGCCCTTCAATAGAAGGGGTCTATGGAAAGAGACTCCATCATCCATCAGATTATGAGGACACCTCTCTCCACCCTAGCATCTACTGTGGAGAAGGAAGCCTGCAAGCCAACACCCATCCCAAGTTTAAATACAGCAGAGAAACCCTCTGCAAAGGACCCAACCTGCAGAATTAAACTGATAACTGGGACTGAGGCAGTGCAAGCATTGCCACTGTTATGCTAGGATGCATTTAATTCCCTGGGGAAAAGTCACATCAGGCTGAAGAGTAAGGAAAGAGATGAGAGGAGGCAGCAAGGGAAACACTGCTAAAATGCAGAGTCTAGGACAGAATGTGTACAGTCAAATTGTCTAGGTTTGAGGGAGCAGCTCTAATACGAATTGCTCCACACAGTAACTGCTCTGAATAATTGTTGACCAGGTTGTCACCCCCCCCCCCACCCATTGCTCAAAGGCTCTTAGAGCACTCCACAGAGAGCAGGAAAAAACTCACTGCAGATCTTCAAGGCAATCTCTTGCAGCAGGTCATAACACATGGGAGTACAGCCGCAGGTGCAATTTCCTCTGGATAACTTCTCAGCAGTAGATTCTGGCACCTCCCCCTAACACTACCATGTGGTGTCTGCCAGGCAGGTATAAAAAGATGAGGTCCTAACTCCGTTCTTTTCAACCACGATCTCCTTTGGAGCTCTGCTTCCTGTCATCGACTAAGTTCTACACACCAAAATTTACTGCCAACAAGTTTCTATACTAATACCTTTGGATTTCTTATTCTGAAGGTGCTACTGTGGTCACAGAATCATTAAGGAACACCTCCACAAAGTGTTTATTGCCTTGGTCCTGAACACGACTCCAGGGAGCATCTTCTGTAACAGATTTAACAAAGTCATAAAACGTTTAAGGCTTCAGCAGCTCCATGAGTTCCTCATGGAGCAAAAGGTTGCCCCCTTCTGGAGCAGCAGCAGTGCTCCACCACCAGAGAATCTTAGACATCCTCCTCGGGGTCTCACTGCTCTGATGGTGACCCCCTACATCAATGGCACAGGGTTCTGTCAAGAAATATGCATCCAAGACGAATCATGTTTCTACCGCTCCCTCATCGTTGATGAAGGCTTCTTCACAAAAAAGTATGGAGGAGGCTGCCCCTCTTATATCGTTCTCTTCATAGTCGGATTGTGGATTGCTCTCTTCCATAGACAGCTCCTACATTGACAGTGGGTTCTGGGGTCATACTACAGCTTCCAAAGATGCTCCACTTCAGTGCCGTCTTGCCATCATCCATCGATGATGGCTTCAGACCAGTCGACGATACTATCATCTACATTGGCTTACAGTCAGTCGATCCTGTTGTCTAAGATAGCTTACAACCTATCGATAGATCCTACTGTCGATGGCAGGAGCTAAAGGTCTGTCAACAATCCCATCGTTGATGACTGGCCTTCCTCACAGGATTAATATTTGCACCTTTATCGATCCTGGGGTCATACTACACCCCCAAAAACAGCTCCATGTTTGGTTCCACTGCCTGTATTCCATCAGTGGTACCAATTCACTCTGTCCAGTCTGCCCCGGCTACTTCCACTGGGCAGATGGCCATAACTGATGTCCAGGGCTCTAATGAATATCATCCTGGACCCGACTCTGGCCCCGCACTAGAGGGGTCTTCTCCGGTCTCTGCTCCTTCTGCCCACTTCGGCCCAGCAGACAGCCAGCTCTTCCCCCATCTCCCTAGGTGTTTACACTCAGGACAGACACTGAGGACCCTTTACTGCAGGACTGGGATCTAGCCAACCTGGAGGATGAGGATGGCATGGACCATGAGGATTCCTCTCAGTCCTCAGCCGCCGCCTCCTCTGTTAAGGGGAACCTACCCCAGTGCTCCTTTGTTCACCAGATGACTCGATATTTTCTGACATTATGATCTACCTCTAGAAAACATTTGGATTCCAAGACACTGAGCAAGATACTTCCAAAAAGAAATTCTCAGTACTTAGGTGTGCCAGAATGACCCACTCTGGTCATTCCCACTTTGGTGGATGCCTTTAAAGAGGCTATCATGGCTGCATGGAAGCAACCTTTCAAGATTCCCTCCAATCCTCATAAGGCTGATAGGAATCCCATTTCGTGTTTCCAACTCAAGTGGACTTGGTGGTGATCAATGCTGCACAGAATAGGTCCTCTAGGCCTCAGCATGAGTGCTCAGCCCCCAGATAAGGAGTCCAAGTAATTGGATATTATGGGGAAAAGGGGTTTTGTCTGGCCACCTTGCCTCTACATATACTCAACTACATGGGACATCTCCTGAAATATCAGGAGGAAATCCTAAAGGCCTCCCAGGTGACAGTCCAGTCCCTCCTGTTGGGTTCTGTCCAGGAGGAGCAGACTATCAAAATGTCTACTGCGGCAGCTGTATGCCACCACCAGCTAAAGGCCACTTAGGATGCCATTGACACTATGAATCACACATCCTCTGCAGGAGTATGTCTCAGACAACACGTCTGGCTCAGGGTGTCAGGATTTCCACAAGACATACAACAATCTATCCTGAAAGGGGTTCAGTTGTTCGGTCCACAGACCCAAGACATATTGAGACTTGGGCCATACCTTTTAATTAGTATGGACCCTGTACCTTCCTAAAGCCAAAATGGCCTTCAGGGGCTCCTTGAGAGGCTGCCCTTACAGGGGCCACCCCACGGCTCAAAGACCACCTGCCAATAAGTGAAAACCTCAATTACAATTGCCATGTCCTAGAAATGAAAAAATGTTACATCTACTGCCCCCCCAGCGAGACCAGCCTCAGCCTGAAGGGTCTTCCCACAGTCATGGGACTAGAGAGCCTACCCATGGCCACGGGGCAGGTTTCCACCTTGCAAGCAGTGGTGACTATCTCCTCAACCAGTGGCTCTTGCAATTGATCATGACATGGCACACATTGGAGTTCATGGAGATACCTCTTTTGCCACCCAGGGTCTCTCACTACACCCCAGACCAAGCAGAGGTCTTTCGGATCAAAATCTATGCTTTGCTCAAAAAAGGCCACCAAACCAATTCCCCTTCTTCAGAAGGGTGCAGGATTTTACTCAGTTTTCATGGTTCCCAAATGGACAAGGGATTTACACTCCATTTTGGATCGGAAGTGCCTCATCCTCTACATCACTTACCAAAAGTTCCAAATGGTGTCTCTTCCAACACTTCTCCCTTCGCTGAACACAGGAGATTGGCTCTGCTCTCTGTATATGTAAGATGCATACCTCCATATCCATTCCTGATGCACTCGGTCCACAGAAAATGTCTCAGTTTCATGTTTCAGGGTCATTACCCTCCCTTTCGGCCTTTCCTCAGCCCCAAGGGTATTTACATAATGCCTAGCAGTGGTCGAAGCAGCCCTCCGCAGGGACGTTCTCTATGTCTTTCCCTACCTGGATGACTGGTTCCTGGAAGTGTCCTCTAGCCAACAGCTGTTACTCATGCTTCCTAAACCCTGCAGTTCACTCAGGTGTGGACAGCGGTAAACTATCCGAAGTCCAAAATGGACCCTACACAATGCCTCCAATATACTGGAGCTGTGTTAGACACCTCCGTGGGGAAGGCACATCTGCGCATAGCTTGACAGGATGACCAGATTGCTTTGGCATACAGATTAGAGTCCATCAGATTAGTCTCGGCAAGAGACTGCCTCTGCCTCCTGGGACATTTGGCAGCAGTGATACCAACAGTCCCCCAATGCCAGGTTAAATATGAGGATCATTCAGTGGTCCCTCAGAGTCCGATGGGACCAGAAGGAGGACGATTTCACTGCCCCAGGTTCTGATGTCTTCCCCAGCTCTTCAAGCTCTACAGTAGTGGAAGTCCAGAGACAACTTAATGCAAGGCATTCCATTCTGTCCCGTGTCCCGTTCGGACTACAGACGCCTCCTTGATGGGGTGGGGTGCTCATCTGCTGCTTGTCAGCTCCCAAGGATCCTGACCACCAGTGGAGGCCCACCTCCACATCAATGTCTTGGAGTGGAGGGCAGTTCTCCATGCCTTACAGGCATTTGGGACTTGCCTCTGCCCTGGTTGCCTTCAAATACAGATATGGTAGTTCCCTACCTAAACAAGCAAGGAGGCACCCATTCCTACCCTCTCTGCAAAGAACTGATGAGGGTTTGGTATTGGGTGATCCAGAAATACATTCATCTTCTGGCAGTGCACATCCCCAGTGTGTCTATGCCCCAAGCAGATCCACTGCCCAGGCCCATGAGTGAGAAAAATTAGACGTTCTAAATGTCTTCCACCTGTGGGGCCAAACAGAATTGGACCCATTTGCATCTCCTCAAAATGCAAAACTGCCACTTTACTGCTCTCTCGTGGGAGGTCCTGAACTGTGTGGTGGGATGCATCATCTCTTTCCTGGACAGGAAGGTTTCTTTACACTTTCCAGCACTTTCCCCTCATTCAGAGAGTACTACTCAAACTGGTCCAGGGAGTGACATCTACAATTGTCATAGTGTCATTCTAGCAAAGAGATTTGGTACCCTCTATTTCTACAGCTCTCTGAACTGGATACCAATACCTCTGCCAATTTTCTGGTCTTTACCATCATAAGCACAAGGCTCCCTTCTACACCCAGACCTTCACTCTCTTCATCTGCACACCTGGCTCCCAAGGACATAGTCCTCTCATGCTTCAAGGTGTCCCCAAAGGTTGTGGAAGTCCTCTGGGCTGCTAGGAATCTGTCTACTTGGTCTTCCTATTCCAAGAAGTGGAAACGCTTCTCTATTTAGGCATCTACACTGGACTTTGATCCTTATGAGTGTTCTCCGTAGTACATCTTAGATTATTTGCTCTCCTTGTCAGAGGGTGGACTGAAATATTCCTCTGACAGTCCACCTTTTGGCCATTGATGCACTTCATTTACCTGTGGCCAACATCCCTTTGTCCTAGTTACCTTTAATTTAAAACTTTTTAAAAAGGTATTCTGCACCTTCATCCCATCTGGGATCCAGTCCCTGTGTGGGATCTGAATTTTGTGCTTGAAAAATTAACTACAATTTCATTTAAGCCCACTGAATCCAGCAATCTCAGTTATCTTTCTTGGAGAACATTTTAGCTGCCATTATGTTAGGCAGATGTCTCAGTTACATGCACTAATGTGCAACCCTCCATACCTGCAATTTCATAAGTATTGAGGTGTTTTTACGCACAAACCCATCATTTTTGCCTAAAGTTATTTCCAAATTCACTTTAAATCAGACCATTCAATTACTAGTGTACTTTGCGGAGCCTATGAATCTAGGGGAAGCCCTACTTCATACACTCAATGTGCATAGAACATTGAGCATTTACCTTCTATGCACTTCACAGTTGTGAAAAACTGAGCAAATGTTTTTTGCCCCTGGAAACCAGGACGTTAGTGTTTCAAAGCAGTGTTGTCCACATGGTTGGCCAACTGCATTAAGTTTATCTATGCAAAATACCAAAAACTCACAGGAGTTGTAAAACCCCATCTACCACAGGCATGGCTGCCTCTACGACATGTTTGTGGGGCGTTTCTGCCTTGGATATTTGCAAAGCTGCCACTTAGTCTTACTGTACATACCTTCACCAAGCATTACAATCTAGACATTGCTTCTAAGAAGTGTACAGTTTTTCGACAGGCCATCCTACAAGGCCTCCTTTCCCAAGTCCTAATGATTCGCTTCCTCCTCCCACTGGGTACAATAACCGCTTGTGAATCTTCCCGTGTTTTGACCTGCTGCAAGAGATTACCTCGGAGAAGATAGTACTGTTGCTAAAGAACTTACCATAACAATAGATCTTAGAGAGCATCTCTTGCAGCTTGTCATGCAGCCCTGCCTTCCTTCCCCTTTGCTGTTACTTCAGAAGGGTTCCTTGCTCCTATCTTTTCTGACTCCATGAGCTGCTGCCTTGATTTCCCTCCTTGGTTCCCACTGGAGGCCTAGGATAGGTCTTCACATTCAATCTCCAGGATGGAATCAAACTGAAGAGTAGCTAGGACCACCCCCTTTTATACCTGCCAGGCAAACACCATGCGTTCTTGTTAAGGGGAGAGACAAGGGTCGACTGCTGAGAAGTCATCCAGCGTAAATTAATCCTGCAGCTGTAATACCATGTGTTATGAGCTGCTGCAAGACATACTCCAAGATCTACTGTTACAGCAAGTTCTTGCGCAACTGTATTCACACAGACCCTCTGCAAATATCCGCCATCTCCCTCAATGTTTGCAGCATCTTAGTACACTTAGTTGACTTGGAAAGAAATGTTACACAAGAACTTACCATAACAGTACATCGGGAGAATCTCCATTAGGCTGCACCTTTGCAACTGTAAGCCATAACTATAGAGACCACGCGGAAGCTTTTTGCTAGCTGGGGGCCATCCACAATGATCTGCAGTGTCAATGTATATAACGCGGGCAGCCTCATCACGCCTCAGTTCCCTGCCAGAGATTAGCCTCGGAGAGCCACCAACCATGAGGAAATGGGAGACTAAACCAGTACCAGGTGAACAAGGACAGGCATGGAACTGGAAATGGAAAGCATGGAATATGGTGCCTTAGGCACAGCATCTGATGTAAACCTCAGAAGACAAAGGGGGGAAGGAGGCAGGGTACAGCATGACCTAATGGAGATTCTCTTAAACATCTGTTACAGTAAGTTTGTACGCAACTGTTCTGTCTTTGAGGATCTCTCCATTAGACCACTCCTCTGGAATGATTCCCAAGCAATACAAAGTAACACAGGAGGATGGCACAGTCTGATATGTGATCGGGACATTTTTGACATTTCCTTCAGCAGGTCTGATAAGGATTAACGCTGGCAGAATTACTAAGGAGTGTTGGGGACACCCACATTATACTTCAATGCTGCACATCAATGTGTGAAGCCCCTGGCTGCCAAAAAGTTTCCAAATGATACTGATGCTGATAGCTTACAGTTCCAAAGGCGTGGCCTAATGGAGGAGATATCCTTTCAGACCTTGCTGCAGTCAGAATGATTGTCACCACAAAGTGGCAAAATGGAATTTGGGTTTCTGATGGTGCGAGACCAATAATTATTGATTTACATATTGAAGATATTACCTTGGGTGGGCTCTTCATTGCCTGAAGGCTCTCAGAATGTTCAATCACGCCTGCCCAGGGGTGGCGGGGGTTGAGACGCTGGGTGCCACACCTCACTCCGACAACCCATGTTCGGGAAAGAGTACGAGCCACCGTGGGTTGGCAGGAGGAGATGGATTGAGCAGCGGACTGCTCTCCATCTCGGGGAGGAACACCAGTGCACCCCTACAGGAGGCTAGGGCTCAGTGACACTGAGCCGCAAATAGCTGCAGTAGAGCATGGTGATTTCTTTTGATGTGGCGTGTCGACCCCATCATAGGTGTCACTGCATGCCATGATCCTCAAAAGGGGCATAAAAACAAGACAGACAGCAGTACAACAGGATGAAAGAAGATGCCTCACAGGCCCTGCTCCCAGCTAGACACGGCTCTGGCCACACTGGATCCAGTCTCCGGCAGAGGTTGGGGAACCCTGCTGGCCCCACGGGGGGGGGGGGGAAGAGGCGCAAGCCCTCAGGGCAAGTACCAGTGCCAGCTGGTGGATGCCAGGGATGGGGCTGAGGGATGCCCTCCAGATGGGGGACTGCACTGAGGAGCAGAAAAATAGCAAAATAAATCACTGCCCCCATGCAGAGCGGAAAAAGGCCAAGTGCTTCTACGGCCCACACTGACAAGCTCAGCTGTGTGGACACTCTTACAGTCATGAGGAAGCCTAAGAGCATTTGCAGTCTTCCTCACAATGACTGCAGCACAGTTCACTCATGGTTGACTAATGTCCTGCAACTGTTTAAATTGGCACTCTGTGGCAAAGTAGATTTGAGGACAGTCTGGGGGATGGGATATTTTTCTCCCCTAAAGAAGGGAAGGCTAAGGGAGAGACTTTAATAATGGCCCAGACTACTGATGGTACTGTTGATCAGGTCATTTCCCCATCACCCCAAGGCCCTCAGAATACTCCATGGAGATGAGGGAAAAAGGACAAACTGTGATAAAAGAACTTACCACAATAGTAGATCTCCATTAGGCCACACCTTTGCAACTGTAAGCAGTCAGTGTCAGGACCACTCCAATACTTTTTGTTAGCTAGGGATCACCCATAATGTTGTGCAGTAACGACGTGTATATAACGTAGGCAGCCCCAGCACTCAATTCCCTTCTGGAGATTAGCCTTCAAGGTCCTCTTACCATGAGAAACTGGGAGATTAACCAGTGCCAGGCAAAGAAAAAACAAACAAGGGACTGGAAACAATGCATAAAATAAGGCATTGGGCACAGCATCTGATGTAACCCTCAGAAGACAAATGAAGGAAGGATATAGCATGGCCTAATGGAGGGATTGTAAGATTTATTGTTATGGTAAGTTCTTCCATAAATGTCCTTTCACCAAGGATACCTCTTCCATTAGGCCACACCTTTGGAACGATTCCCAGGCAGTACAAAGCAACCTGGGAGAATGGCAGTCTAATAAGTGATCAAGACAGAAGGCCTTGCAGCGCAACAAGGCTAAGCCAGCACACGATTATGAGAGAATGTCCAGACTGTAATGTTTAGTGAAATTGTGGACAGTGCTCCATGCGGCATTAGCAGGCACATTTCTGACATTAGCAACAGAAATTGGCCATACCCCATGTAGAGTGACCATGAGCAGCACCAGAAGTTTACCATACTTCCTATAACAAAATAAAATACAATGAGCTAACTTAGAAACAGACTGACCGCAGATGAGGACTGCTTGGCCCACCCAGTCTGCCCATTTCCCTACCTACTGGATAAGCTGCAGCTCCCAGTTAACCAACAACCTACTTCTTTCTAACCCCCACCAGAACTGCCTTACATCTGCCCATGCATTCTTTAATTCCCCCACTATTTTTGACCCTATGACCTCCTCTGGATGCCATTCCATGCATCCACCACCCTCTCCATGAAAAAACACTTCCTCACATTGCCCTGAGCCATCTTATCTCTACATTCAAACTGTTCCCCCTTGTTCTTGCACATCTCTTTCTGAATATGCTACCCACTTGGACTTTGCAGATTCCCTTGAGGCATTTGAAAGTTTCTATCATGTCCCCCCTCCCTCCTTTTGTCTAGGGTATACATATATTAAGCTCCTTTAGTCTCTCTTTGTATGGCTTCTGGTACAGACCCTGCACAATTTTAGTTGTGCTCTTCTGGACTGCCTTCATCCTGTCCATGTCCTTGCAGAGATGGAGTCTCCAGAACTGCACGCAGTACTCCAGATGGGGTCTCAGTGTCTGTACAGAGGGATAACTTCCTGTTTTCTACTGGTAATTCCACTCCCTATACATCCCAGTATCCCTCCAGCCCTTTTTACAGCCTTCTCACATTTCTTGCTTAACTTTAGGTCATCTGATAAGACTACCCCTCTCCCCAGGTCCCTTCCCATTTTTGTTAGTCTCCCCCCCCCCCCCATTGTATACTCTGCCCCTGGATTTTTGTTTCCCAGGTGCATTACTTTGCACTTCTTTGCATTGAATCTAAGCTGCCATACTTTTGACCATTCCTCCAACCTTGCCAAGTCCTTCTCATCCTTTCCACTCCCCTTGTGCATCAACCATGTTGCAGATCTTTGTGCTGTCCTTCCAGTCCCTCTGCAATGTCACTTATAAAGACATTAGAAAGGACTGGTCCCAGTACTGAACCCTGCGGTACTCCACGAATACCCCCCTTTCTTTGGAGTGGACTCAGTTTACTCTGTGTCCAGTTGTCCAGCCATTTTTTTACCCAGGCTACCACCCTGGGACTCACTCTCAGGCTGGCTAACTTGTTTATTAATCTTTTGTGTGGGACTGTCAAATGCCTTGCTAAAGTCTAGGTAGGCCATGTCCACAGCCCCTCCCTGGTCTAATACTTTGGTCACCCAAAGAAATTAGATTTGTCTGACATGACCTTCCTGCTGTCAATGCATTCTGCCTCCCCCAGCTTGTCCACCCTTATTCCACAACAATTGGGGCAGTGCTGCATTGGGATTGGTGGAAAGCAGTACCAGGTACATCCACTAACATACCCCAACAGAGGGGATTGTTCTTTGTAATGTTAGAGCATTATGTAGCTCTGGTTTCATAGCTTATGCAGAGCAGAGAAGACAAAGTCCATATTGCTTGCCATTTATTAGTACCCCTTTATGTTTCTGCTTATTAGATGCTTGTCCAGCCTATGTTTAAGTTCATCTCCTGTTTTGTTGGCCACCACCTCTATGGGAAGGTTGTGCCATATTTTAGGCACTCTTACTGAAAACCAATATTTCCTTCTATTAGTTTGATAGCTCTTGCCAGCGATTTGTAGGGGATATGCTCTACTGTTCTAACTTTGATCCTTAGTATCAATGTCTAGCTGCTCCCACAGGTCAGGGCCTGAAAAAGCTTTGTAAACCAGACACATGACCCCTTAGCCTGTGGTATTCCAGACTGAACATACCTATCTCCTCCAATCTGTCCTCATAATTCAGATCTTGTGCCCATTTAATAAGTTTGGTAGCCCTCTGTACTTTTTCAAGTGCCCCAATTTCTGTTTTTCCACCCGGGGCCCACAGCTGTGCACGGTACTCCCTATGTAAAAGAAACGTATAGATAGCATGGTGTTTTGTATTTAGGTGTAGCACCTCAAGCTGTATTGTGCTGGAAAATGTATGGATGGTATGGTATAGTTAGTGTTTTGTGTTCCTCTGCTACTGGAGTTGGTACTGTATTTTTAAGTAGGGACGGGACAGAAACTTATGGATATGACTGCACTTTGTAGTTAGTACTGGTATGGGTAGACTAGTGGGCTGTAATGGATGTGGGGCGGTAGTTTGGATCAACATTGTGGAGGCTTGGAGGGTGTCCAATCTGTATCCAGTTGAGAATGCTGGAGGAAATGGTGCTGTGGCTTGATAGAGAGCTGAACAGGATGAGGGGAGGAGGGGCCTGGAGGCAGGCGGGTCACATCCAGGAAATAACATGAGGACACCGTGGGGGAGGAACTGTGTCTCAAGGGAAGTGATGGAGAGGGAGTGCAGGAGCGGAACAAGGGGCCTAGCATTAGTGGAAAGGCTACAGTCGGGGGGAAGGAGGAGGGAGCAGAAGTACAGGTAGGATGGACAGGAAATGGGTTTGCGTGCTTGTGACACTGGTTGCTGGGTTGGGGGAGTGCTCTCAGGGAGAGGAGAAAGAAGGAAACTTACAAAGGGCAGGAGTCAGGAGGGAGACAGGGGTGAAGGGGACAGAGGCACTGCTGGTGGAGTGGACAAAAGGGGCAGAGCGAGGAGGGCCAGGCAGAGGGGAGGGGAAGGATATGGAAGATAGGGAGGGAGCAGTGAAGGGGCAGGGGACAGGACGGGGGAGAGAGCAGTGGGGAAGAAAGATGGAACTCGTGAGCTGGCATGCTTCAGGATTGGATACCCTGGGAAAGGAGTGAGGGCAGGGACAAGGAACGAGAAAGAGGGTGTACTAGTGCTGGATGATTTCATATTTAAAGGGCTAAGATGGGGTGCCAGGGGGTAGAGGCACAGCAGAATATGGGTGGAGGCTATACCTGGGACAACAGCAGACAGGGTGGGGCAGGTGGCTCTTAAGTGTACAAGGAGGGGGCAGAAACTGCATGTAGTGGTGCATGCAAGGGCACAGCTACAGATATGCCTGGCATGCCACAGCATGTTCCCGACCTGTGCCGGGGGTAGCAGGAGCCATCTGGCATGTGTGCCCAGAAATTTCCTTTTGCCTTCTTTTGCATGCTTTTCCCACACGCAACGGTAGTTTCAAAGTTTGGGAAAGGGGGGATGGTCTCTCCAATGACTTGCACACCTGCGTCCAGCTGACCTGATTGAGATAGATGCTTTGTTCTCACTCAGGTCTGCTTGAGAGAAAAAGACATGGCTAGTAAGGGGTGGGCCAGGTGGGCTCTTTAAATCCTCCTGGAAGGTAATGCTTGTTCTAAGTATTTGGAGGAACTGTGGAGTAGTTGAGAGTTTGCCGGGGGAGTTCTTTTTGAATGAGCTACCGGGTGGAAGCTGTAAATTCAAGACAAAGTATTCGAAATAGAGTGACTGACTCAAGGAGCAGAGGAGCCACTGCGTCAAAGGAGCATTGCATTTGCTGCCAGCCTAGGACCATCTGGGGGAGAGATTGGAGCAAGGAGTTGTGATGGGAACAGTCGGAATGAAGGAAAGGAGACAGTTTTGCTGCTTCTGGTGCAGTGGGAGAGACTTGTGGAGAGCTGAGCTGCTGAGCCAACAAAGGGAGCCTTAAGCAGAGCCAACCAGTGCTTTGTTGCCTTGCCTGCAGTCTACTCTTCTCAGCCGCCTGAGCAGTCTTCAGAGTTCCTGTGTCAGACTCCCTGGAATTCCTGCTTGCCTTCAATAAGTTGCTTTTTTTGCATGATGCCACTGACTAGCAGGTTCCGGTGACTTCTGTGTTGGTAGCAGACTCGGTCACATAGTTTGACACCGCTAACCGTGCATTTCACTGCCGCCTGCTTCAACTGTGTTTAGCCTGCCCTGCACTAGCCAGGAGAACTTTAGACACCAGCACACACCACTGACCTTTTCACCTACCAGTCTGAGTGAAGAGACCATCCTTATCTGCTCACCAGGTACTTTCGGGGGTTATTTTGTGGCATTGGTGTGGTGGGTGGGCTATCTAGTAGAGTGTGTGTGTGTGTGACACTATAAGACAGCATCCAGCATGGCAAACAACCTTGGGGCTCCATCAGCTGACCAGAGCCTCAGGCCAGGGCTATATATTATACACTTCTAACTCTAAACGCAGTTCCCAACCACACATTTCTGCTGAATTCATTTAAAATGTTATTGCCCAAAAACTTGTATTAATTATAGCCAATAATTAATACAAGTCATTGGGCAATAGTGTTTTAAATGAATTCAAGCAGAAATGTGCTTTGGAAACTGCCTTTAGGGCTAGAAGTGTTTTCTTTCTGTGCTGTTTCAGCTTCTAAGAAGGATATAATTAACATGTCATTGGTCCATGTTTAAAAGGAACTCTGCAGAAATGTGTGCTTTGGGAACTACTGTAAGAGTTGGAAGTGTTTTCTTTCTCTGCCTTTTGTTTGTTTTTACTCCTAATAAAGGTTTGGTGTCAGTGGTTGTACGGGGTCTTATTTAGCATGACTGTTCGTTGTTCCTAAAGGAGCACTTAATGCATAATAAAAATAAATACCTAGGATTGAAGTAGCTGCTGCTGTTAATGCTGTCCATGAAAACCAAGTGATGTGCCTAAATGTGCTAAGGTATTATT
Source organism: Neoceratodus forsteri (assembly GCA_016271365.2). Taxonomy (NCBI): domain Eukaryota; kingdom Metazoa; phylum Chordata; order Ceratodontiformes; family Ceratodontidae; genus Neoceratodus; species Neoceratodus forsteri. The sequence goes on along the minus strand of CM057453.1, from coordinate 1,425,796,725 downwards.
TTATTATTATGAAAGTGCTTGTTTATACAATAAACAGTTACACTGAACATTTTGAGAACGTAGTGTCCAGGTGCGGACAACTGCAAAATTAGGCAGTCAAAATGTTAAATCACATTATGATCTGTAAAGATTTCAATTTAAAGAAGAATCCTCTAGTGAGAAGTGTATTTTTCCTTCTCGGTTGTGCATTTAACTCCTAATAAAAGGAGTGTTAGTGCTACCATGGTATCTTATTTAGCATAACTTTGGGCAGCGGCCCTTGCAGTATTCTGTGTTCCTTGTTCCTCCCTCCCTCCTGTTTTTCATATGACTTGGTATTACTGCTGCAGTAAAGGATAATGATTAGAGCAGCTACTCTTGCCTGCCTTTTTCAGTTAGGCCAGTGCATACGCTCCATGTATGCATGCAGCTCAAGTCTTCCAAAGCCATGTTGTGGTTGACCGTGACAAATTTATTAGACATGTATTCCCATGTGTTAAGAAATGTAAATGTTCTCACAAAACACGTGTTTTAAAAAATTCTTAATGAGTAATCCAGTAGGAAGTCTCTTCGTGCATAGCCTGTAGGCTGGTATTCACGAGGGGGAGTTGCATTGTAGCAGGTGATTTGGGGGTCTCCAGAGTGCAGACAATATTGGGTCTTTCTTGATCCTTCCCACAGTAAAAATATGTTTAATGTATAAAGTCCGTTCTTTAATATTTTGGAGAACAATGAAATTGATAGATAAACCTCATAAGCTGGGGTAGAAGTTTGGCTAATGGGCGACTGTATTTCCCCGGCTGTGTTGCGCCTACTAAGGGAATTGCAGTAAGCATGTATGGCACTCGCGGCTGCTCTGCTAGAGAAAGATTTTTATAGCTAGCGCCAGCTCTGTGGACAAATGCTCAGATTTGTAAGTCTAATTAGGCATCAGGTACACACCATAATCACATGAAAGTGCCAGTACTGTACCAAGGTAATACAGCAGCAATTACAAAAACTTGTAGCAGCAATTCAAAAATCTGAGTACCTAGGAGTGTGGGGGTGGAATGCCCCCACAGAAAGAATAATTGCTTGGATTATTTAACTAGAAAATTGAACACAATATCACAGGGGTTGTGGAGCTTGGAGCACCCCCACTGAAACAATATCACAAAGTCTGTTGATTTTGCTGTTAAATCGGTGCAATTATTGGCCCCCCACACACCCACGGGTGCTATGATGCAGACATTGCATTTGATTTTGTAGTTAAATAATCAGAATTCTTTCTGTGGTGATGCTCTGCCCCCCCCCCCACCTCCCCAGGTGCTCCGATGTTGGTACAGTGACATACTATGTTGGTGGTGCATCCTGTGCAGTTTTATGATATTCCATTTGACTTTCTGTTGCTGTGTGGCATGCAAAGTGAATAAATGTTCAGTAAAACAGAGATCTGACTCCAAGTCTGAGTGTGAATGGTCCTCTGTGGGACTAGCTACCTTGTTGTGGCACAAAGGCTTGACAATTGGGAAATTGCAACTAAAAGCCAGTCTAGATCTGAATGTGTGTACATTTCATCTTTACATTTTTATACAGAGATGCTGCAGAACAAATGACACTTGTGTCAGAGGGGTGGGGCGCGGAGAACAGTGGTCTGGGGTAACAGTGCGGCAGCTTGGTGTACAAAGCTGAAATGTCTCGCTACACCCCTGGGTGCAGGTGGGCACTAATGACCTGGCAGGGGAGACAGTGGAAGTAGTGAAGAGGAGGTCTAAGGAATTATGAGGGCTACGTGAGGAAGTGGGGGAATCAGTGGCCTTTTCAGAGGTGCTCCTGGTACCCTGCACAAGTACAGGAAGGAAAGGGAGGATTGGTGAGTTCAACAAATGGCTGGGAGAATGGTGTCAGTCCAAGGGGTGTGGGGTAGTGGGGGGACTGGGGCAGTAGCTGGGAAAATAAGGATCTATATGCAGGGAATCTGCTGTACTTTAGCAGGGAGGGGAAAGGGGTATTAAAGCAGATAACTGAGGGGTACATAGCATGAAGGATAGATTACAATTATGTGGGGGGTGGCAGGAGGACAGCTAGTAGGCAGGGATCCCAGAGGGTCTGAGCATGCCTACCCCCCAAGCTATCTGAGGGGTATTTGAGGTGGGGACACAAGGAGGGATTAGGAAGGGGGAACCAGGGTGCGAAAGGAGAAAGACAGGCTGGAGGGTGGTCTCGCTGAATGCCAGAAGTTTAGGTAACATCAGCCGAATTGCAGGCTCTCTTGGCCGTGGGGAAGATGGACATTGCGGCCATCGTGGAGCCATAGGCCACCCAGAACCAGGACTGGGATATGATGATCCCAGGGTACAGGATATTCATGAATGACAGGACTAGTGGGGAAGGGGGGAGGGAGAATGGCGATCTACATAAGGGAGAGGATGTTTATGAGACAGGAGGGGGTGAAGGGCAGGACAGAGACCCTATGGATGCAAATTCAAGACTAAGAGACACTAAAGGTGAGGGTAATGTATAGGCCACCAGCTCAGGGGGATGATCTGGATAGGGAGTTGGGAGAGCAGATAAAAAAGTCTGTAGGATGGGGGGCTTCAACCTCTCTGGAGTGGACTGTAACACCCCAACCATCATGAGTGCAAAGGAGCAGATTACTAGATGCATTTCAGGACTGCTTCCTGGTGCAATTGGACCGTGAGCAGACTACGGAGGGTAGGACTCTGGACCTGGTATTAAACAGGGAGGCTGTAAGGAATCTGGGAGTGGAGGACTCCCTAGCTGGGAGTGACCATCATACGGTGCGATTTATATGTAACCCCCCTGCAAATGGGGGTTCCCAAAAGACTTCCAGGAGCTTGCTTGAATGCTCCAAGCCTGAATGGTGTTTGGCATTTAAGCCATTTATCAGTTAGTGTTTTTAGAGCCTCTGGTACTGTCTCTTTAAGAGCTGTCTGCTTGCAGACATAATTAGTTTGTATGGGGGGACTGTGTGCTTCTCTGAGTACCACTTGAGCTGCTGCTAATTCACTTCATTTTGCAGTCACTAGGAGTGCAAAGGAACCTATCTGAAAGATGTAACTGTTTGCCAGAAATTATTTAGAGTAATAATGAAATTACAGTTTGTCTAACCTGCTTTCTTTGCAGTCAGAACTGTGTCTGCTAGTTCCCCATTCTAGTTTTGAACTGCTGAACTGGACCAATCAGTGTGGGGTAAGCTAGCTCTAAAATGGTGCCTTGGAGAATCAGAACTTGGACTCATAATCTGAGCCAGCCACAAGAGGATTGTATGGGCAGTGACTCTGGGAGATGTAGTTTAGACTTCAGTGCCTTTTGGACCAACAGCAGCAGTCTATTGTGAGTGACAGCCAATCCAGTCAAGAACTAGGAGGAACTCAAAGGAAGTGCCCAGTTTTGTCGGTTGGAGCTTCAGTTGAGCTTTGGCAGTGAAGAAGGAAGGAGCCTGTGCTTTTCAGTGTGCAGTTTTAGTCAAAAACGTGTGTAAGGCCCAGAGTTCCGGTCTGCAGCTTGTGTAACAGCTTGTTAGGACTGAATCCGTCCTGTGAAAAGAATCAAAGGATCTCTGAAGAGTAGAAACCAGGCTCACCCTGTAGAAGACTGGAAGAATTGCTGAAAATTGCACTCGGTCTGTCAGGAACTGAATCTGCTGTGTGTTCTCCCGGTATTGTGCAGTAATTGCATCGGGATACAGATGCAGCCTGCCTGGTATAGTACTTTCTTTTATATGGATGTGTGAAGAGGTTTGTGTACCTCAAGTGAGCCCTGCTGACATTGAAGGACCCTATCTTATTTGGAGGTCGTGAGTACTAATTCAGGGTTGCTCCCTGTTGAATTGCCACATTAAATCCAAATGGAATTACTGTACTGCTGACTGTTTAATTCTCCTTTTCTCTGTGTGAAAGGGCCCCTACCAGCTGCCACGGTTTGGACTAGCCACTAGGGCTTGGGTACCCAGGGACAGTAACTGATAGGGATAGGCCTGTGCACAGAGCCATAGGTAGATTATTAGAGTGATAAGCTAATTAACCTGATTTCCCCTGTCCTTGTTATATCCCCTAAATAAATCAGAGCTGCTTGTTTCAGCAAAGTTATACTGCCTGAGGTATTTGTCTATGTTAAAGTACTGTACTGTGATTGTTGCACTGTATCTCATTTCACAGGAGGTCCCAGTGCGGAACCAGACCTGGGGTAAGTGTATACTGTGAAGAGTAATTCTGATATATTGTGTGGGCCACTAGTGGGAAGAAAGGGGGGTTGCAGTGTCCCAGAGGGCTGTGACCAAGTTAGTTTAACTATTGCAAACCCTGACCTCTGGGTGGAGGCACCCGCCATTGGATCCAGGCCCCTCAACCTGTTAGTGGCAAATCAGGCAGGGGTAGTAGCCCCTGGGATAGCGCCATCTAGGGGTTACATATACTCAATATGGGAAGGATAACAGGTGGAACAGGTACCAGGGTGATCACCTTTAAGGGAGTGGACTTTAAAAGGGTGGGGCAAATTTTGGTTGAGCATCTGGTGGGAATTCAGACATGCATGAGTGCCAGCCAAAACTGGAATATTAAGAAAGGGCTCGCAGAGGCTACTGAGACCTGCACCAGGACATGGAGCAAGAAGGGGAGAGCAAAGAAGCCAAGTTGGCTGACCCAGGAGTTAATGGAAGGGGTGACGGTAAAGAGAAAAGCATTCCAGAGGCTTAGGAAATTGGGAGGGGACAAAGATGAGTACATAAAGTTCAGGGAGGTAACCAGGCTAATCAGAGCAGCCAAGGCTTCATGAGAGCGGAGACTGGCACAGGGAATCAAGGACAGAAAAAAGGACTTCTTCAGATACATTGGCAAGAGAAAAACAAGCAAAGACCAGATTGTGAGGATTAAGAAAGATTGGGGGGGTGGAGAAGGGGGGAGGACTAGGCAGAGGCAATGAAAGTTCTTCTGCTCTGTGTTCAGGAAGAAAAGAGGGGGGAAGATACCCAATGGGAAGGGTGGAGTGGGCAAAGGGGGCAGTCAGCAGGGGCAACTGATACCAGAATTAGAGGACAGGGTGCTGGAGGGACTAAGGGCACTGAGGGTGGACAAGGTGCCGGGGCCAGATGGCATTCACCCTAGGGTATTTGGGGGACTAGCGGAGATCCTGGCAGGACCACTGGCAGACCTGTTCAGTACATCACTGGACACAGGATACATGCCACAGGACTGAAGGATGGCCCATGTTATGCCCATTCATAAAAGTGGCCCTAAGGATCATCCAGGAAACTACAGACCGGTAAGTCTCACTTTAATCATGGGTAAACTCATGGAGCCAATCCTAAATGAGAGACTGATAACCTTTCTAGAAAACAATGGGCTCCAAGACAGCCATCAGCATGGTTTTATATCAAGCAGAACCTGCCAGACAAACCTAGTAGGGTACTATGACTGGGTTACCAGGGAACTGGACAGGGGTCATGCAGTGGACATCGTATATTTGTCCTTCAACAAGGCTTCTGATTCAGTGTTGCATGGGAGGCTAGGGACAAAAATGGTTAACTGGATCACCAACTGGCTGAGGGGTAAGCAGCAAAAGTTGGTGGTAGTAGGAGAACTCATCACCAAGGGACATTACAGGTGGGGTGCCCCAGGGTTCAGTACTGGGACCAGTGCTGTTCAGGATATACACAGCAGATCTCAAATGGGATCTGGAGTAGGATCAGTCTGTTCACAGACGATACTAAGATTGGTGCAGTGGTAGATAAGAGGGGTGGAGGGAGCTGCAGGAAGACCTGACCAAATTACAGGTGTAACCCCTAGATGGCGCTATCCCAGGGGCTACTACCCCTGCCTGATTTGCCACTAACAGGTTGAGGGGCCTGGATCCAATGGCGGGTGCCTCCACCCAGAGGTCAGGGTTTGCAATAGTTAAACTAACTTGGTCACAGCCCTCTGGGACACTGCAACCCCCCTTTCTTCCCACTAGTGGCCCACACAATATATCAGAATTACCTTCACAGTATACACTTACCCCCAGGTCTGGTTCTGGCACTGGGACCTCCTGAGAAATGAGATACAGTGCAACAATCACAGTACAGTACTTTAACAGACAAATACCTCAGGCAGTATAACTTTGCTGAAACAAGCAGCTCTGATTTATTTAGGGGATATAACAAGGACAGGGGAAATCAGGTTAATTAGCTTATCACCTAATAATCTATTTATGGCTCTGTGCACAGGCCTATCCCTATCAGTTACTGTCCCTGGGTACCCAAGCCCTAGTGGCTAGTCCAAACCGTGGCAGCTGGTAGGGGCCCTTTACACAGAGAAAAGGAGAATTAAACAGTCAGCAGTACAGTAATTCCATTTGGATTTAATGTGGCAATTCAACAGGAGCGACCCTGAATTAGTACTCACGACCTCCAAATAAGATAGGGTCCTTCAATGTCAGCAGGGCTCACTTGAGGTACACAAACCTCTTCACACATCCATATAAAAGAAAGCACTATACCAGGCAGGCTGCATCTGTATCCCGATTGCAATTACTGCACAATACCCGGGAGAACACACAGCAGATTCAGTTCCTGACAGACAGAGTGCAATTTTCAGCAATTCCTCCAGTCTTCTACAGGTGAGCCTGGTTTCTACTCTTCAGAGATCCTTTGATTCTTTTCACAGGATGGATTCAGTCCTAACAAGCTGTTACACAAGCTGCAGACCGAACTCTGGGCCTTAACACGTTTTTGACTAAAACTGCACACTGAAAAGCACAGGGCTCCTTCCTTCTTTACTGCCAAAGCTCAACTGAAACTCCAACCGACAAAACCGAGCACTTCCTTTGAGTTCCTCCCAGTTCTTGACTGGATTGGCTGTCACTCACAATAGACTGCTGCTGTTAGTCCAAAAGGCACTGAAGTCTAAACTACATCTCCCAGAGTCACTGCCCATACAATCCTCTTGTGGCTGGCTCAGATTATGAGTCCAAGTTCTGATTCGTCCAAGGCACCATTTTAGAGCTAGCTTACCACACTGATTGGTCCAGTTCAGCAGTTCAAAACTAGAATGGGGAACTAGCAGACAGTTCTGACTGCAAAGAAAGCAGGTTAGACAAACTGCAATTTCATTATTACTCTAAATAATTTCTGGCAAACAGTTACATCTTTCAGATAGGTTCCTTTGCACTCCTAGTGACTGCAAAATGAAGTGAATTGGCAGCTTGAGTGGTACTCAATCAAAGAAACACACAGTCCCCCATACAAACTAATTATGTCTGCAAGCAGACAGCTCTTAAAGAGACAGTACCAGAGGTTCTAAAAACACTCACTGATAAATGGCTTAAATGCCAAACACCATTCAGGCTTGGAGCATTCAAGCAAGCTCCTGGAAGTCTTGGGAACCCCCATTTGCAGGGGGGTTACACAGGAATTGTTGGAGGCATGGCAGCTGGGGTTCAATGCCAAGAAGTGCAAGGTACTGTACTTTGGAGCAAAGAACCAGGAGAGGAAATATCAGCTGGGAGGGGTACAGTTGGAAAGCACAGTGGAGAAAGAGGATCTAGGGGTACTAATAACAGGGAATATGAACCACTCAGCTCAGTGCAGGAAGGCAGCTGCAAAGGAAAACAAGATGCTTGGGTGCATAGTGAGGGGAATCTCCAGGCACTGAGAAGTGATCCTACCCCTGTACAGGTCACTGCTGTGGCTGTACCTGGAATACTGCATGCAGACCATTCTTGAAGAGGGTCAGATTGCTGGAGGGAGTGCAGCATAGGGACTTGAGGGAAAATCCTAGGAGAAGAGGCTGGTAGAGCTGCAAATGTATTCCTTGGAAGACAGCAGGGATGGGGGGATACGATCAAAACCTTCAAGCACCTAACAGGTATTAACAGGAATAATACAGAAGGGACTCGTCAGATCAGAAGGGGAAGGGACACAAGAGGGCATCAGCAGAGACTGGAGAGGGGAGATTCAGGAGGGAAATCAGGGGACACTCACGGAAAGGGTGGTAGATAGGTGGTACACTCTACCTGAGGAGATGGTATTGTGTAGAATGGCTGGAGGATTTAAGAGAGGGTGAGACAGAGTGGGGGTATGAGGAGGGGAGGGTGGGGCTGTTGCAAGTTGAGGGGCTAGCTGCACAATCGAGTAGACTCAATTGACTGTAAGGCCTATTTCTGCTGACATTTCGTATTTTCATATGCCTTGGGTCCTGTGCCCCATTGGCCTCTAGGCACTCAATTCTTTCTTTCAGAAGTGATTCCATCATTTTCCTTGAGGTCAAACTAACAGGTCTGTAATTTCCAGCCTCTTTGCTCCCACTTTTGTGAAAGGGAAATCACATCCACCCTCCTTCCAGTCCTTGGGTACCACAACATCCTCCCATGATTTGTTAAAAGGGGTAGTCAGTGGTGTCACTAGTTCTAGTTTTTAGAATTCTAGGGTGAATCCTGTCAGGTCAGATTGCTTTGTCCACCTTCTGTTTCAAGAGTTCTTTCAGAACCCTTTCTTCTGAGAATGGACTGGTATTGACTCCCCCCATCCAGAATGCTTCTATTGATTGGATTAGGTACTTCCCCCTCCTCTTCTGTGAATCCCATGCAGAAGTATTTGTTCCATATCCCCGCTTTTTCACTGTCACCTCTGCCCACCCACCCTCCCCTTTATTAAGCCTCTATTCCTCCTCCTTTGGTCCTTCTTCACTCCCTAATGTCTATAAAAGGTTTTATCCCCCTTCTTAACTGAGTTGGTTCTCATTTCCTTGGTTTGGGCCTTTGCTATTCTGCCTGCCCCGCTCCCTTCAGTTTTAACAGGTACAGTTCTATGTCCTGCTCCTTCTGTTTCCTTATACTGTACTTCCTTAATTCTTTTTCTCCCTAACCTTCCCACCACCTCTTTTGAAAACCATAGTTTTTATTTTTCCTTTGTTTTGATAATTTGTACAGATATTGTTTAGACACAGCAGCACCCTCTTCCATGGGGCAAATGAAACAAAAGGCTGTGCGTCTCTGCATCTCGGTGCAGAGTTAACAGTATTTCAATGTTCTACATATACCAAGAGTAGGACTATGTCTCACCCTGGTTAGCATGCTCAGTGTAAGAAACAGGAAGGTGTATTGTTTGGTTTAGTGTGTTCAGATATCACCTTCAGCAGAAACTTGGATTCTTAGTAGACGGTCTTTCTGAACAATCAAATAAGGAGGCTCACACATTCAAGCTTGAAGCTCTGAAATTCTCTGTGCAGATGTCAAAGCAACTGAAATAAGCCTCAAGTTGCAGCATGTTCAAAAGGAGCCAAAAATCAACCTCCAGTTGGGCATCCATAGCAACATTAACAGGGCATGGAATGCTGATATAGCAGTCAAATGCAACCTACAGGAATACTGTAAGCCTGATTCAGATGGAAGGCAAAGTATTTCGGAACAGAACTTACAGGACACATAAAAGGGTCCATGTTCCTAGAAGCAGACCACAAGGTGAAATGCTTCCAATTCAAGGAATAAAGATTTAAGAGACTGGTAGAAGACTTCCTAGCCACAGGCAGGACATCAACAACCTTAGAAGACACTCCCCAAAGTGAGAAATGGCTATGTTTGCAGGAGCCACGCATGTAGATGCAGGGACTTCTGGTCTGAATAGAACAAACCATGACACAGGTAGCTCCACCGCCAAATGCCGCAGAAGTGGAAACCATATCCGACAAGATCATAAAGGAGCAAGGATGACTACTGTGGCACTCTCCACTCTTAGCTTGAGTGGATCCTTTGTACTAGAGGGATGGGGGGGGGGGGGGAGAGAATGCATACAGGAATTTCCCTTTCCAAGGGAAGACAATGAGTCTTGCCAAACAAACTCCAGGCCCAAGAAAAAATGAGCAGAAACAGCAGTTTTGCATTATGTGGGGATACAAAAAAGTCCAACACTGGACAACCCTATCTCACGAACAGGTCATTTATCATGGAGGGCAGCAGTTCCCATTCATGAACTAGTGACAGACCTGCTTAATCTGTCTGCGAGATGTTTTTGGGAGCCAAGAGAAAAATGGCTGACAGCTAAAATTCGTGAGATATTGCCAGTACCACACTTATTTCTTCCCTGCAGGAGTGAATGCCCCCCTTTTGTTTATGTAGTTTAAGACAATGGCACTGTTGGTCTGTATTAACAGAAATGGGGCAGAGGTGATTCTGAAAGGCCTGGAGGCTATATAGAACAACTCATCTCCAAGACATTTATATGCAGATTGACGACCACCTTGGTCCAGGACCCTTGTGGCCAGAAGGGGTCAAGATTTATTTATTTCGTTTTTGTTGACTGGGAAGGTGAGCTAGACAGCAAAGTTGCCCATTTTCAGGCACGACCTGGGAAATTGCATACAATGGGTGAGAAAACAGTGAATACAAAGAATAAATCATGTGACAACAAGCAGTACAATTAGCCAAAAGCATTGGTCAGGTAACAAAATGAAGCCATGAGTTAGGCATGTAATCGTTTTGAGCACCCCAACTGGAGCCTGAGGCATCCATGGTGAGGATCTGTACTGCAGCCAGCACAAGGAGTGGAACACCCATGAGAAAGATTCTGCAGTCCATTCACCACAGAATAAGTGCTCTGCGAAGAGATGTGATGAGAACCATTTGTTCCAACTCATCCATCACCTGATCATACTGAACCCAGAGTGTCCACCATGGGATTCTCATATGAAGCCATGTAAATAGCACTGTCACTATGACAGCAGCTATCAAGTCCAGGAGCTGTAACATCTTGGCAGAGATGCTTGGCCTCCTATAAACCAAGTGCACCTGAGAAATCAGGATGTCTTCCTTTTCCATGTCCAGTACTGTCCAAATGTATTGCAGGCTTTGACATGGGGTCAGCAAAGACTTTGGCATATTAACATTGACCCCAAGGCATCGAACAGTTCCTTGTTCGGGAAAGGGTGCGAGTACAGTGTTCCTGGAATTGGCTTTCAGAAGCCAACTGTCCAAATAAGGGAAGATGTACTAAAGCCATTCTCCTGTGAAGGGTTGCTGTAAGCACTGCCAAGAATTTGGTAAAGACTTGTAGAGCAGAGTATAAGCCAAAGGGCAACACTTTGAACTGGTAGTGCCTGCCCTACAGCATAAAAGCAGAGGCATTGTCTGTGGCATTTCCTGATCATGATGTGAAGGTTGTGTGTCTCACAAACAGGGGACTGACTGTTCCCTGGACATACGAGGGGGAATTAAAGGCTGCAGAGATGCCATTTGAAACTCTGTATCTTATGTATAGATTGAGGTCTACTAGATCCAATGCTGCATCTAGATCTGTCCATTTTGGGACTAGGGCGTATCTGGAATACAACCCTTTGTTCCTGTTATGTGGAGAAACTGGTTCAATAGCAAGTTTTTAAAACAGGATCTTGACCTTCTCCTTTAGTGGGGATAAATGGCCCGAAGGATAGGAGGAAGGGGATGGAGGATGATCTGGAGAGGTTGCTGTTAATTTCAGAGTATGCCCCTTTTCTATTCTATCCAGAATCAACTCATCCATAAAATGTTCTCTCCCCACTGTTTTACATGCGAGGATATCCTCACCCCGCCACACCTGCCCCAGTGGGGTACAGCGGGGAGAGAGATGGAAGAGTCGGATGGAACCAGGGGCAGGAGGGCCACCAGAAAAAATTCCTTTGGGTGCTTCTGCATGGGGGGGAGTGGGCCCAGGAGGGGATCAGCACCTCTGCTACAGCCCTGAAAGTAGGATTAACCCCCCCCCCGGACAGTCAGCCAACAAAAAGATTCTCTACTACACCCTCTAGTAGGTGTAAGATGAAGGATTTAACAGACCATAAAGTCATCTTAGAGGACTAAAGGCCACAAAGTGCTTCTTCAACATCATGTCAAAACAGTTTGGAGCACCTGAACGATGCACTCAGAACAGCCTGCTGCATTAGCAAAACCAGCTACTATGAGCCATGAATGAACTAATACAGATACCAGAGCCTGTAGCCCTGGAAGAGGCAGACACATCATAAGCTGAACGTAGCAGACGTTTTCCAACTTCAGTACAGCTGACAAGTACTTAAGCAAGTCATTTTTTGAAGGGCCATCAGGTAAAGCCTGAGCTGCAGCCTTTCAAAGGCTATTCTAATATTTTATCATATGGGCTAGGTAATTTGCAATCCTTGTGTCCAAGGATAGAGGGGCAAAAGTACACTTGCCCATAACATTCAGCCTCCTAGCATGTGCCCAAGGGCATTAGAGAGATCATGAGCAGCCATAATGATTACAGGGTCAATTTCAGGTTGAGCAGCACAGTAACACTTACCAGACTGAGCAGAGTATTGCTCACCAGCCCTCCTTGGAAATGCAAGCAAGGTATTGGGCCTATATCATGTAGCAATGATAGCATCCTCTAATGCAGGTTACACAGGAGGAATTCTAATAAAAGGTGTACAAGGGACATCCAAAACTCCATACGATTCTTTTTAGTGGAATCTTCCACCTCCATAGCAAAGTTCATGGCAGACTGAATCTACTACAACATGGCTTGGAAAGAGGGAGCTTCATGGGGAGATCTGGGTATGTAAACCACAAAGTTCTCACTGCAGGGTAAAAAGGTGGAGCTAGAGGGCAGACTCCCTTCTTCATACTGCCTCTAAATACATGTCATTATCCATAAGGTCTGGATTATTTTCAGCCTCATCACCAACAATACAGGGAGCCAGAGGGAACCAAAGACATTGGTAGTGGCTGAGGGAGGAATCTGCTGCATGCTTTAAGAAGCCATCAACGAAGGCCCTGGTAAAGGTGGGACCCGTCAATGGCATAGCTACTGTCTGCAGCAGCAGCTATGTAGCAGGTGTTGAAACATTTCTAACTACGACCCCACCACAGCCTGGGAGTCTATTGTTATTTATTTCGTTAGTTTTTGTTGACCGGGTAAGTGCACTAGACAAATCCTGCCTATTTTCAGGCACAACCCAGGGGAGGGGGATACAGATGAATTTCAACTGACCTTGCACCAGATTAAGCTGTTGGTGGTATTTTTAGTGAAGAGGGGAAATTTGGCCAGGACACCAGGGAAATTCCCCTACTCTGTAGACGGGTGGCGCAGTCCGTCTGTCTGCAGGGATGGCTGAGCTCACTTTGGAGCTGGAAGCTGGAGGTGCAGGATGTCTTGCAGGAGAAGAGGCTGTTCATCTCACAACACCCTGCAAACTACTATCGCAACCTCGACAGAAGCCCTGGAGTCAACCGGGGTGGAAGACTTTCGTCTATCTGTGACACCAGTTATTTCTGAAACTGGTACATCATCTTTAAATTTCAATATGGATAGCTCTCAAGCATTGGAAGAAAAACGTACCATTTTGCAACGGCAACTGTGCCTTTTAGAGGAAGAACTGAATCAGAAACATTTAGAACTGGATTCAGAAAGAAAGTGTAAAAGTAGCTCTGAGAATGCTTCTTCTTCCTCAATGATGTCTAAAGTATTTGTGGTGGATTTTGGAATGCTGGAAGAACACAATCGGGTTGCTAAGGAAGCGTTTGAAGTGCCAGGAGGTCCCGGATGGTCACTAGAACGAGCCCTGCAGAGCACTGGTTGGAGCCAACTGGAGACAGGAGAATGGATTTCAGACCCAGTTATACAGCAGCAACCCCTTTCAGAAGCTCCTTTGCTATGGGAACCTATTGCGACTTTTTCAACGATTTCAAAATCGGACACTGCTACTGTTTTACCCAAGTCTCAGGAATGGTCGAACGCTGAGGCTGATGTTATGGTGCAAGGTAATGTACTGCAAAACTCTGACTCTCCCATTCCATTTCAAGTTTCAAATGGCTTATTGGGGCCTTCTGTTCCAAACAATGCTACAGTAACTGTTTCTGCTGCTGAATCGGAGCCTTTGAACTCACAGGACCCACAGCAGACCCAGACATCAGAAAATGTTTCTCGTTCTACTTATGCAGACTTATTTAAAAAACCTATTGAATTAGCAAAACGACGGAACGCTATTAGACTCAGGTATTTGGGGGGCATGGATCCTGCTCCGGATAGGTACTATGTGGGTCGCATTTTACTTAATCATTGGGCTTTACACCTTCGGAGGTCTATGCATTGATTCATGCTCCAGGGGATCTAACTTTTGATGTCAGTTTTCGGACTCCTGAACTTTTAGAACATTTTTGGGTAAAACACATGACCGTAAAAACAAATCCTTTATGGACACCTTTTCAAGTTATCCCCTTAAAACAACCATTTAGAGTAATAACTATTTTATTTAGGAATGAGGGAGTTAATATTTCTGACATTCTCTATTGGTTAGAAAAACATTGTGAATTACAGGGCATCCCTGATCCTATCTTGGATGCAGAAGGTTTTTGGAATGGGGGGTGGAAAATGAAGATAAAATTGCATCAAACTGTAGATGGTTTAGAACACTTACCAAACTGTTTTTACATAGGTAGGGATAAGGGATTCATTTTTTATCCAGGACAAACCAAACGTTGTTTTAAATGTGGATCTCCGCGACATCTTAGCTCGACTTGTACTGTCCAACGCTGTACATGGTGTGGGGAAATGGGTCATGTTAGTATCCATTGTATGAATACTCTTAAGTGTAATCTTTGCAAAGATAATGGTCACAATTTTATGGAGTGCCCCTGGGCTGCTCACAATACTGGGGAGGCGGATTATGGTGTACAGGACTTTTATGTCCACAGGGCCACGAAACCCACGATTCCCTGCTCCTTTGAACCGCAACCTCAGAGGGGACAGTCAGAACATGTTAAACACTGTTAAGCTAACTACCTCTTCTGCCAATACTGTTATAGGAAACACCTTGCAGGATTTGTCGACAGACCATGTTGATACGCTTGCTTTGGAATCCCACGCAGGTTGCCTAGTTGCAGAAGGTATGCCCCCCCGCCTTCTCCTTCAGTATTGACAGTTCCATCAGCTCCTCTCCAAATGAAGTTGCCTGTGCCACAGTCTCCACTTCAGCACAATGCACAACTTGTGCTAGGTATGCCTGAGACCGAAAATAGATATTCAGTGTTGTCAGTTGGCAATAATGGGATAGATAGGGATTCTGATTCTGCTTCATTAGCCTCTTCTCAGATGGAGCTTAATTCAGATAATGAGGTACCTAGTAAAGTTAAAAAAAAAGAAAAAAAAGTGTTTCTAAACCTAAAAAGGAACCAGGAAAAGTGTCAGATTGTTTACTGCAGTTACCTGATTGAATGGTTTCTTTTTCTAATGGTGTTAGTTATAATATTAAAATAGCTAGTTTAAATACTAATAGTATTCATTCAGTGGTTAGAATGCTAGCTACTTTTGATTTATTTTCTACTTGGAAATATATTGTTTCAAGATACCAGACTATATTCTTTACAGGATTTTGCTAAGGCTTCAGAGGCATGGATATGGGGTCCCAGTTATTGTGTCTTTGGGGGACCTTTGTTCAGGTTTAGAATTTGTTTTACCACTCCTTATGTAAAAGTTACACATATTGTAGACATTTTACCCGGTTGTGCACTTTTATTAGATATCACTTTAGCTTCCATAGATTTCAGACTAATTAACATTTATGTTTCACAAACCAAGACTGGTAGAATTTCACTATTAAAAAAATACGGCCTTTTCTTTTTACAAGTAGGAACGTTTTATTTGGGGGTGATTTTAATATCACCCGTACGACTAAGGATAGACATTTTTCCACTTCAAAAATTTACTGTGACTCATTTTCTAAACTCCTTACTTATTCAGTCAGGGTCAACTGATATATATTTACACCACACCACAATCCCTCATACTTTTTTTCCAAGGAAAAAATCTTCCCGTATTGATTACTGGTTTGTTTCATCCTCCCTACAAACCAGTATGCCAGATGTCTCCTTAGTGGCTACGTCAGATCATGCACTCCTTAGTATCACCCTTTCAAAATGCCATAAGACCTCTCGGGGGTCTGGATATTGGAAATTAAATTTATCTTTATTAGATATTCCAGAGGTTAAGGAGGGATTTCAAGCTATTGTTGCTAGACAATGTGTTTTTTTTATATGACAGTAAGCAACTATGGTGGCAAGATACCAAACAAGAATTTCGATTTTATTTTAAAAAAATAGGTAGATTATTAGGTAAATATAAAACTCAAGAATATTTTGCTACAAGACATTCTTTTATTATGTTTCAGGACCATATTATGAAGGGTCATGTATATGATGAACAGGAATTTCATAATTTAAAAGTTCGACTGACTCGATTACAATATGATCGTATGTCTTCTTTGCGGCAGGAACAGAGGTTTGGTATTAGTGGTACTAGAGCCCATACGAATCCTTTTGATTTTTGTAAAGCATCTAGGCAGAGAAAAAGATACAACAACTCTGAAATAATCCACTGGAATAGTAATACATGAGAAAGAAGATATTTTAGAGGAGGTAGACAGACAGCCTAAGTTATTGTTTACTGCAGGCTTAAGGCCTACGGACTCATGTATTCAAAAGTGGTTATCTTCTTGTCCTCTTCAAAAGATTCCTGATCATTTAATCCCCAGTTTGCTAAAACCCATCTCTATACATGAAGTAAGAGAAGTAATTGATAATTCTCATTTAGGAAAGACACCTGGTTCAGATGTCTACCAAATGAATTATATAAACTATTAGTACCTTGGCTACTAGATGAACTAACAGGTCTTTTCACATATAGTTTGAACTCTGGACTTTTACCTTCCAGTATGTATGTGGGACTGGTTATATTATATAAACAAGGTGATAGAGCTTGTTTAGACAATTGGAGATCTATTACCCTTCTGAATAGTGATTATAAGATTCTTTCCAAAATTCTTAGTAATCGTTTATTTCTTTGTTTAGAAGCCATAATTCATCCTACTCAGTTTTGTTCTGTACCGGAAAGATCAATACAAGATGGTCTTATTTTATTACGTGAAATTTTTTCTAGAGGTCATTCAGGTGACCTTCTGGGTTTCATCCTTAGTTTAGATCAGAAGCAAGCGTTTGACAGTGTCTCACATAATTACTTGTGGGCAAGTCTTGATCATATGAATTTTCCAGTATTCTTCATAGAATGGCTGAAAACATGTTACAGTGCAGCCTTGGCAATCCCTTTTGTGAATGGTTGGTTGGGATGTCCTGTTTCAGTTACAAGGGGTGTTAGGCAAGGCTGCCCTTTAAGTCCCTTGTTATATATTATTTCTTTAGAACCCCTTCTTACTCTAATGCTACTGATATTAGGGGTTTGTCCTTTAATAGTACGTGTACAGAAATTAAAAACAATTGCATATGCTGATGATCTCTGTCTTACTTTGGCAGATCTCCCATCGTGCCATGTTACTGCGGCCTTCTTGATGGCATATACAGAGGGCTCTGGTTCACAAATAAATCTCACTAAAAGTACGTACTTTCCTCTTAATCTAGATCCAGTAGTGGTAATGGACTGTCCGAATATTCCGGTCTGCATTGGTCCAGGTAAAATTTTAGGCATTTATTGGGGTATGGAAGATCCTGCTAGATATAATTGGGATCTTTCTTTAGGGATTGCTCAGACAAAGTTAATTTGGAATAAATGGAGGATGTCTAAAAAGAAAAGGGTTTTTATGGTGAAAACCTTTTTATTAAGTATGTTTTTATATTTAGGGGCAATCTTTCCCCCTCCGTCATCCCTAGATACTGTCCTTTATGGATTATTTTTTTCGGCTATATGGGGTAGTAGATTGAACCCTATCAAGAGAGGTATATTGTATCAGGATTTTAGGATGGGAGGGATTAAAATGGTAAATCCCATTGTATTCTTTTTTTCTTTGTTCATTTCTAAAAACCTGTGTCCTTTGTTACGCAAAGTTGGGAAAGTTTGGGAAGACTGGGTAAGGGATACTGTTTCACCATGGATTTCAGGATGGGGATTATCTAAAAGTATCCCTAAACAAGTTTCTCTGTTAGGTCTTCCTGAATATTTTAAGTCATGTTTTTCAAAAATAAAGCTTTGGGGACTTTTCAGGATACATTTAGAAACTTATCAAAGGAAAACATTGTATGGGAAGATTATGGAGACATTTTTGATTCCTTCAGCGTTTACGGTATATACAATTTCTGAAGTTTCACAAATTGGTGATATGCTCACATCAAAAAGAATCCCTGCATATATGTGGGATGTGGTTTGGCTTACGGCTCATTTAAAATTAAATGTGAAGGGGAATCTGAAACATAAGGGAGTGTCTGATATAAATTCCCTCTTGGGCAACCTCTGTCATGCACCACTTGAAACTGTTCAACATTTGTTTTTCAATTGCTCATATGTGGTCGAATTTTGGTCATATGCACACATTCAGTGGCAGACATTTCCTTTGCAAACTTTAACAGACAGTGTTATTTTTTGGAATATTACCAGCTTCCTGGAGTCGATATTATCCAGATACAATTCACGTAATTTTGTCATGCATTAAATATCACATTTGGCAAGCACGCTGTGCGTGGTCCTTGCAAAAACAGTATTTGACCCCATACAGTTATTTTGGAAGATACACACCACTATTCTTAAGATTTATTATTTTGAAAAAAGAAGTTTTACAAAAGTAATGTTTCAAAAGTATTGGAAGCATTTACACTGGTTAGACACAGGGTAATCTTCAAATTGAGGTTATTATTGCTTACTGTATGGATTTCTTCTTGTATATTCCTATATGCTGATTGTTTTTTCTGTGCTAACAATTTCTGTATATTATATATTTTATTTCTGAATTTTGACTGTGTTCTGTCTTGTATGTTGTACAAAATCATTTATATATGGTGTGTTTCAATGCAAAATTTCCCCAACTATTCAGTGGGGAGAGGGGTGTATATTGTATACTGTTTTTTTTTTATTTTGTATGAACTAATACTTATTTTTGTCTTTTGATTATTACCTTGTTGTAATTATGCCCTTACTATTGATTTGTATAACTTTGTTATGCTTTGTTCAGTTTTCAAATAAAAAATTCCCCTACTCTGCTGCTGCATTGTGGCCAGTAGGGGGACCGGCCGTCGTGATGGCCATTTGGGGCTCAGACTCTGAGCAGGACGACGTCCTGGGGATAGGGGAGTTGGTCTCCCTCCATATCTCCATTTCACAGGAGACCATTGGTACTGAACCCTGAGGACTACCGGGAGAAGCTTCGCTGCGGCGGGACACTGGAGGAGAGATGCATAATGCTTGTTCCCTTACCTCGGGAGCTAACGGGAGCGATACCAGAGACAAGATATGCCAGGATTTGGATTTCCAGAAGGATTTGGCTGCTTTTGCGAGCTCTAGGGCAGAGGGACAGGTTTCCCCCTTGAAGGCTTTTGAAAGGGCTTTGCATTGCCCGGCTCCATTGAGTCCTGTCAGCCATGATGTGACGTGGTCTGATGGGACACTGCACTGCATTCTGGAGCCAGGAGAGAATGCGGAAGTGTTCGACGTGCCAATTCGCGGTGTCTCAGTCATCAGGAGCAGGTGAGACTGGCAGTATTTTGCAGGCTTCCATGTGCCAGGAGTCTCCCCTTAGCTCCTCCGCACCGGCAGCAGGACCAGAAGCATTGCCTCCAGATTCGGAGTGTGACGGAATGGCGAGTGGTCTGCACTTTGGGGCAGTTATTGTGACACTAGCTACTGATAATCTTTTGGGAGAGATGACTGCATTACCAGCAGGTACTGTACTAAACAAGGGGATTGCAAATGGAGTTATGGAGTCCCACCAGCAAGTTACATCGGGTCCTACTGTTCATAGCCCACCTGGTTGTGGGTTTGAATCCCACCTGTCAGCCTCAGGGCTAACTATTGCTGCAGCTCTTTGGGGTGCAGGGTGGGAGAAGTCCCCTTTGGACGATTCCTGGACCTCCCCTGCATGACCAGGCCCCATTCCTAAAGGTGACTTACTGGACATTACAGACCCTCTTGAGGTCCCTTCAGGCTTTAGTCTTTCCCAGGCCCCATCCTGGCAGGCTGGAGGGGCACACGGTTCTGAACAGGGGATATTGCAGCACAATGACTTGTCTAGTGTTGGAGATGTGCCTAAGACCCCCTTATTGCCCACTATGGTTGTTCCTTTGTCTTTACCGCATACATCTCCTATGGACATAGTAGGGACTGGGGGAAACTTTAGGCAGGTGTGTCTGGTACGACCCCTAGGCCCTCATCTACAAATGCTTCTGACAAGAATATAAACTCTGACTTTGCCACTTCAGCACCTGGACCTTCTGTCGGACCTCAGCGGCCTAAGACTTTTGCTGGCTTATTTCATTCCCCTCCTGAGCAGGCCAAGCAGCGTAATGCTATCTGGCTTCGTTATAGGGGTGGGCTGGACATATTTCCGGATCGTCTCTGTGGGAAAAACATTGATTAAATCTAATTTGCAATTTTCTCCCTCTGAGATATATGCATTAATAGATATGTCTGGTGACAATTATTTTGATGTCCGCTTTAAAACTGCCTCAGGGTTAGATACTTTTTGGCATCGTTATCAGGCTGTTCGTCATACCCCATTGTGGTCCCCTTTTTTTGCTATTCCCCTTATGAAACCAACTATTAAAAATGTTACGGTTTTGTTTAAAAATGAGGGGGTAGCAATAGAGAATGTTGTACGGTGGTTATCTTCCAAATGCACTGTGTTGAGTTTACCTGATCCCATCATTGACTCAGTTTTTTTGGACAGGGGGTGGAAATTGCAGGTTAAATTACCTATTAATGGGAATATACAGCACTTGCCAAGTTGTTTTTACTTAGGTAGGGATAGGGGTTTTGTATTCTACCCTGGGCAACAGAAATCTTGTTTTCGGTGTGGGGCCCATACCCATGCAAGTAGTGCTTGTGACCAGCTTAAATGCTCCTCATGTCTAGGCTCTGGTCATGCAAGTCTAAATTGCCCCCACCCAGCTTATTGCAATTTGTGTAATGAAACCTCCCACTCTTAAAGATTGTCCATGGGCTTCCCATAATAATCCAGCAAGGCCTACTGATTCACAGAATGAGACGGTGACTCAGGCCCAAAGATCTACTCAGGCAAGGCCCCAGTTTCAGCCTTTTGCTTCTGCAGTGGTCCCCCCCCCGCTCCTCCTTCTTCCCAGATGGATCCGGGGTTGGAACCACCACCCCTGACAGTACCCACATCTAGTCCTGGCTTAGTGTCTGGGGAACTGAGTTTACTACCTCCGGCTACGACCTCTTCCTCAGTGATTGCTGAAGAGCAGCCTCCAGTCCCTAGCACGTCGGCCCTACCTTGTGTTAAGGATGATATGCCACTTCCTGTGGATACAGATTGGGTCCCAGTGGGGAACAGGAAGTTGACGAGGAGCTCTTTGATGAAAGGAGTGCCCCTGCCTTCTGTATCTCCCCCCACTGATGTGGTGGTTAAAAAACAGTTTGCTGTTTTATCCAAACGAAAGCAGGCTGTGGATACTGAGGATGATTCGGATGCCTCCTCTGTTGCGTCTTCCCAGGTTGAGCTATTGACCGATTCTGAGCAGGTGTCCGGGGATGTCCAGCTTAAGAAAAAATGCAAGTTAAAATCCCCAGGCAAGGGTCGAGGTAGGAAAAAATCTTGATTTGATCTGTCTGATATGGAGGATGTTGTATCTTTTGGGAGCTTAAATGCTAATAGTCTCAAAAATGTTGAGAAGACGGGCTATTTTTCCTTTTTTTAAAAAACACCCCACCCCACCCACCCCACCCACCCCCCACCACCCCACACCCACACACGACACTAGGCTCCATTCTTTGAGAGAGATTGGGCAGGCCTTGTGGTGGAATTTTTATATATCCTAAAGTATAATACCTTTATGTTCTAAAGCTTATTGTACCAGAGCTTATAACTGTTATATGTGATTATAGCCATATAGATATGTTGCTTCTCATATGCTCTAAAACTATCTGCTTTGTTATAGCCATATAGCCATGTTGCCTTTCATATGCTTTAAAACTATCTGCTTTGTAAAACAGCCATAATGAATGTGCAGTTCTGTGCTAACTAAAACAAAAGAGGTTGTTTGACAGAGATAAGAAAACCTTGAAAATTAAATGAAGTGAAATAACAGCTGGTTGTAACTAAGATAAAGGGGAGACACATAGTAAGTATAAAAAAAACAACTCCTTATACGGAAAGTGCTGAATCTAAGGTTTTTGCTAAAGATAAGGAAAAGCTGTTGTTAAGCATGAGATCACTGTTAGACTGTGAAACTAAAAAAGGTATATAAGCTTCTGTGAACAATGATCGAGGAGCTCTCTCTCTTTTAGCAGAGACTCCCACATATATGTGTGCAGACAATAAACTGAGTTTATTGGAATAACCATTGGGTGTGGTTATTGAGTACATAGAATTTAAGGTAAAGTATATACAGTAAAGAGAATCTGCGACCACAGCCTCCAGGGGCTGGAGGGATGGTCTGTCCTTTTGGTCCTTGGCTGAGGATGTGTGTTCCGGAGTAGGGATACTGGTAAAGGGGGTGGATATTCATGTTAACAGACTGATTTGATTCATGATCGGGTACTTAGGTGTCACTCCATCAACAAGAATGGCAGTTTATTAATATTTATAACCGTCAAGTTAAAACTCAGGATTCAAACGTAAACTTATTCAGCCATTTCTCCATTCATCCAAATCAGTGGTTTTTGGAGATTTTAACCTTTATTCTGGCATTATCTGATAAAACTGGACTTACGCAAAAATTATATTCCGATTCCAACTTCCTTAACACTTTGTATGTTACTGCTGACTTACGGGATGGGGCTGCTTTTGGTGTACTCCCGCCGGAACACACTTTTCACCAGGGTAGATTTTCCACAAGGATTGATTACTTTTTTCTTTCTCATTGGTTGGCTAATGTACGATATTCGGTTCTCCCATGTGAGTTTTCGGATCATTGTGTGCTACTGTTGCACATCGGTTGTCCCAATAACAAACCTGTGACGCATACCTTCTGGAAAATGAATATATCTGTTTTGGAGGAGGAAGGTGGGTGGCAGGACTTGTATGGGTTTCTCCAAGACAAGGTTTCAGTATTTGAATTATACAATAACCCAGCCTTTTGGTGGCAGGATACTAAATCTGTTATTAAACAATTTTGTAACAGAATTTCTAAACAAAAATCTTTGGAGCGCTGTTTCTGGTACCTTAAGTGCTGATGCCAATTACAAAGACTGCTGTCTTGGCAAACTGAATGGGGCCTGGATTATTCAGCACAAATTTGGCAGGTTAAAACTAAGATGCGTTCCTCTCAATATGAGAGAACGACAATTTCTCGAACAAAAGTATGGGAGAAAGGGATCTGCTAAAATAGTCAATCCATATGATAACCACCAACAGGCTGCATCTAAATGTATGTCCTCTTTGGTTTCCCATTCTGGTAGCAGGATTACAGATAACTGGAGCATTTTGGAGGAAGTTTCCTTCCATACTCAGTCATTGTATGGGCAGACTTACGAGTCAAATGCCTGGGACGGCTTTTTGGGTTCCTTAGAGGTTCTTACCTTGTCACCGGAGTGTATTAAGGTTTCAAGTCAATCAGATGCCTGTGCTGAAGTGGACTCTTATTAGTCATTTGAAAACTACTGTCACCCCTGGTCCTGATGGCATTCCCAATGAATTTTATAAAAAAAAAAACTAAAACCTTGTTGATACCATATTTAACGAACGTATAACGTTATTTTACAAGGCCTCTTGCCTAAACCTCTCGCATTTTGACAGCTACTTGATTTTTTTATATAAACAGAAAAATGATAAGGATAAGTTGGACAATTGGCATCCTATTAGTTTATTAAATTCTGATTGGAAGATTGTGTAAAATTGTCTCCAATAGACTCACAGATGGCTGCCCAGGTAATTTACTCTACACAGACTTGTGCAATTCCAGTTCATTCCATGCTCTCCCAATTTGAAAATTTTGTGGGAAGTATTTGATGGGAATACCACTCAAGGCTATGTTCTTAGTTTGGACCAGACTAAGGCTTTTGACCAGGTTCCACATAGTTATTTTTGGTGTTGGAAAAATATGGGTTTCCTGCGGATTTACTCGGCTGGATTAAAATCTTGCATCGGTCTGTCTGCACAACGCCGCGGGTTAATGGATTGCGAGGCCCCCCATATCCCTATCAAGAGAGGGGTACGCCAGGGATGTCCTTTAAGTCCCCTGTTGCATGTCTTTTCCATCGATCCTCTTCTCCAGAAATTGAATGGGGAGGGGACCATTAGACATACCTCTGTCACACCAGATCTTGTATTTCCCTGTGCTCTTGCCTAAGCAGAGGACATCTGCATTTTAGTAGTAGATCCAGCTTCTGGGGAGAGGGCAATTGAGATCATCCATTCCTTCTCCCTAATTTCTGGATCAGAGTTAAATACCCAGAAAAGTGTGGAGTGTGCAGTCCATCTTCCATCACATGCGATATCGCCAGAGATTGGAGGAATTGATATTTAATCCTAGAAAATTTGTATTTTGGGGGTTATTTTTTGGCCCACCTGATGCGGCGGCGTGTAACTGGATTTCAGCAATGGACAGCTGAATCCAAAATTGTCTGCTGGTAGCGGTTCCCTATGACCCGCAAAAAACAGATTTTTTTTTTTTTTACTTAAAACTTGCATTTTGCCTCTATGTTTATTGATTAGTTATATTTTTACTCTTTCTCTTGAGGCTCAGCTTTATAATTTGTTTTTCCAGTTACTTTGGGGTAGTAGATTGAACCCTGTGAAGAGATCAGTCACCTACTGGCCTATTAAACAGGGAGGTCTTCAGATGGTAAACCCGGTGCCATTTTATTTTTCCATTTTTGTAAACGCTAATATTTTTCCAAGTAGAGTCAACCAGACATATTGTTGGGCCCTTAACTTTTCTTCCCGTTCCCAATATTTTCTGGATAAATGGCAAGCTCCTGTGTGGAAACCTTTTACCAGAATTCCACCCGGAACGTCTGGATACCTTATTGAAATATTTTAAAAAATTAAAATATGGAAAGTGTCTTATGATACATTTATTACAGCACAAAGTGTTTATACTCTTCCATACTGCAAACCATGTTCTTGGTGTCACCCTGTTTTGCTGTACCCTGTGATTCCCACTGTTTAAACAGTTTTTGGAAGACAGGATTCCAGAGAAGATATGGGATACCCTGTGGTTGTGTTGTCACAACAAATTTAATGTTAAAGGAAACCAGATGCATAACATACATGTGATTATGTAAAACTGTGCAAGAGAGATTTTGAGAAGTTAGGAGATAGATTGGCCTTTTAGGAGGGAGAATGCGTAAACGCACCACATTGGCCATTAAGTAACAGGATATATACAGTATATATATATATAAAATACATATATACATATTTACATATATAAAATACATATATAGGAAGCTGTTTATGGTGCGTCACAAGAATTGATTGTAGCAAACCAATGGAAAAAATATATGCAGCTTTCTACATAAATAACAGCATATCAGATTATGCATTAAATCAACAGCACATAATTTACCACCATAAATTGTATTCTCTGAACTGGCTGACAGAAGTGTAAATAACCTATTTATTTTTGACAACATAAATCCATGCTTATCCACTCTCCGAAAATAAACATGGATAAAGCAGGCATAACAAAATACAAAGAAATGGATGTTTTTTTTTTTTGTAAAATGGAAGTTACCACTTCATACATTGACTGTCAGACTACAGTACAAATTATTTTATTTATTTTGTGCCGCGCCAAGTGTCACTGCTAGATGGCGCCAACGCTCCACAGATAGAATAGCCTCCCGAAATCAAGTTTAAGAGAAAGGGATGTAAAGAGAGAAATACTGGGATGCCAGATGGTGAAACGGATGACTATGTAAATTGGGAGGTTTGCTTTCCCGTGCGGGGGATCGGGAGTGTAGTTAAAAAAAAAAAATGGGACTCTCCCGGGCAAAACGGGAGAGATCACATGTATGACATAAGCAACTATCAGAACGGTACTATGTTCGAGACATGTGTGTATGTATGTTTGAATCCATGTCGCACCTATTTTTTGATTGCCCGTATATTGCCCCACTATGGTCTCAGCTGAGTCAGTCATGGGGATTACCAATGTTCTCTGCCTTAACATATTCTGAATTGGTTTATGGGGACTTTGGACCTGGTTGGCAGATTTTTTCCACCCGGAACATTGCGGGTTCTGTTTGCAGTCTGCAAATGGTGCATTTGGCATGACCGATGTATGTTTGTGTTGCAGCAAAAAAGGGTTGCCTTAACTGTTCTCAGGGAACATATCAGGAGTGAAATTTCTAGTATTTATTGTTCAGGAAAAAAAAAAAAACTACCTGCGCCTTTAGTGGCATTTTGGTGGAGAGCGTTACCTTTAATTTTGTTTGAAGGGGTTACTTGAAAAAGAGAAAAACAAAACACAGCACGTTTTCTGAAAGGGGTATGGGGGGGCTTTTGATTCCGTACCAAGTTTTTGTTGTGAATTTTTTTTTTTTTTTTTTTTTTTAAACTTTTTTCGCCTGTATAGAAAATATGGTGATTTTTCCTTTCTGTTCAATACCTATATGTATTAAGATGTATGGATCTTTTGTTTTGTCTTGAGTTTTTGTTTTCTTATTTTGTTTTCCAATAAAAAAATGCCCCTACTCTTTTCGATAAGTGCCATGGGATCTTTAACATATACCTGAATTACCACCAATCCAGGCAGATGGGACCTTGGTTTAACGACTCATCCAAAAGATGGCACCTTAGAAGTGCAGCACCCCTCATGCTGCACTACAGTGTCAGTACTGGGATAGTAACCCAAGTGCCAGATGTGGCAGCGGAACCCACAGCTCTCTGATCTCCCGGCCTCAGAGGAGAGTGTGCTACCTACTGAGCCACTGACATTGTGCCCTGAAAAGGGTCCAGGACTAGTTGTGTCAACAGGCCAGAGTTGGACAATGGCAGCAAAGTACTGCCCATAATAGGTACAGCAGTGCCTGAGCAAAGTCCCAACCTTGGTGTCTCAATGACTGTAGGGGAGGCTCTATCTGCCTGCAGCAATGACCTGGACCTCACTGGTGAAGCAACCTTGTCCTTAAGCTTAAGGTCAGACACTTATTCTTTTGACTTTGACAATCATTTCTTGTTAGATTACAAGGGAGAAACAGGCATGGAATCTGTAGCTTTTTTAATGGTTTTCAATATTTTAAGAAAGAAAGTTTTCCAAGGCCTTCTGACATCACCTTGTAGCCTGGTTGAAACTCTGGCAAATCTCTCAATTCCTCACACTAAGAGGTCCAAACAGCACACCCAGATAGTGAGCGTTGTCCAAGTAAATCTTGTAATCTCCGGTACAATAATGGAACAAAAGTTCTTTTTGGCAGCATACAGAGAATTGAATTAAATATACTTAAAAAAAAAAAAACAGCAGCAATGGCCATTGCGACACTGTTCATCTTCAGCAGGTCAGACAAGGATCATCAATGGTGGGATAAACAGAGGACTGTTGAGGCCACTGATGCTGAATGTCATTAAAGATAGCACCTGTCTAGTAAAGTGTCAAAGTGGTCCTGACACCGATGGATTACAATTCCAAAGGTGTGACTCAGAGGAGATATCCTTAATCATGATCTACCACTGCAGCTTACACGGATCCTCTCAGCCAGGCAGAGGTTTGCATAGCCTTTTTTTTTTTTTT
The DNA here is from genome assembly GCA_016271365.2 of Neoceratodus forsteri. Lineage (NCBI taxonomy): Eukaryota > Metazoa > Chordata > Ceratodontiformes > Ceratodontidae > Neoceratodus > Neoceratodus forsteri. The sequence continues at coordinate 1,425,769,155 of CM057453.1, read as the reverse complement.
AATTATTATTGTTACTATTAGTAGTAGTAGTTCATCTTTCACTACTACCTGGCCCTGTTCAGAACCAGTCCTAGGCACATTTTCTGGCTTCCCTGGTGTCCTCAGCCAAAGAACACTAGAATAGCCAAGTCACCAGTGTAGAGACTGGAAGTGGCTGCCTCCTTGCCAGGTCAGGGATTTTTCCACCTTGGTTCCCCCTGAGCCCATGTCAAGTGCAGTGTTGCATTGTCTGCACTCCACACCTGCTGATTCAGCCCCTGGCATCGATAGTCAAGTCACCTTCTCTGATACCGTACTTCTCTGCTACCCAGAAACACTAGGTGTGAGCTGCTAAGTGAGATATCCTGTCCCCTCCACCCCCAGAGAAGACAGCTATCTTTGGGAAGCTCAGTCATCCCTCCCTCCTCATCCTTAGAGTCACCCATGCCCCATTTCCAAACCCTGGTTGCCAGCATGGTAGCTGAGGCTCCCAGGATTCAGCCCTCCATTACATGGGGCTGGCCACATTTGCATGATCTTAAAGGAATCCCTTTGAACATATACAGTCTTCCTCACAATGGCTGCAGTGTGACCCAGCCCACTCATGACTGTTTTGGGAGTTGCAGTACTCTATATTTGAGTCACCACTCCAAAGAAATGTAGGCTGTGGGATGAGATGGGCATCTCCGTGATCTCTTACCAGTCTCCAAGTAGCGAGACAGTCCAGATAGAAGACTGCCTTCAGTCCAAGAGTCAGTCCAAATGTTCTACCAGTCACACCCCCCAAAGACCATCACTCTCCCCCAACGTACAGCTAGCCAACCCTTCTCCCCTGCCCCAGGAGAAGCTCTGGACGAGGGAGGGAGCAGGGTGAACTGAAGCAGGAATCTCCCTCTAGATTTCTGCCCCCTTCCTTACTCCTGACATCCTACCAAGTGTCATGCACAATTGGTGTAAACCTGAGGCCATACATTCATTTCTCCACTTGCAGCACAGCAGCCAAGTCTGTAGGGCCACGCACCACCACAGGACACTAAGCCGGGCTGAATTGAATATGTTCAAAGAGTGCTTAAGTGTACTGCTGCGTTCCAATTCTACCAGGGACGTGACTCAGGAGGCTTATGCAGTATGATTAACAATCTGGGAGGAGAGAAGTTACCCCTCAAGGCCAATAGAAAAATTAAAGGCTTCACCCATATGCACACTGCAGGGAATGACTGGCTGCTAACCAAGATTAACATGGAACTGTGAGTAGACGTGCAGACCAAAAAAAAGTTCACTATTCATGGGAACACAAGCCTACAGAAGCAGAGCTAGTGCAGGTCAATCCACCAAAGACAGTCAAATGCTTATCCCTAAACAATGACAAACCAATCTAAGGCTTTTGGTAGATGTGTTTGGTGGCCGGAAATAAGTACCTTAAATATACAAGGGTCTTTGTAGTAAGAAACCCACGCCACACTAAAATGCAGACCCTTCTCTTAACTTCCATTCAGAAGCACATACAAGAGGAGACTGGCTCACACACAAGCACACTTACAGGAAGTGCTCATTCTCTTAAAGCTGTACTGTCTAACATTTCTTGAAGTTATACTACACATAAATGCCTCCTGACTTGGCTAGGAAATACTTACATCAATTCAGAAGCAATATGAAACTATTACAGTTATTACTACAATGACCCTTTTAGTCTGTCTGTCATTACGCTATATCTCTACAAGTCCTTTCTCTTTGGACAACGTCATATGTCCTGACCAACGTAGTAAGACTTGCGGCTGTTGCACTGAGATCTGATTAGCATCAGCCACATCTTGTCTCAAACACTGTGGTTCCACTATCTCTTCATGTTCTTGTTCTGGAACAAATAATGCTGGATAACTACCCCAACTCTGGGTATTCTTTTTTCTGTCTCAGTTCTAGTATGTAATTGGTCCATGTGTTTTTTTCACACTCCTCCAGTCGAACACTATAGACATTTCCAAACTCTTTTCCCTGCCATGCCTCCTATCCATCTCTTCGGGCCTGCATACATTCTGACCCACACAAGATAATTGGGTTTGAAGAATCTGGTCCTAGAAAGCATTTCAGTTACTGACTTATAAGCTTAGAGGGAGAAGAAGATCCAACTGAGTTACAATCTGATGTCCAAACAATTCTGCAGGGGATATTCCTGTGACACAATGCGGTGGTGTTCGATACATCACAAGGAAGTCCAAAAGGGCTATTTGTGTAACCTCTAGGTGGCGCTATCCCAAGGGCTACTACCCCAGACTGCTTGGCTAGTAGAAGGTTAAGGGGCCAGAGTTCTGAAACTGGTGCCTCCACCCGGAGGTCAGGGTTGGTAGTGGTCAAGCTAACCTGGGCACAGCCCTCTGGGACACTAACCTCCCTCTTTCCTTACTAGTGGCCGGAACAATACACAATCACTTTCACAATACCTCAACACACCACACAAGTACCCACACTGTTTGCACTTACCACCAGGGCTTTCCTCTGGCCCAGCCCTGGGGACCCCCTGTAAAACAAGGTTACATACAGCAAATAAGGGCAGTACAGTACTCTTGCACAAACTGGAACCACAGTCAGGGTAAATGCAAAAAAGTGTTAGATCAGATTTTTTTTAAGGGAGTTGAACAAGGGAGGGGCGTAATCAGGTTAATTTGCTTAAAGGCTGTACCAATCAAACAGTTATGCATGCACTTCAGAGTCCATAAACAGTCACACACTCTGGGTACCCAGATGGAGAATGGTGGGCTAGCCAGGAACTTTGCAGCTAGTTGGGGCCCTGTGATGGAAGAAAACATGCACAACACACACTATTTGTAATCCGGAGCCAGAGGGCTCAGTTCATGAAAAGAAAACAAGACAATCAGATGACACTTAGATTAGGCTGTTGTTGCAGTGAGCTACCCTGATTACTCACGATACCAAAGACTGGACACAGGCTGGATGAAAATCAAGAAAGCAGGTGGTTAATCTGGAGTGCCAGGAGAAGCAGGGCCCACACGAATCATCGAGGTGTCATTCCTGTTCAAGTGTGGAGCAGGGAGCTGATCCCCAGGCAGGTCTCTCGTCGATGGCTTTCTCTGTGCAGTGGGTAGTCTGGCTGGGCCGGTGTGGCAAGGCCCTGGCCAAATGGAGACAAATTCAGATACAGTCCGTTCTGGGCTGGATACACAGCTTCCAGCAAGCAGAACACAGTTCACACAGTGGGGAACCAAATCATGACCCACTAACAACTCACAGCACTTTTACATGCAAGGAAATTCTACTGTACCAGGCAAACCGCTCTCTGGTCATGATCGCAAAGTTTCTGCACAAACCAGGGATTCAAAAGATTCCTCTAATTAAAGATGTAAGTGCCATGGATGAGGTTTTAATGACTCATTGTTCATGAAATCATTAGTAAACGGTAGTAAATGTTGTGGCACTGTCATCATTGCTACATTCTGATGACACTAGTGAAAGTCATGGAAGTCCTGAATAAAGATCAAATGTCATGGAATCAATGACGTGTATGACTGCCATGACAAACTTACATGCCTAACAACTACTTTCACAATACCCCTGATACACCACACAAGTACCCACACTGTTTGCACTTACCACCAGGGCTTTCCTCAGACCCAGCCCTGGGGAACCCTGTAAAACAAGGTTATGCACAGCAAACAGTACAGTACTCTTGCACAAACTGAAACCACATTTGTGATCTAGTATCTGCTTGCAGCAGTGAGTAGTGCAACGTGTCTTAACAGCTCCTTTAGAATCGTCGAGGCGTTGTTCCTGTTCAGGTGTGGAGCAGGGGGCTGATCCCCAGGCAAGTCTCATCAATGGCTTCCTCTGTGCAGTGGGTAGTCTGGCTGGGCCAGTGTGGCAAGGCCTGCCAAATGGAGACAAATTTGGATACAGTCAGTTTTGGGCTAGATACAGCTTCCAGCAAGCAGAACAGTTCACACCGTGGGGAACCAAATCATGACCCAAACTCCTCACAGCACATTTACATGCAAGGAAATTCTACTGTACTAGGCAAACTGCTCTCCAGTCATGATTGCAAAGTCACTGCACAAGCCAGAGATTCAAAAGCAGCTAGAAATCCTGACAGGCTGATCGCATTCAGCAAAATTTTTCGGTCTTCAGGTAGGAGTCTGGTTTAAAAAAAAAAAAAATCAGTGGCTTACTTCATTCTCAAACTTGAATTTAGTTTTAAATAATTCTCTTCTCTCCCTCTCAGGGGCAGCAGGCAGACATGCAGGCCACAACTCTGGCCTTTCCATAATTCTCCCATGTGAAACTACTGAGATGGCTGCTTGACTGTCAAGCTGTTGCTTCTTCAGCTCCCAACTTAGATCTGACTCGACTGCCAGCAAGCCTTGGACTTTCCCCAGAATCCAAAAGGTTTGGTTGTCTGATCTGTCAGTCACACCAAAGGCTCCCCCTTCAGGTGCAAAAAGGTGCCAAAAGTCCAAAACTACAATTCCTACAGATTTTGACTACAAATAGCTCCTGTAGCCCAGCTCCATTTTAGGTCCCACCAGAAATGATTGGTCCAATTCGCAGTCCCAGGCCAAATGGTGGGGATAAACAAGACAGTCCTTGCTGCAAAGAAGACAGGTTAGAAGACAAACTACATTATTCACTCTAATAGGTTTTCCGCAAACAGTTACATCTTCTAACAGAGCTCCCTCTGTGCAATTAGCGATGGCAGAAACTGAGGGATTGCCAGGCAGCCCGGGCGAAACTCTAGCATGACAATACTCAGACCCCTCCCAGATTAATCACCACTGCAAATCTAGGCAGCCCTTAAAGAGGCAGTACACAGGCACTCTGGCAATAACATTTAACTATTAAAATGCAGGACCCCAGCCTGGCAGTGAGCTTTTGGCATTCTCGAGGAAGACTTTTAGGGAACCCCCATTCGTAGGGGGTTACATTTGCATTGCCGGTGTGGTAGGATTAGCATTTGTTCATACTCTTTAAAAGTCTGAACCAGGTGTTCCGCTTCACCATTTTAACTTGGATGGTAGGGAGGTGTGATAATATGGCAGATATCACATTGCTGGCAAAATGCTTGGAATTAAACAGCCGTGAACTGTGGTCCGTTATCTGAGACAATCACTTGCAGAAAACCATGGGTAGCAAAGATAGATTTCAACACTTTGATGGTACTCAGTAGTTGACATTTGATAAATTTCTGGCTATTTACTAAAAGCATTAGTGAAGAGTAACCACATGGAATTTAAATAGGGTCCTGCGAAATCAATATGCAACCTTTGCCAGGGTTTTTCAGGTCATTCCCAATGGTGAACTGAGTTCTTGCCAGATTTCCCATTGATATAGCACAACCTCAACATCTGCACAACCTGGTATAAGTCTGTCAATAGAAGGCCACCATACGTGAAGTCTGGCCAGGGATTTCATTTTAGCAATGCCTGGATGGCCCGCAAGCAAGAGACTCACAGTTGAGTGACAACACTGGGATACTATGACATGCAATCCCCATAGAAGACACCCCTCAGCAATGGACAACTGCTGTCTTTGGATAGTAGGGCTGTAGTGCAGCTGAACAAGTAGTGCATTGCGGCCAACCTTCAAGCATATTCCGAGACACTGGTTTCAAAAATTACTGGTTTCAAAATTACCTCTTGACTAGTCACTTTTGCAATGTCCTTGGCTAGTACTGGAAGCTGATCTAATAGTTGTAGCTCCCTTGCACACTCAACAGTAGAGTCCTCCATATCTATGAATTGCACTGGAAAACTATCTGGCCTCACCTAGCATACTAACGGCTCCTCTTTAAGTCCCACATCAAACTCCATTTCTCTAGATATTGGTAACCTCGACAAGGCAAGGCATCTGCATTTCCATGCTGGTTCCGTTGGTTGGTATGTAACCATGAAATTATAGGCAAGCAAAATTAATGCACATCGTTGAAGTCTGCTAGTGGCCATCTCTGGAATTCCTTTTCCTGGACTGAAAATTGCCACTAGTGGCTTCATGTGAAACTTGTGACCTAGCAAGTATTGGTGAAATTTCTGGACTCTGAACACAATTGCTAATGCCTCTCACTGAATCTGGGCATAATTCATTTCAGCTGCAGTGAGTTTGCATGAAGCATGGATTATTGGCTTCTCCACTCCTCCTAGATCTGTATGGAAGAGGACAGCTCCTATACCCACAAGACTAGCATCACAGGCCAATGTGATTGCTTAAGAGGGTCATAATGAGTTAAATTATTCACATCAGTTGGAGAGCTTGATGGCTTTAACAGCCTTAACTATGGCCCTTGGTTCACTTCAATGGAGTACCCTTATGTAATAGTTCATTTAGTATAGCACATTTAGTGGCTAAGCCAGGTATGAAATGGTCATAGTAGCATATCATAATCAAGAATGAGCACAACTCTGAAACATTCTGCTGTTCAGGCACGTGCACAATGGCTTCCACCTTTTCATCATTCGAACAAATTCCATCTTGGTCAATAGTGTGACCCAAGTACGTGACACTTGGTTGACAAAATTGACATTTTTCTCTCCTATGTCTGAAGCCACTCTGATGCAAGCTCTTAAAGTGTTTTGTAAGTTAAGTGAATGTTCTGCTTTTGTCTTGCCCATGACAATGATGTCATCCAAATAATAAGCAACACCTGGTATATCACGCACTGTTTGCTAAATCACTTTTTGAATAACAGCATGTGCGGAATGAAGGCCAAAACATGACCATCTGTACTTGTAAAGTCCTTGGTGTGTATTAATCACTACAGGAGAAGATGGAAGGTTTGATACCTTTTAGTGGACCAACAAGTTTCTTGTACAAAGGTGGAATTATATACAATCTTTTGGGGCCACACAGGTCCCTTCTTCAGGTGAATAGCAAAACTGAGCAACAAGCAGTATTTATATCCACTGTGGAGCAATTAAAAGTCAGGAAGTAAAGTATGCTTTTGTCTTCCCTTTAGCTTCCTTTGATCTCCTACTGACCTGTTCCTACTATGTCCCCCTTCCCATTTATGTTTTTATTTTTTGCGTCTTATCTCTAGTCCCCTTTATCACCTTCCTACTTCACTTCCTGTTTTTTTCATTGCTCCACAGTGGATATAAATACTGCTTGTTGCTCAGTTTTGCTATTCACCTTAAGAAGGGACCTGCATGGCCCCGAAAGCTTGTGTATAATTCCATCTTTGTACAAGACACTTGGTCCAATAAAAGGTATCACATCTTCCATATTCTCCTGTTTTGCAAGGACCAATACAGCTGAAATCTCTATTAATCACTACCAATTTCTGAAAGTCTGTATCCAACTCCACTTGAAGGTATGCATCAGCGTGCGGTCCAGTTTAGAGAACCCCATACCACCATTCAGTCTATGAAAAAGTTCCTCTGGTAAGGGTAAAGGAAATGCATCTATGCTAAGTACTGGATTAAGTGTCACCTTAAAATCTCCACGTATCCAAACCTTACCACCTGGTTTAGATACCACCATAACTGGAGTGCTCCAATCTGATCTTGAAACCTTTTCCAGCACACCCGCTTTTTCCAGTCTGTCCAATTCTGCCCCAATGACTGGTTTAAAGGCAAAAGGGATTTTCTGTGGTTTACTAAACTTAGGAACTGCATTAGTCTGTGTAACTAGCTTGGCTTTAGCTACTGTGTAACATTCCAGGCCTTTCCACAACTCTGGATACATGGGTAAAATCTCCCCAAGCTTGGGCAAATCACTGCTTTGTGGTGCCGGACAGCAGCAAGTAGGCCAAAATCTGCTGGAGCAACGAGAATGTTTATAAGAACCTGAGCATCTTTGCCCAAAATGTTGACACCCTGTTTTGAAACCTGAAAAGTTAAAGGAGTACCAGTCTTGGGAGAATCAGTCCTGCATACCAACATGGTAAACAAGCCCAGTGGCTGAACTGGTTGCCTTCAAATGCATATAACAACTTATTACAAGGAGACAATGGTGGCTTATCCAGATCAGACCATGTCTGATGGTTAATGAAAGTAACTGGAGAAGCAGTCTACCATTAAATGCAACTGACACCTCAACTGTGGCAACTGAAGTAACATAGAAAGGAGGAACATCTTTAGTCTGCATTTGTGGTGCAATAGAAACCACCATAATGTCTGGGCTCTCCTGCTGCTGCAAACCTTAGCAATATGCCCCCCAGCGTTCACATGCATGCCACTGAACATCTCTGAATTTGCACTGGGCCCCACTATGCGGAGATGACCCACATGATGCACATGTATACTGGCCATGCAGTTTGGGTGCAGTGGTTGAATTTTTCTTTGTAAACAGTGGCTTAAACTTAGGTTTGAGCGGTTTCGATTTGGGGTTTACTGCAGCTACTGGTACCTCATTTTTAGTGTCCCTCTCAGCATGTGCTTCATCTTTTGCAGCCTCATACATTTGTGCCAAATGTCAAAGTTCCTCAGTAACCTCACTTACAGAAAGTAATTGCTGAATACAATGTTCATTATTCAACCCCATAAACTTATCAGCTAGATTAGATTACAGATGCTCCCTGCTCCACTCAAGTGAAAGCTAAGCATTTGATCTCACCCAAATAAGATTGTAATGACTGACCTGGTTTCTGGCGGCAAGTGTAGAATGTATAATGTTCAGCCCTTGGAAAAGAAACTATATTGTGCATTCCATTTAACCTTTAGCTCTTGATATGACAAATCCTCCAGCTGATCCAGCACACACAGACTGCATAAAAGTTTGAAGGTTTCGCTCCCCAAGAAAGTACAAGAAGCAGCTTGAATAAGCTTATCTTGTTACTAATCATTAGCAGCTTGTATGGCAGGATTAAGTAATATCCACTGATGACTGTTGGGAACATGTATCCCAGTCTGTTCCTGTAAAAATGTCAAAGCTGGCTGAAGTTACCATGATATTGCACAGTTCCAAATTGCTTGCTTGCCTCCAACGCAGAAAGTCACAAAATGGCACAATTCAGTAAGCTGGAGCTATGAAACTGTCCACCATCCATCGTCACCAGTTTGTGTGCTGGCTGAAAAGGAGTACCTTAAACACAAGGGTCTTGGTAGTAAGAAGAGGACACCACACTGAGATATAGGCCTTCTCTTTTTACTTCCATTCAGCAGCACATACAAGAGGTGACTGGCTCAGACACAGGCACACTTAAGGAAGTGCAGATTCTCTTAAAGCTGTACTTAACATTTCTTAACTATACTACACAACAGCAGTCTCAACAGTAGGAGGCATAATGTGTTTGATCCATCTCAGCTTTTTGCCTGTGACATTTACAGTGACAGCTTGAAGAAGCATTAACATGCTGGTAAAAAACAAAACATCTGCAACTTGGACAGTGGCTCAAACCCAATCCAATTGCCTGAAGGGTTCCACCATGCTCCCATCTGCATGATTCTCTAACTGGTTCAATCTTCTCAGTAACCCCTATATTCCTTACTCCCACAGAGGGAGATTAGATATGACAAAGATAGGTTGAGACTGACATAGGCTCCCATAGAAAGCACTCCAGAGAGAAGAAAGAACATAGCAGCAGAGTTATGGAATCACTTCTGAAAAAAATAATCAAGTACCTAGAGTTCAGCGGGACACAGGGCCCAAGGCAGCATGGATTCACAGCAGAAATGTCATGTCAGACAAATCTAAGATTTCTTTGACTGGGTGATCAAAGTAGTAGACCAAGGAAGGGTTGTGGATGTGGCCTACCTAGACTTTAGCAAAGCATCTGACACAGTTCTACACAAAAGATTAACAAACAAGTTAGCCAGCCTGGGACTGGGCCCCAGAGTGGTAGTCTAAGTAAAACATTGACTAGACAACGGGATGCAGAGGGTAATAGTAAACCAAGTCCTCTCCGAAGAAAGTGGGGTTACTACCGGGGTACCGCAGGGTTCAGTACTCTGTCTTTAGAGGAGACATTGCAGAGGGGCTCAAAGGAAACACATGCCCCTCTTTGCGGATGACACAAAGATCTGCAACAGGGTTGATATACAAGGGGGTGGAAAGGATGAGAAGGGACTTGGCAAGGTTGGAGGAATGGTCAGAAGTATGGCAGCTTAGATTCAATGCAAAGAAGTGCGAAGTAATACCCCTGGGAAACAAAAACCCAGGGGAAGAGTACACAATGTAGGGAGGGGAGGTACTAACAACTAAAATGGTACAGGACCTGGAAGCAATCAGACTACCTAAAGGTAGTCAAACAATGTAAGAAAGCAGTAAGGAGGGCTGGGGGGATACTAGGATGCATAGGGAGAGGTATCACCAGTAGAAAACAGGAAGTTGTTTATCCCTCTGTACAGATGGTTGGCGAGACCCCATCTGGAGTAGTGTGTGCAATTCTGGAGACCCCATCTCTGCAAGGACATAGGATGTAGGCAGTCCAGAGGAAAGCAACTAAAATGGTTCAGGTGCTGCACCAAAAGTCATATGAAGAGACTAAAGGAGCTTAGTATGTATACCCTAGAGGCAAGGCGAGAAAGGGAGGACATGATAAACATTCAAGTACCTCAAGGGAATCAAAGTCCAAGAGGGTAGCATCTTTCAGAAAAACAGGTGTGCAATAACAAGGGGGCACAATTCAATGAAGGGGGGGGGGGAGATGACCCAAGGGCAATGTGCGGAAGTATTTTTTTTACATAGAGAGGGTGGTGGACATATGGAACAGCCTTCCAGAGGAGGTAGTGGGGTCGAAAACAGTGGAGTAATTCAAGAATGCATGGGACAGACAAGACAATTCTAGTGGTGGGTAGGAGGAAGTCGTCTTAACTAGGATCTGCAGTTTATCCGAAAAGTAGGGAAATGGGCAGACTGGGTGGGTCAAGTGGTCCTCATCTGCAGTCAGTCTGTCACTATAAAGGACCCCTCTAGAAAGACATCTCGTCTGGTGCACTGACTGCAACCCCCCACCCCCACGACCAAGACACTAAGAAAACTAGCAACAATCACAGATGGGTTAGAACAAATGGAGGGAAGTACACTGATCCACATGGCAAGAGTTTTGAGCCATCCGCTAATATAAGTACCATTACAATAGTGTTGCCATGATGGCAGTAGGAATGCCAGGGAAGGAGCAAAGCCTAGAAATATTGTCTGCAATAGCTGCCCCCAACAGCTCCTATCCTTGGCCCATCAAGGGAGATTGTACTTCTTGAGACAGAGTTTCTACCAGAGCCATGTTTCACGACTAACAGAAGTTCAAAATGTGCCAACAGTACTAATTAGAATGCTTATCCAGGTACCAACTCCCAAGGATCATAAGGGAAAGTTTTCTATATTGCTTAAGTAGTATGTCAATGCTATTGTATCTGCTTCTCACCTAGACTCTGGCTAGAATAGGATGACTATATAACCTGTGCAACATGGGCGGAATGTACACCATACACAGGATGGTGGCAAACTCAGAGTGAATTTATCTTAGGTTCACAGTGTGCAAATCACCTAGACCACAGGGAGGTTAAACTGATGATCTGGAACATTCAAGGTGTCAAATCACCCTATTAAAAGAAAGAATATTAAACTATCTTCGCTCAGCCAAATGTGACATGGCTTTGCTCCAAGAGACATGCCTCCTTAAGAATCTGAGAAGCTGTGAAGAGCTTGGCTGAGTACAGAGTACTTGAGTAATTAATCCACTAGGAGGAGGGGAGCATCTATTCAGATTAGAAAAGGGAGCCCCACACAGGTAGTGAACTCCATAACTGAAAAGAGTTCAGATGGGTTTTATTAAAGGGGAAAGTCCAGAATAGAGATGGTGCTAGCAAAATTTAATTTCATAAAACTGCCGCGAAACCGGCAATTGAGAAATTCCGCTGTTCCACGAAATTTTTCGCTGAGAGTATGAAATTTCACTGGTGGAATCTCGCATTTCACACTCACTAAATATTTTGCGAAATGTGAGAATTTATTGAAATATTTCACATAATGAAATTTCCTAATTTCGCACATCTCTAGTCCAGAACATACAACTAATTCTTGGTAACATATGCCCCAAATGGGGGATGACCCAGACTTTTTCCCCTCAGGTTGATGCAGCACATAACAGAACTAAGTCTTCCCTGGAATGACCGTATATCCGGGGGGGGGGGGATTTCAACCTTGTCCTAGACCCCATCCTAGATAGAATCCCAATGGAAAAAGGCACCCACTACCAAAGCAAGAGACATCTTACTCCGTACATGTATGGAGCTAGCTTACACAGAGTTACACACCATCATCCAACTGGCAAGGATTTCCTCTAGGTTCCTATCCTGCAGCAGGCTGGACTAGTTTTTATGCAGCTTGCTTTGCTCACATGAGATAATGGACAGCGATGTTCATCCCATCTGTCTGGCCATGTCCATCTCCCTTACAATGGTTCAACAAACAGCAGCAAGAGCGCCCCGATAGCAGTTCAGCCCATCTCTCCTTCACTTAGTGGCCTTTAAGGATTGGCTATTAAAGGAAATCCAAACTCTGACAAACACACAGCCTGATATTATCCACAGCACACTCTGGGATACATTTGAGGCTTTAGTATTAGAGGACACATCATTAGCTTTGCCACACAGGAGAAAAAGCAGAAAAGGTGGCAGCACACCACACAATACAGTTGAAAACAATGGAACAGAAGATGTACTACTCTGTCTAGCACCCAGAGCAAGAACTAGGACTCCTCTAACAACCTTAAAATACTAGCAGAATAAAACACATTAAATGGACATCCAAAATAAAGAAGTCTCTTTGGTCAAAATATATCATGCAACCGTGCATGAAATCAGTTTCATGCAGTCACCCTGGTCCTAAACCACAACACACAATGAGCAAATCAGTCCGCCTACAACCAGAACAATCTTCCATCAGTCCCCCTACACCAGAATCATAAAAAGGGTCCGAGAAATACTATATTCTGATTGGCCGAAGGCATTCCAACAACCCTACATTAATCTGTAATATACTTGCATGGTCCGATTACCAGAGCATTGATTTTCATAGCGATGTCCTACATTTGTAATTAATTCCATTTATAGAACTTAGAGCTGCCATGACATGGGACAACCTGGCAAAAACGGGAACATAACATTGGTCACACAAAAAAATGTCAACCAGTAAAATAAATCCAAGGAAAAAATGAGTCTCCATGTTTGAATACAGACTGCTTCACCCTGCGCTCTGCAGGTTTTCCTGGCCATTATGTGATGCACCCCCATCTCAATATAGCCCATTACATAGCCACTAGTATGGCTTGTCCAGTACTCCCCTCTGGAGTACTCAGTCCTGTCTGTCTCCCAAAGGCTTTTACAAAAAATTTTAAGCCAGACAGTGTTTCTAAAGCTGCAGTGCACCATCAACTATGCTCAATCTCCTCCAGATTCCCCCCCCCCACTCTGTACTATTGCTGTGGCTCTAGTCACCAACTTCTCTTGCAGCTTCTCCACTCATGGCTGGGAGTAGATAGTCACAGGGTGTGGCTCATTACTGGCCTACTTTTGCTGCTCCAAACCCCTTCTGGGCATGTACAATTCTGCTGCCGAACCGGTGGTTCAAGAAGTTGGGGGAGGCACATCTGCTATTGCCTCCTCCACCTCCCACTGACATCTTTTGCTCTCTCCCCCACCTGTGCATAGTAGGCCACAGAGAGTTCCATACAGACTGGGAGTTGCAAGTGCCCACAGGCACTTCCACTTTTAGCATGATCACAAAGCGGATGGCTGCAGGTGCAGCCCAAACTTACTCAATGCAGCTCATCTCATCCTCACCCAGGAGAAATGTCATGTGTCAGATCTGTGTTATGCAGCATTTGTAATTACCCTGTGACAGGCAAGATCCTGCAAGAATGGAAGACAGTTTTTCGCCATGCTGGTGCAGCCACTTTCACTCATAGGCACACCACCATTTTGTCTGTGCTTGGAGCACAACTATCTCCTGGGAGCATCTGTACTGTTGATGAAATTGAGGCTTGCATAAAGGAAGGTACCTCAACAGCTATGGCAAAGCAAGATGACAGTCTGTACACAGGGCAGGGGAAATTGCTACATGCAGTAATCCATCAGGAGAGAACACCAAAGTTCTAAAGGCCATTCTAAAGATGGTGGAGGTACTATTACTAAATATCTTACTTTTTTAAATAAACAATTGTTTTCTTTTTAATTTTTATAATTGCAATATAATGAACTATGGGGGATATTTCAGTCTTGGAGCTAATCACCCCCTGGGGGCAATATGGAACTCTGCTATGCCTCATGCCACATTATGCCCCCAGGGTGTGATTAACTAGAACATTAACGTAACCCTCATCGTTCATTAATGCTTAAAGGATCTTCCATCACAAACATGGCTCCTACCACCTTTACACTGTAAAAGCCTTCAACTGGGCCCTAAAAATAAAACTACCTCAAATAAAAAATAAAAATTATATGCCTTTTCCCTGATCATCACTTTCCTTGCACATAAACAATTAGAAACATTAAGTATTGTTTAGTTTTCATTACAAACATGTCTTTGCAGACAAAGAAAAATTCTCCTATCTTTACCTGCTCTTCAGAAAATCTCTTCTGCTTGCCCTGACCATGAGATAAGAGTCTCCGGCTGTAGAAAGGGCCTTTGTTGTGTGTGGTCCTGTACATATATGCACATTTTACAGAGTTTTAAACCATTTTAACTATTAAAATGGTTTAAAAGTCTCACGTCCACATTGTAGCATGGTAAAACTGTGCTACAAACATGTTAAACATGCTAAAACCCTGATCGGAGCAGGGCTTTAGCATGGTTTCAAGCCAACATGGTTGTCTTAAACCATGATAATAGCAGTGTGGATACATACCATAATGCAGAGTTTAAAGCAATCACGGTCAAACTTCCATGGTTTTTTAGTGCCATCACAGCAAAACAGGGTAGGATTTACTCATCCTGGAGCTCGCAGTGAGCTCCCAAACATAATACCATTTTCAACTGGATCTGTTACCACGCTCGGTCATGAGTATCCAACATACATTGTGGCACCTGCAATTCTTTGCAGTATTGCTGCAATCATGCCTAGGAACTGGAACTGTGGGATCATAATGTGGATGCTCTGACAAACCGGACTCTGATACAGTAATTAAAACAATTTAAAAAACGTTTTTAAAAATACATGTGTCTACAGGGCTGGCATGTGCATAGTATGTTAGGAGAGGAACATTCTGCCAGTGGAACTGAGAAGAATTTTGAATCCCAACATTTTATGTTAAAAATTCTGTAATAAACATTCCAAATCTTGAATCTTGACGCCAGCAAAGAACAAACTTTATCCAGCAGTAACACAATGACATGACATTTGCAGTGGGCCGAAGGGCTATTGCATCATAAATGCACACAAGTTAATCTGTCTCTACATATAAATATGCTCTCCCCCCAAACTGTAAAAAGTTTCAAAAAAGGAACCCGGTTTATAAGCACAATAAGACACTCCAGGGGTGTGTATTGAACAGATTTTACCACACTGCCAGGGCTGAAGGCACTCTGCATGTGGCCTCATGCCTCATTATGCCCCTGGGTATACGGTAAAAGTGTTCCATGCACACCCATCATGTCTTATTGCTTACTCATCAGCAGGCCAAGAGACCAATTTTTTCTTAAAGCTACTAGGAAAGTGGAGAGCAAACAAGTAAGCTCCTGTTTAACTGTCTCAAAAAAAAAAAAAAAGAGGCAGGTGGACATAAATCCCCCACATCAAGGCTAAGAATGGGGAAGTGTATACCATAGATACATAAACCGTGTCTGGAGATAAGGGCCTATGGCCCACCCACTCTGCCCATTTGAGCTTGTAAGTTCAGTTTATGTTTTCCTAGAAGTCTGTTGCCCCTGACCTCCAGAATTCCTTTATGCCTATCCCATGCATTCTTAAATCCTGTGATTGTTTCAGCCCCCACCACTTCCTCTGGCAGGGTGTTCCACTTGTCCACCACCCGTTCTGTGAAGAAATTCTTCCTCACGTTTCCTCTGAATCGTCCTCCCTCCAACTTCATCCCATGCCCTCTAGTCCTGGAGCATCTTTTTTGCTTAAAAATAGTGTATTCCTGCACCCTGTTCCTCCCTGTAAGATACTTGTATGTCTCTATCATATCCCCTCTCTCCCTCCTGTCCTCCAGGGAGTACATGTTCAGTTCCTTCAACCTGTCCTCATAGGACTTGTGATGCAATCCATGCACCATCTTTGTTGCCCTCCTCTGGACCTTTTCTACCCTGTCTATGTCCTTACATAGGTAAGGTCTCCAGAACTGTACACTGTACTCCAGGTGGGGCCTCACTAGTGTCTTGTATAGTGGAATTATGACCTCCCTTTTCCTGCTGGTGATGCCCCTGCCTATGCATCCCAGCATCCTATTTGCTTTACCTGCTGCCTTGTCACACTGTTTCCCTACCTTGAGATAACCCCAAGATCCCTTTCCTGCTTGATGCATGCTATATCCTCACCCCCCCAACTGATTTATTGTGCCAGGGTTTTTGTGCCCCATATGCAGTATCTTACACTTTGCATTGAATTTCAACTGCCAAACCCATGACCATTCTTCAAGTTTCTGCAGGTCCCTTCTCATTCTGTCTACACCCTCTGGTGTGTCTACTCTGTTACCAATTCCAAATAAGTCTGAGTTATTAAAATCTTATGACACCCTGTAAGTTAGCCAGGATACAGATGACCCACATGCAGGTAAGAATTCTCCTCTACAATGTCCCTACCAAAGTTACCAATCAATGTACACAAGCCCTGGATGCAAAGATATCCCAGGCAGAAATCTCCAAAGCATGGCAAAAAGGAAAGCACCATGGTTTGATGGACTTGGTATGGACTATCAAGCCTACGAATGGCTGCTTATTCCTCATCTACTGGACATGTTTTGTAAAGACAGACTCTTCCCCCTACACTACAAGAGGTCACTACAGCAGTGCTCCCTAAACCTGGCAAGGATAAAACTGAGTGACCAAATTATAGGCCAATATTGCTTCTATATGTGAATTTGAAAATCTTGGCCAATGCATGGTCATTTGAATATAGCAAGCACTGCCACACTTAGCCGACAAGTCACAAGCAGGATTCACGAAAGGCACGCAAGGGACAGAATGTAGAAACTATTATGGACCTCATACAAAATACTGGAAAAGAATAAGAATCTGCAGCACTACTGTCAGTTGATTCAACTCAACACAGTGGGACCATGTATGGTATACGCTGAAGAAGACCCTGGAGAAAGTGTGCATCAGGCCCACCTTTATCTCCTGGAGCAGAACACTATTCAACCCCAGCAGCAACAGTACTCACAAATAGACTAATTTTACACCTATTCACACTGAGGTATGCCAAAGCTGTTCCCTCAGCCCCCCAATCTGTTTTGGGCAGGGAAGCAGTGAATGCTGCCCTCTGGCAGAACCCATGGATCACCAGATCTGAGTGGAGGCCCTGTCATATAGCACATTGTTATGCTGGTGATCTACTCCTTATGTTGCAGAACATGGACATCTCCCTCCCAGAGGCATGGAAGGTGTTGGACCCATTTGGGGCATCTCGGGCCTTGAGGTTAATACTCCCAACCAAAGGGGGAGACAGACTATGTGCCACCCTAGAACCGCACAATATTACCTGGGCCCTGAAGGCATTAAATACTTGGGCATGGCAATTACATCCAATGTACAAAACCTAGCATCTAAAATTGTCCCCAAGCTATTAAAGGCCAATAAACTGTGTGCATAGGTGGAAAAAGTTACGCCTCTCACTGACAAGCATAATAGCCTTTAAAATGATGGTCCTGGCTAGGCTGATCTACTGAGTAAACAACCTCCCTATCTGAATGCCCCTCCAAACCTGGAAGCAGGTAGACATCCTCCAAGCAAATTTCATATTGGCACCCAACGGCCAAGATTTATCAAGCAAATACTTAGAGCACCCCCACATAAAAGTGGGCAGAACTTAACATGGATATGGGCCTATCACATCAGCAATGAAGCCAAACAGGAACTAAACTGAATAAATAGGGGCAGCCCTTACTCCCCTGATGAGTGGAGGTGGAACATGGACCATGCCTCAGTTTAGCTTTGACTGGAAAGCCACCACAATACCAAGCCATAGCTTCCCCTATACTTATGACACAGGCATGGAAAAAGGTATCCCGTCTGAATGGGCGACAACAACATCTTTTGATGGGCCACCTGGAACTACTTTGGAATAATCTAAATCTCTGCATAAGAGGTAGCCCTCATCAAGTGAAACTCCTGGGCGCAAATGAGTATTTCAAGGGTAACCCATATTCTGGAGTAGGACACATGCTTTCTCAAATCCTTCTCACCGCTCCAAGAGCAGTTTAACCTACCAAGAGGTGATCACTAGAAATCCCTCCAGCTGAGACAAGCCCTGCAACAATGGCTCACCAAAGGGCAATCATTTCAACAGAATAAAATGGATGAATAAGGTGCACTACTGGTTATGGCATACGAAGGGCAGGGAAGAACTTCTATAAAAATTCAGTTGCATCACATTCCTGACCATGAGTCACACAGGGTGGAGTGGTCTGCACAACTGAAGCAACCACTAGACCCCAAGTGCTTGGAAATCTGCTGGAAGGAAGTCTATAAAGTGACCCAGACCCTAAAAACCAGCTTATACAAAAAGATCCTGGGCCAGTGGCACTAAACACTGGACAGTTTGGTGCACATGGGATATGGGGTCAAAAATAAATGCTGGCACTGCAAGAAATTACTGGGCACAATACTGCACAGCTTATCCTGCATGAGCATTTAACACTGGTGGGATGATATTAAGCTGAAACAAATCACAGCATATAGCCTACACAGGGATCCAATTCTCTGGATTCTTGGAGATCCAGATATACTCCGGGCACCTGGGGTGCTCATCTCCCCACCTCAGCTGCCATGGAGGCCAAACACCAAATCCTCATGTAGTGGAGGCAGGCAGAGTGCCCCACAATTGCCCAATGGGAACAATGGGTGGCTAGAGCAGCCTCCTACCTCTAAGTGTTGTATAGGCATAGATGCACCCTGGATAAATTCACAAAGGTTTGGACCCCCTGGCTTTGTAAGATGGAACTCAAACACCATAATGCATAGACCACCACCTTCCAAGAGACCTTTCTGCATATAGGCAGAATGTATTCATGCTAGAACACACAATAGTAAGCAAGATTTTCATACAATTTAAGCCAAAGGCGGGATCTACTATGCTTGCATGAAAATCTGAAAACCAACTAGCCTATATGAGAAAAGGAAGATGACAGACTCACGTAATCCACAGCAACAATACACAAATACCATTTAGGGGAATAATGTCACTTCAGGATTTAGATAAAGCATGCTTAGACCAACATCAGCATGCAAGTAGTTTTTTACTTTTTTTATTCTTTCAAATTCCTTTACAGACCTTGTTGCAAATGGTCCGAGCATATACGTAGTATATATGTTACTAAGAAGAAGGTTATAGTTCAGAATTAATGTTTTAGTCTGGATTTGTATTCTTTTTTGATAAGATCCTTTAGAGTTGCATCTCCCAGGGTTTTTTTCCCAGCCAGGTTTTTAAAGTATAATGTACAGCTCTGTTTTTATAAAATTTGAAAATCACAATAAAGTTTCTTTATTAAAAAAGATCATAGAAAATTCAATGAATGGGTCAGGAACCAAAGTGTGGAACTACTGCACTGAATTAATTATTTCTGGATCAGGGATACAATCTATTTGTTAGAGTAGTTAGCCTGCTGCAAACTTATTGATTTATCCTCTGTTACATTCTGGATCCTGCACCTCAATGTTTTATTCTTGATCTAGTTGTGCATCTCCCCTAAATCACCAACATGCATATTGGAGTGTGTGGTAACCAGAACTTACCTGAGAAACCTCACTCAAGCCTTCCCTGACTGAAATTTAAGACGACCCTCTAACTTCTCATTAGTTGCCAGTTACCTATGCACCTAGTCACGCCTCCCCCCGATCCCCCACCTTTTTTATTAGTCTGCCATGCAGCATTGAGTGACAGGACTTGCTTAAAACCAGGTGTAGGATATCAACTGTCTGTCCCCTATTCTCTGCTACCTTCATTACATAATCCAAGTCCAGATTAGTCTGTATAACCTTCCTTTTAGGAATCTGCTTCCTTTAGTCCTGTAAATCTTTTTACAATCTTCTCTGATGATAGTCTCCAAAAGTGTGGCCATAATGGAGGTTAAAGTGGGCGATAAGTTCAAAGGGCATCCCTATCCCTGCTCATATAACAAAACCATATCTGCCACCCTCCAGTCAGCTGGCCTGGCCCCTGTTCTCAGGGAACAGTTGAACAGGTTTGTCAATGGTTCCACCAGGACAACAAAGTAAAATTCCTTACAAACCCAGGGGGTGGGGTTGGGCTGCTTATTTGTTTACCCTAAAATCCTTCAACCTTTAAGAAACCTTTACATCATATGATTCTCAATATCCAACCTCTGTCCCTGGGTGCCCTTCAAATGCAACTAATTGTGAGGCAGCAGCCACCCTGTCTTTCATATGGAATTGACTAAACTAATTCTTTAGAGTCTTAGTCTTCCCTGCATCACATTCACCTAACCCATCCCCTCATTCTTTCAATGCCCTCTTTCTCCCTTATGTACCTAAAGAATACTTTATCATTTTCCCTCACCCACTCTGCTATTTTCAAATCCATATTTGCTATGGTCTCTGGGTTTCTTTTGTTTTGCTGATCCACATACTGTACAGTACTCTGTTCTCTACTGTATCATTCTTAGTTTGTTTTAAACTTTCTCAGACTGCCTCATTATGGAGCCAGATTGCTTTTTAGGTTTTTTGCCTATACGAACATGTCACACACACATTCCTCAGTTCCCCCTCCCCCCATAACATACCTCCCTCTTGATGGATGCCCTTTTGCCTTCCACTCACTTTACCCCATGAGCCCTTTCAGGCTAACCTAGAAAATGTTAGCCATCCTACTAAAGTCTGCCTTTTTAAAATTCAGAACCAACGCACTCTAGGAGAATTATTGGGTCCCTAGAGCCATCTCAAAAATGCATGGTGTGGTTGCTCCCCCCCACTATCAATGTCCTAATTGGACAATACAAGGTCCAAGATAGCTCTCCCTAGTTTCATCTTGCACCTAGTGCTAGAAAAAGCAGTCTTGGAATATCTCAATGAACCCCTGACTTATTGTCCTTGCCCCAGTATTGCCCAGGCTACATCAAGGAGATTGAAATATCCGATAATGATGAATCTTGGTCCAGCCCAGCCAACCTCAAATAAAAATGATAATCAGGGAGGAGCCAAAACCAATTCTGTGCTAAATTAGTTCAATCAAAATAATTGGTTACAGAGGCTCACTCACCCATATATCAAATAAATGATTTATAAAAACTGAACAGATAGTCCTCAGATGTTTCAGAAATATCCTTCAGTGTACAACTGAATCTATAACAATATCCTAATTACCATAAATACATTTCTTAGAATAATTATATTCAATTTACTAATAATTTAAGCTCACCTATATATAAGTCAATATAGCCACACTTGGGTAACCGCATCTATTTGTAAAGTAGATATCTGCAAATAAGATTCAAAAAAAAATTCAATCTTTAAAAAAATAATTCTGACTAAAAATTTAAATAGTGTAATTATTTCTCAATATTCATTCATCAAGAACAAATTTTTCAAATGTTTGAAGTTGCATACCTACTTGCAGTCTTAGGTCTTTAAATATATTTTTTATTTGTTACTCAAAATATGTACTGGGCAGCTAGAACAAAGAATAAATGTATTATAATGGTGCTCCCATTTTGTATATGGTATTAAAAATGCTGGTTCAGAAAATCATCTCTTTTCTTCACTGGGTGACTATTTCATTATTTTGTTTTTAACACTGTCTTCACAACCAATAATCTGTTAAACAAGATTATGTATATTTTAGTTTGATCATGTATATTCAATATCCCATATTAGACTGTCACTACGTTTTCATTTTATTAAATGGTATTTGTTTACCTTATTAAGTGTGTTATTTTTATTTATTTTGTATCCTGTTGCCTCAGTATTTGCAAGCTGTAAATGAACACAAATTTGTAACTCAGTAGTTTAAAAATTTGTAACAGAGTACAGTAGTTGCTTTAAATATTTCTTCTAACTCAAAAGTCTATTGTTAAAAGAAACTGTTGAAAGTTTTAAATTGCCTCAGTATTCATGCATTTAAGAAAGAAAATTTATTTGTAACCACTAGTTATTTCAAAAGGATGAATTCGTAACCCAGTAATTTCATCAGATACCTTTTCTCACTGGACAAGCCTCTATTGTAAAAAGAAAACTGTTCAGTGGTAAAAGTTTTAAATGTGCTTACAGGTTGAAGGCTGCAGGGTGTGGCGTGACCTCCTGCTTTCTCTGTAAGGAGGTAACACGCCCATAAAATGCATGAATACTGAGGCAATTTAAAACTTTCAACAAAGAGCAGTTTCTTTTAACAATAGAGACGTTTTTGAGTTAGAAGAAATATTTAAAGCAACTACTTAGTTACAATAGTTTTTTTTTAAACTACTGAGTTACAAATTTGTTTTCGTTTACAGCACACAAATACTGAGGCAAAAGGATACAAAATAAAAATAAAAAACACCACATTTAAGGTAAACAAATACAGTTTAATAAAATGAAAACATGGTGATACAGAGTTGTCTAATATGGGATATTGAATACACATGATCAAACTAAAATATACATGCTCTTGTTTAACAGATTACTGGTTGTGAAGACAAAGTGTTAAAAACAGAATAATGAATTAAAAATAGAAGTCATCCAGGGAAGTAGAGATTTTTTTGAACCGGCATTTGTAATACCATATACAAAATGGAAGCATCATTATAATACATTTATTATGTGTTGTTCCTCTAGCTGCCCAGTATATATTTTGAGTAACAAATAAGATATTTAAAGTAGATATGCAACTTTAAACATTTGAAAAATGTGTTTTCTATTATTGAATATTGAGAAATGATAATTACACTACTTAAATTTTCACATTTTTTTTTAGTTAAGATTGAATTTATTATTTTATCTTATTTACAGTTATCTACTTTACAAATAGATAGGGTTACCCAAGTGTGGCAATACTGACATATATATGCAAGCTTAAACTATTAGTAAATTGAACATAATTATTCTACAAAATTTATTTATGGTAATTAGGATATTGTTATAGATAGTTGTACACCGAAGGATATTTCCAAAATGTCCAAGGACTGTATCTGTACACAGTTTTTATAAATAAAAATCATTTATTTGATGTGTGAGTGGGCCTCTAATTATTTTGATTGAATATCCTATAATGACCATAGCCCCTGACTCTGCTGCTTTGCTGATCTCCTTTAACAGATGATCAGCCTCAACAACCTAACAAGGTGGTTTATAGACCACTGAAAAAAAAATTTTTCTCCAGGCTGCACTCTCCACAAAGGAACGCAAGCATCCAAAATGGGCAGAGTAGTTCTAAAATTAATAAAATGCTTCAAATTCAAGAAGCACAAAAAGCTCGACTCCTCAATGCATTTAATTTTTCTATCCACCACCGAGAGAAAACCAACATCCCATGACTTCTTTAAGAGTGGAATCAGACTTCTGTGTTGTAACCCAAAATGGTCTAAGTGCTTATCCATAATCATTACAAGAACCAACAGGTCCCATGGAGGTGGTGGCTCAGAGGGAACACGTGGTCCAGGCCTTTAAAATAACACCCATCCACCTTTTCCTGTGCCACCAGCCGCCAACTGACCCACATACAGTATACAGAGATGGCCACAGGTGCACCTTAGGGTCATGGCTCATAGCCCTGACAGACAGGGACCAAAGGTAGTCTGATGATTGCAGCCACTTGGCAGTCAAGAGGATTGATATCCTTGCGACACCAGAGCAAGAACCTCTTTCCACTTCTAAGAATATATTTACGAGTCTACTCCTTACCTGGTGCTGCTACAACATCAAGAACTTCCTCAGAAAAGTCCAAGGCCTGCAACTCTAGCCACACAGGTACCAGTCCAAGATATGCTGGGACAGACTAAAGCTCTGGGTGCCGGACCATTCCTCCTTGTCTCAATAGGTCTGGGCACAGTGGAAGACACCACACAAACCTGTTGCTGTGGTCAAGGGGATGCTGGTGCCAGAGCTGTGTGGGCCAGTCTGGCACCATCAAGATCAGAAGTTCATTCTGTCCCAGCAAGCATTGAGCACCACTTTGCAGATCAAGGGGAAGGGAGAAAAGGCATACAAAAGGCCCAGGGCCAACAGAAAGCATCTACAGTGAGTGTTTCCATCTTAGCAGAGAGGCAAAGAACAGCTCAGTTTTCTGTTCAACAAGACAAACTGGTGCAACAGAGAAGACAGTTGTGCCACCAAATCCTGGTGCTGGGACCACTTAAGTGACATCTCATCCAGTTGGATGAGAGCAACTGCTAACTGGTTGTCCTCTCCAGTAACATGCACCATAAGGAGAGCTGCCTGCAGATTATGCACCAGGGGTAGGTGTAGAGCATCTCGACATGGGAAATCTGTGCATTCTGCATGGCTTGTTCACTTAGAACATGGCATCATGTCGGTCTGGACCTGCATGACTTGACCCATAAAAAGCAATGGAGCAAACTCAGTCTGTGCCAGACAATGCCCAGAGCTCCAACAGGTTAATGCAACAGTAGTTCTCACTGGGCAACCAAAACCCATGGGCTCTGCAGTCAAACATGAGTTTCCCATCCCACCAGAGATGCATCTGTCATCAAGGTGCAGGTCTGCTCTGGACAGACAGAATTCCCTCTTCAAGTTTCTGGGGACACATCCACCAAACAATGGGATCCCATATCAGCTGCATCACCAGGACATGCTGGTCCAGTTAGCTGTGGTGTGGAGACAACTGGTGCTCCAGCTCCCACTGGAGGGGGTGTACGCATCAAAGGTCCAACAGACCATATTGGTCAAATCCACCATGTACCCCAACAGCCAGAAGAATTCCCAGGCTAGGCCCAGATTATCCATCCTGAAATAATTAGTCAAAGGATGCAAGATCCAGCACCCCAGAGAGCAAGTGAGCTCCAACTTGGAAGTCCAACTCCACTCTGATGAGCTTGATCATCTGCATAGGGACGAGCTATATGACTTGACCAGGTGAACAAGGAGGCTGAAATCCTGAAAGGTGTGGAGGGCCAGATCCATTGTCTATTCCAGCACTTCCCTTGAGACACCCACAATGAGCCAGTCATCCAAGTACAGATACACTTAACCTTTTGGCTCAAATCAGGGACCAGGCTTAAAAATTGGTAATGTTCATTCTAAAAGCTAATAGAATAAGAGAATTAGTATAGGATGCATTTTCTGAAGTCCAAGTCTTAACTAATGTAGGGCATATTTTGTGCTTACAATTCCCCACTGTTCAGTCATAAACACACGCATTTTATGAGGGACAGAGGAAAATTGAGGCAAAATCAGAGACATCTCAGAAAATCAAGGAGAGCTGAGAGGTCTGCCTGGTACCCCTGCACTAGAGGTAGGCTGCCATGACAGACAGGCACTTGGTATTTGTGGCCGATGATGGGATGAATGACATGATCTTTAATTGGTAAGGTACTCCCTCTGTATGGAATCGGAGGTATCGATGGCTGGGATCAACAGACTGGAATATAGAAGAATGCACACTAGCGGTTCAGGGAGCAGAACCAACCCTTATAGAAATGTAAGTGCACTGTTAACATGCACAATGCATGCCACATGCTTAACTGTGCAATGTTTGCATGCGGTTCGCATAAGTGAACCTAAGCAAACCAGGTCCAACAAGTATTTGTCAAAGCCAAAGTTCGCTGTTGGTATTACTGTTGTACATGCCTCCCATATTTTTTCTGTGTATATTCCTCTGCCTTGCATTTTAAGGCATCACTCAACACAAATTTCTTAGGTTCTTCCAGCACTGGTTCACTTCATTAGGAAAACAAGCATTTGTCAATGCCAAATGTTTGCTTGCTGGTATTGGCATTGCAGGAGTTAGAGAGACATAATTGGAATGGCAGTGAAGTATTGAAATAACGCCAACCCCCACCCTGCAGAGACTGACAGGCATTGGGGGGTGCCTTTGGGTCAGCCATAACACTCACGCCATTCTACCTCACCCCACCCTGCAGACTACAGGTGTTGCAGTGTGCCTTGAGGTCTTCGACCCTTATGCTCACCCCATTCCACAAGGAAATAAGCCAAGATGGGTGCAGTATAGGAGAATGGGGTGAAGATTGGGGCCAAAGACCCAAAGGCACACCTCTGTGCCTGTCAGTGGCTGCAGGGTGGGAGTGGAATGGGGTGAGCATTATGCCCAATGACCCCAAGTCAACCCCCCCTTCCCGACGCCAGAGTCTGTACAGGGTGGGCATTACAGTTGTAAACCCCAATGCCCTGGGCATTTGTTGGTATTTTTGCTCCAAATTTTCAACATGGGCTTTTTGGGACCCCACCTCATGAAAAGTGGCAGTATCATTTCATTACTCAATCCCAAAAGGTGATTTTGCACAGATAGTGTGCACCATTCAGTGCCACAGGTACAAAGACATTTCAGGCAGGATGTGAAAAATGACAGCTATACTGTTCATGAGGAGGTGTGGAGGAATGGCAATGTTGAAAATCTGGAGTGAAAATATGAAAAAGTGGTGAAGTTACGAGTGTGCATAGAAACTGTGCAACGCACGCTTGTAACAGTCGTTTGGAATGTTTTCATCAAATTTTCAACATGGCCTTTTTGGGACCTCCCCTCATTAACAGTGGCACTGGGATTTCATTAATCTGTCCCAAAAGTTGATTTTGCACAGCGACCACACCATTCTGCACCACAGGTGCAAAAACACATTTCGGGAAGGATGCAAAAAATGACAGCTGTACTGTTCATAAGGGAGTGCGGAAAAAATAGCAATGTTGGAAATTTGGAGTGAAAATATATGAGTGTTTGCAGAAACTGTACAACGGATGCTTGTAACAGTAATTCTTTGGAGTTTTTTCACCAAATTTGCAACAAGGGCTTTTTGGGACTCCACTTCATTAACAGTGGCACTGTCATTTCATTAACTGGTCCCAAAAGACGATTCCATGCAACGACCGTGAACTCACCTTTCAGAACTGAGAAACAAAATTACAGCAAGTGCTGATGAGGTGGGGTCCCAAGAACCCCATGTTGAAAATTTGGGACGGAAACTCCAGAAATTGAGATAACCCAAGTTGAAAACCCTCCCCCCAGTGACTGCCATTATAGGGCTTACCGTCATTTCTTCAGTTCCCGGTTGGTCTTTGAAGAGTGTAGATGTGTTCCCGGTCCACAGAAGATCACTGCTCCCAATCGCTGGAGGCAAGTATGGGTGGGGGTGTATGGGGAAGGTGGGCCGTCAGGAACAATGAGGGACCATTTTCTTTTTTTTCCAGATTTAAAAAAAAAAAAACACTGATTTGACACACTGGGTGGCTCCCAGTGTGCCAGCGTACTGGGGAGATCAATGCTGAACCAGGGATTGGGCACCCCAAGGTCAACCAAGAACATAAGGACGGGGGGGCGCAAGACCAAAACCGGGAATGGGCATCCTGGTGTCAGAAACATCAAACAGGTAGTTTTCTGGCACACTGGGGTGGGCTCCCAGTGTGCCACGTTAATGGGGGAGGGGGAACACATGCTGACAGGATTGAGCACCCCAATGTCAGCAGGGGGGGATCCGTTAGCATGATCACACTTAAGTGGAAGTGCCTTTGGGCACTGTAAACTCCCAGCCTGTACGGAGCTTAGGCTATGGCCTACTCCACACGGCTGGGAGAAAAACAAGCAAAAGGAGTCAGTGGGAAGTGGAAGATGCTGGGGAGGAAAGCGCCTCCTCATACCTTCCAGAATCGCCACTCCAGCAGTACTATTTATTTATGCCCTACAGGGCTTAAGGTGTCAGCCAGGGGTGCAAGGGGCTGGAGAGGGAAGGGACTGGTGGGGTGGCGAGGGGGGGCGGAGACGTCAGCCAGGCTGATTGGGACACAAACAGCTGTTTGCTGGGTTGTGACCTGCAGATGAAATAAAAAAGCCACCACATGATTGGTGCAGCTTTTTCTTTTCAAGTGCAGACCACTTCAGGCAAAACAGCGTCCCGATCAGCCTGGCTAATGATTGGTATGATACTGTCAAGCCCCTTGCAGAGCACTCTGCATTCGACAGTGTTACACCCCTCAAAAGTCACTCATCCCAAGAAGTTAGATGCTCATGTGTGAACTTAAAAAGCAAATCAGGTTCGCATGCTGCAAGATTGACATGTGTGCAGCAGTTAAGCTGGTGCAAATCTCATCTAAAAAAGTCAGTTTCTATTTATTATACTACTGCTAGCAATTAGAGCCAATATACCATTTTCATTGATTTCCAATTAAAATTAAGCAAACTCATTAATTCTGATCCTATTGCAAGTTAATAGCTTTTGATTTTTGTCATTAAATCTCCATTAATTTGTAAAGTATTGTTTGCTTACTGCATAAAATGCCTAGGATAGCCAGCCAACATCCCCCATTCCAGATGTGCGAAGAGAGGCCTCTGTTGTGAAGCCCAACCTCTGTTTTGGGCCATGCAAATTCTCTTATGCATATGTAATGCTAAATGTGCTTCTCCATGACTAGTTTGGCTCACTTACTTTCTCTTTGTCATTCTGTATGGAGCATATACACTGTGGCCATGTTTAGCACTCTTTCTGCCGATTAGGGTCTTGGAAGCATGCACCATGCCTAACATTTTGTCACTGAAATGAGGGACATGGACACTCAAAATGAGGGACACTAACCCTCACAATTATCAGGACACATCCTGAAACATGAAGATAGTACCTCAGAACACAATAGAAAACATTTTATTTACATGTACTGATACTGGTGCCCAAGAATTAAATTCTACCATAAAGCAGGGGTGCCATTTAGGTACGGCAGAGGGTGCAGTTGCCCCCCTTCCACATCTGTGCTTAGATTGTTCTTATGGTGTGGCAATAATGGCATTAAATTTGGATTTAATCTTTTGCACAATAAGTGCCCCCCCCGGCCTGTGTATGCTCATGCTGCAGGTGCACTCCTGACTTGACTGACTATTGTGTTGTCCACTCTCCGCCTTTTATCAGTGGCACCACATGTGAGGAGTTCCAACTAAGCAAGAGCACAGGATTCATGCTATTGAGACACTCTTTCCTGCTACAGAGTAGACAGGCTGCACACTACAACTTGGAGTAGTCGTGAGCACTGAACTCAATAGCAGTGTTGTGGGGACATTTTTGTCAGTCTTGTCTGAGTCTCCATCTCACTTGGTGGCTAAAGGGGCAGAGGGTGAACTAGAAGCCAACTCAAGATTAGGCTACCTACTTACTCTACTAGGCTCTAAGCTTTCTGAAGGAAAGAACCGAGTACCTAGAGGCCAGTGGGGCACAGGACCCAAGGCAGCATGGATTCACAGCAGGAAGGTCATGTCAGACAAATCTAATCAATTTCTTTGACTGGGTGACCAAAGTAGTAGACCAGGGAGGGGCTGTGGATATGGCCTACCTAGACTTTAGCAAGGCATTTGACACAGTTCCACACAGAAGATTAACAAATTAGCCAGCCTGGGAGTGGGTCCCAGGGTGGTAGCCTGAGAAACATTGGCTGGACAACAGGATACAGAGGGTAATAGTAAACAGTCCACATCGAAGAAGGGGGGGGTTTACTAGTGGGGTACCGCAGGGTTCAGTATTGGGTCTGATCTTTTTTAATGTCTTTATAAGTGACATTGCAGAGGGCCTGGAAGGAAAAGTATGCCTCTTTGCAGACGACACAAAGATCTGCAACAGGGTTGAGACACAAGGGGGTGGAAAGGATGAGAAGGAACTTTGCAAGGTTGGAGAAATAGTCAGAATTATGGCAGCTTAGATTCAATGCAAAGTGCATAGTAATGCACCTGGTAAACAAAAACCCAGGGGAAGAGTACCCAATGGGGGGAGGTAGTAAAAATGGAAAGGGACCTGGGGGTAGTCATATCAGATGACCTAAAGATCAGCAAGCCATGTGAGAAGGCAGCAGGGATGGCTGGAGGGGATACTGGGATTTATAGGGAGAGGCATCACCAGTAGAAAACAGGAAGTTGTTATCCCTCTGTATAGACAGTTGGCGAGACCCCATCTGGAGTCCCATTTCCAGAAGGACAGACAGGATGGAGGCAGTCCAGAGGAGGGCAACTAAATTGGTGCAGGGTCTGCAACAGAAGCCATACAAAGAATACTAAGGGAGCTTAATATGTATACCCTAGAGGAAAGGGGGGCATGATAGAAACTTTTAAGTACCTCAAGGGAATCAACAAAGTCCAAGAGGGTAGCATCTTTCAGAAAAATATGTGCAAGAACAAGAGGACACAATTTGTAGATAGAGGGGGGGGACGGCTCAGGGGCAATGTGAGGAAGTATTTTTTCCACAGAGAGGGTGGACACATGGAATGGCCTTCCTGAGGAGGTTGTGGGGTCAAAAAAAGTGGGGGAATTCAAGAATGCATGGGACAGACATAAGGCAACTCTTGAGGGGGGTAAGAAGTAGGATGTTGGTTAACTAGGATCTGCAGCTTATCCAACAGGTAGGGAAATGGACAGACTATGTGGGCCAAGCAGTCCTTATCTGCTGTCAAAGTCTGTTTCTAGGTTTGGCTCGCCTCACAAAAAAAAAAAAAAAAAAAAAAAAATAGCACAGACCTCCACAGCAGCAAGCCAGGCCTAGCAACAGTGGTGACAGCAGAGTGGGTAGCCTTCATAGGCCTTGATCAGTGCTTTGTGGCAGCAGCCAAGCAAGAAGCAAGCAACACAGGTTGGGTGAGTTCGGTTGGCGAGTTGACTTGGTCGCAGACTACATTGGGGACCTGGGATGATTGGTTCTAGCATCCAGCTTCTAGCAGAAGGACAGAGAAGGAGCGGACTAGAAACTGGGCTGGTGGCACACTGGGCCAGGCTGCAGGTTCTGGCCAGATGACCGGGTAAGCAAAAGTAATTTTTTTTTTTTTTTTTTTTTTTTACCACACAGGGGGATTGGAGGAGGAGGAAGGACTGAAATATTGATGTGTTTCACATTTCTGCACCTTTGGGCACATTCATGATCTATATGGAATGGAGTCAGGGAGAGAAATCTGGACTTTTTTTGAAGGGGGCAGAACTTCAACCAGGAAAAAAATTTCTTAGTAACTGGGTGGGTTTAAGCCCAAATCGGATGCACTGCTCTGGGGTATATGCAGATGAATCTTACACATTTATTTTTCCCGATTTGCATTCACGTTTCAGTCAAAAAAATAAGTTTTATCTTTTAGAAATGTTCCAGACATTCTAGAGCTTGCTACCTAGGGGCCAGCTAGCAACTGGCCTCCTCTGGTTGTTGGCTCCTCCTGATGAAATCTGAAATGGCACTCCTGCCATGAAGTCTAAATTTACAGGACATCGCTCTGTGTGAGCAGCATGTTTTCCATGAGGGATGGATGAGGAGCAGAGTAGTTTTCAGGGGAAAAATGAGGGCTGACCCTTGGATTCAGGAACAGCTGAATGATATGGTATTCAGACTACTGGAGCCCTACTATAGTCAGGCTCCACATCCTCAAGCTCAGCACATTATGACAGAGCAAGGGAGACTGCAGGGGCATGCAGCATTTAAATGAATGGGGGTATTTGTTTTACTACTATTTGATACTGTTATACATTATTAATGGAGAATTGGAGATTAATGAAGGCCACTGCTAGACTATCAAGGGGCCTGTTAGTATAACAGTGGCCTTCATTATTCTCCAACTCACCATGATAATGTAAACAATAGTAATAAACAAGCATTTGTCAAAGCTGAATGTTGTCTAGCTGGCATTGGCAGTGCAGGAGTTAGAGATGCATAACAGGAATAGCAGTGAAGCAGTGAACGGCTGCCAACCCCACCCCCACCCTGCAGAGATGAACAGGCACTGGAGTGTGCCTTTGGGTTGTCTGCCATAATGTTCATGCCATTTCACCTCACCCTACCCTGCAGACACCGACAAGTATTGCAGTGTGCCTTGGGGTCTTTGGGCTTTACGCTCACCCCATTCCATAAAGAAATATGCTGAGATGGGTGCAGTATAGGAGAATGGGGTGAGCTGTGGGGCCAAAGAGTCCAAGGCACACCTTGATGCCTGACAGTGGCTACAGGGTGGGGGTGGAATGGCATGATCATTATAGCAGACAATCCCAATTCACACCCCTGACGTCTGTCAGTCTTTACAGGGTGGGGCGTTATGGTTGGAAACCCTAACGCCCCAGGTATGTGTTGGTATTTTTGCTCCAAGTGTTCAACATGGGCTTTTGTGACCCCACCTCAAACAGTGGCAGTATCAGTTCATTAGCCAAAAAGTGATTTTGCACAGCGACTGCCATTTGGCGCCACAGGTGCGAAAACGCATTTCGGGCAGGATGTATAACATGACAGCTGTACTGTTCATGAGGTGGTGTAAAAAATGGTAATGTTGAAAACAGAGTGAAAATATGAAAGTCACGAACGTGCGTAGAAACTGCACAATGCATGCCTGTAACGCAATTGTTTTGGGGATTTATTAACCAAATTTTAAACAGGCATTTTGGGACCTCCGCTCATAAACAGTGTCACGGTGATTTTGTTAATCTGTCCCTAACACGGATTTCCCACAAGAACCATGCCATTGTGTGTCACGTGCGAAAAAAACACTTTCGGGTAGGCTGTGAAAAAAATGACAGCTGTACTCTTAAGGATGTATGAAAAAATAGCAATGTTGAAAATCTGGAGTGAAAATATTAGAAATTGCTGAAGTTACGAGCGTGCATGGGAACTGCGCAATGCACGCTTGTAATAGTAATTTTTTGCAATTTTTTCACCAAATTTGCAACAGGCATTTTGGGGCACCACCTCATGAACAGTGGCACTGTTTCGTTAATCTGTCCCAAAAGATGATTCCGCACAGTGACCACAAAATGACCTTTCAAGACTTAACAAAATGACAGTGATCATGAGGTGGGGTCCCAAGAACCCCATGTTGAAAATTTAGAGCCAAGCGCCAAAAAAAAAAAAAAAATGGCAGAGATATCCACCCAAGTTGAAATCCCCTCCCCCCATTGATACCATTATATAACTTATCTTGATATTTTTCAGTTTGCGGTCGGCTTTTAAAGAGTTCAGACGTCTCCTGCTCCAAAGATCGCTGCGCCGGATTTCTAGAGGTAAGTATAGGGAGAGGGGGTAAAGAGAGCAGAGGTGCGCAGAGGGTGGGTGCAAGTTGGGGGGAGGAGGGGTTGTCCTGATGAAGAGGGACAGTTTTCTTGTTTACAGGGACAAATTAAAAAAAAGAAAACAATCAGGGGAAGTTTTTTTCCCCAGGTTTGACAAGAACATACATTTAGGCACACTGGGGTGTGCTCCCAGTGTGCCACCTGGGTTTTTTTTTTCCCCCCGGGTGGGACTGAAGCAGACAGGGACTGGGCACCCCCATAGGCAAATTAAACTGGGGGGACATTATGCAGATGGGGATTGGGCATCCTTGTCCACAAACAAATTGAACTGGGGAAGGGACATACCAACAGGGGGATTGGGCATCCCAGAAGTCAGCTTTCTGGGGATTGTGAAAGGTGGCCTGCAGGAGCCGCTGCCATGTTTATTGCAATGTTTCACTAGGCAAGGCACATAGTGGAGGTGTGTCATCTGTGCTGCTGCATGACGTGCTCATCTGATTGTAGTGGCACATTTGCTTTAAGTTGGTGGCACTTTGCATAATACTTGTGTCACCGCTAGCATGCTGGCTAATTGGAGAATGAGGGATGCACCTACTAAAGCGTGCCCTGCATTCGACAACACTGACACCTCTGCATTTCTCCTACTACCACAAAATGTTTCTTGCGAAAGACAAAAAAAAAAAAAACTCAATTCATTTCAAGGGGGTACACCCCAGCACTCTGACCCATGGACATAACTCCTGCCTCTGGCTCCCTAGTACTCATGTAAGAGACTAGACACATCTATACTTGGCGGGTTGGCTGTAGCAGCATGGCCGCACCTGCTACAGTGTACATGCATTTTTTTTGGGAGGGAGGAGACTGGCCATGTGGGTGGGTGTTGAGTTATTGTTACTTTTGTATTTGCCCCTTCATGTCCGTTTGTGAGGAAGCATTCAAAATGGAGAAAAATAGGAGTACAGGCCAGACAGAAGTAATTAAGTAGTTTTGTGGCAAGTGTTTGTATTGAAGGTGGGGAAAAAAAAATCACAACTGTTTCCACTGGTATGGGTGCTACAGTTGAGCTGTGCAGCTGAAATTTGGGGGGACAGGAAAACTAAAAAGTGTAACAGTGGCTATAAGCATGCTGCATGCATGCAGATGCATTCAGATTTATACTGAAGTACAAGCGAGCCATGTGTGTGGGGGCAGTATGGCTTAGTGATTAAAGGCACTGAACTACAAAACAGGAGACTTGGAGACCTGAAGACCTGGGTTTGAATCTCAACCTCCACATGTACATGGTGCGATTCTGAGCAGGTCACCAAACCTATGTGTGCAGTTATCAGTGACCACTTGCTTTTGCATGCTTGCCACATGCATACAGTCTGTTCCAATTTAACAAAAGCATGATTAACACTCTTGCTTGCTGCACGCATGCCACATGCATGCAGTCGATTCCAATTTAACATTTAAATCATGCTTGTAGCATGCACATCACATGGGTAGTTTTATGTGTGCAGCATGAAAACATTTCATGTAATTATTTCAGTAAGGGAAGCCCCTAGTTCCAGGTGCAACCACCCTGCTTGCAGGTAGGGCTTACTAGTTTAGCCTCCTAGTGCCTGGTCCTGCCAGCCCTGGATCCATGGTGCCCAGAGATGCTCCTGCCAGCCTCATCTAAGCCCGCTTGCTTGCCCTGAAGTGTGGGGAAGCTGTGTAAATAACTGATCTGCTTCTGCCACCTTGTGGCACAGTGCATTTCACACTAAGGAAGCCACATAGCTCCCACTATTTTCCCTGTCAGGCAAAGGACATGTCTTTAATGTGTTCAGACTCCTGGGATCCTGAAACATGTAGGGGCTTACACACCTAGTGGGAAACTAGTGCACTATGTAAATAACTAAACAGTAAATGTGTACAGTTGCTTTTAAATGTCTAGATTGCTTTGTGTAGGTTTTCTGAACTCCAACTTAGGGACTTAGTGCTACGGCACTAGTGACAGGCAGACCAGGATTCTGTCAGTGCCCATTCCACAACTGCAACACAATACTCATAAGCAGCTAATGGATTGATCAAATGGTATTTGCTGAAACTGCGTAGTTAGCCTGCTTCAAAGTATTAAACTTGCAACTTAGTGTGAACTGTTTACATGGATGCCATCTTTGAGACTCCTGACCCTGTGCTACCCAATCAGTGATCGAGGAGCTCCAAGGATTGTAGTTATGACTCCTGGATAGGGGGTGTGAACATTCTTGACACCTTTACTGACAACCAATAAGTTAAGAAACCCCAATGCATATTAATTTCTGTGATGGACTGCTTAACTGTTCAATGTAGAGTGGCATTTTCCCCTGAGGTGGTTGTGGAGAAGGCTGCTCATGGCAGAAGCCATGGAAAGACAGGAGCTGTTAAGAGAGACATTTTGGGAAGTCAGCCCACGGTTTCCCCAGTGACAGTAGCGAGACTTGCGGTTTACAGTTGAAAGAAAATCATCCTGAGAATAGCCCCTACTCAGTACAGGGGCTAGGATAGAGTATCCAGAGCTTGGAGTGTGTTCCACTGACAAACCGGCATTAAGAGAAACATACTGGATTTCCACTGCCTGGGGAGCCAGAAAGTGTTAGATTGCCACCAAAAAGTGTGGAATCCTGTGGAGAGACCGTTTAACCTGCATAGTGATTTTGTACCATTTACCAGCACGTGCATTAAGTCTGCCACAAAGTTGTGTTTCCTACCTGCAGAAAGTGAGAGACTGTTTGAATTCCAGTTGAGGAAGAACCTGTTAATCAGGACAGTCTGGAGAGTCAGCCCAGTATTGTCACTGTTGGGTAGTACCAAACATTCGCCCCCTGAGAAATAGAAGCCTTGATATGTGGGGTATGTGTGTGGCACCAGTCCCAGAGACTGGCCTAATCCAGCATTCACAGAGGCAGCTTGAAGGTGACAAGCTGCAAGAGTTTGCAACCACCTGAAGGTGGCAAGCTGCCAGACTTCAGTGTCTGGCACTACAACCGCCAGTGTTGCCATTTAAGGATCCAGCTCGGAGACCAGCTGCAGCTGCTGACCCTGTTCATACCCTGTATGTTGAACTTCAAACTGTGTGTAAATACAGGGCCTGCCCTGAGCTGGGAATCTATTATAGTTGCTACAGTGTTTTATTTTCATCTATAATATTAAGTGCACCAACACTGGCCAACCTGTGGCAATGTGCAGGCATGCAACTGCTCAGATTGGGTACCAAGGTAGACTCTTTAGGGACACTGGTACCAGTGTGGAGGGCTATTTGCACGGTGTTGCTGTGGGGGTTGGTACAGTTGCTGTTATGGTTTACAGAGTTCCAGTTTACCAATCATCAATTTTGTTTTTGCATCTCCTATTCCCCCTTCCCCAGTAATAAATCTGTTACTGCTTGAAACTCTGTGAGCACATTAGCAATAGCTATTAACTGCATGCCAAGTATTAAGTGGGTTTATGGTATGCTGTGTGTGGGGTGACTGGAAGGAGAGGTGGGTAGGTACAGCATCCCAGGAGGTTGTACCTTAAACAACTGGCCCACTATACCCTAGTCTGGGAGGAGGCACCATGCTATTTATTTGGGAAAGAACCCCCTTTCACCACAGAGCAGAGCCCAGGTCCCTCAACCTGGTTGGACCTCAACATGCGGGAGTAGTAGCCTGCTGCTACACAGTAGTGTTACACAGGGATGGTTTGTTCTAGTTCTGAGTGACCATATGGAACTTCCTCTTGCAAACAAACTTGTTCAGATTGTGCAGGTTTAGTATGAGGCATCAAAGTTCAGTCCGCTTTGACACCAGAAAGTACAGCTACATAATCCAGAGACCAGGGTGTCCAGGACCAACTCTGCAACAAAATCACTTCAGATGCTTAATTTTATTCTGCAGTGCAGGCAGTTTGTCTGCAGGTACCCTAGATTGCTTTGAAGCCCGAAGGTCGGTAGAGTGGAAAAGACTTGAACTAGAGTCAGACCAGAGCCCACCACTTCTAGCACCCACTTGTCCAATGTAATAGTGGATCACTGTGAAAATAAGTGAAGGAGCCAACCCCTGACCAGGAGCTGTGAGACCCCAAACCAAAGGTGGAGGGGAAGGGCACCCCTAAATCAGTCAGTTGCCAGCTTTGGAGGGAGTTCCAGTCAGCTGGGTGCCAAATGCATCATCAGCCTTGCTTTTCTTGGCCCGACTACCCAGCTTGGCCTGGGGTTCTACTGCTGGAGATGCCTCTGCTGAGGTGGCTGCTGTTGGGACTGGTAGCTAGAGCCATAAAAACGAGTCCCATTTCTTTGCCTTGGCTAGCTTGAAAGCCCAATATGACAGTCATAGAATCTAGTGAGACATTTGACTTTTCAGTATTTGTGAGATGGTCCTCCACCCCAGGTTGAAGAGGCCAGTGCCTTAAAAGGACTTCTGCAACTTATGCTGTGCCTCTATGGTAAATGTCAAGAGATGCTACCAGATCTATTATGCATGGAAACAGACAGCCATGGCATAATCACTTAAGTCTTCCAAGGCTGTTTGGAGCTGGTACTTGGCATACCACTGACATCCTGAGGGCCCTGTCCTCTATCCAATTAGAGGCCAGAAGCAGAGGATAAAACTGATGAGTTTAAAGAAGGTTTGACTATGGGCCATTAGTAAAGCATAGCCAACTACTGCAGAAGGCCCAGGGTTGCCGCTGTGTAAACCTTCTTGGCCACGAAGTCCCATCTCAGACTTCTTGTGCAGCAGCTTATCCATGTCTCCATTGGCATTTTATCTTACAAAAGGCTGAGCCAGACACATACCCCTCGGCCATGAGGTGCTTGGAGAAACCAGAGATGCTCTAGCCATGTACCATGTACTTACGAAATAGTTGGGTGGGAGGAGACAGTAAGTGTGCTGCCACAGACTACGTACTGGCCCAGAAATGGTCTCTGCCATCAAAACTTCCACCTCTTGGGAGTCATCCCATTCCGAATGTCCAAAAGAATAAGATTCCTTTTCTGGACCAGTTAAAATGCAGCACTCTAGGTCTTTGACGTGTGCTACAGGAGAGTGGCTAACAAAGTTGACTCACTTCCAGAGGATCAACCGGATGAGTAGAGATAGTCCGACCTCAACAAAAGGAAGCCATCAAAGACTTCCTCCTCAGAGTTTTCTTTGAATACCAGCTGAAGCAGTTTTTTTATGGGTGTCGACAACCCTCGTATCTTGGGTGATCGCTGACAGGCACACGGCCAACCAAAGCCCCAGTTTCAACTCCTATGAGGGTGCTCCCTCCCAGCTGTGGTAGAATGGGGCTCCATGACAGTCTGGCAGAAGGGGCTGCTGCCCCAAGAGGGAACCACTAGGGTAAAAACCATGGGCTTACTCCAACGTGGGCAGCTGGTAACTGCCCACTGCAACACAGGAGATCCTCATACATCTCATAAGTAGAAAGCCACTTGTCTTAGGACAGTGTCAACCTGGAAGAGAATGAAAGTGAAACCACCAATGGCGCCTTTACCTACTGTATATCCCTACTGCACCTCTCAAGGTCAATGGGGTTTCATGGGTGACACCAAGTACACTACATGCTTATGCACCATCACTACAACTGCCTCATGGGAGGGACCATCAATAGAAGTGGCAGAGGTCAGCTCAAATAGGGCACCATTGTAGCCCCTCTGACTGAAAAGGGGCCTGGTAGAATCGGGGTCTTCCAGATCAGAATCCTTAAGCTCCATGTTGACTGGCTTGAGAAAAATCTTCACCAGCTGCTCGACTGGAGTCAAGGATGAGTGCGTTAGTAGGGGCTCCATAGAAGCATCAACATTCCCTTCGACTGCTGGAAGGGAAACCAAAGTTGGCCAGTTAAAGGAATCTAGAGATAGCGAAGATGGGGACTGTTGCCTCTCCCACAATAGACAATAGCACTTAAGATTTCTTGTGCTAAGGAGGGCTTTCCCCTGATGTTCTGGAGTGACAAGTACACATCTTGGGACTCTGAAATCCCCAAATGGAGTACCCATGGCCAGGCCATTGGGATCAAGGCCACGGCAGACAAGGAGCCTGCCGCGGCCTCCTCCTCCATGGCTGCAAGCTGAGACATGGACCTAGCAGCCTCCAGGGCCTGTCAACTTTTGTAAGGTCTACCATGGAGAATGTGCATCTTCTGTTCTAGGGAAGAAAGATGCATAGTCTAGCAGCACGAGCACCCACCTACATTGTGGTTAGAAGACCCAGGCAGTAGAGGCACGTGTCATGTGAACTCATGGCAGACCGCTTTTGCCCACACCACATCATCTCTTGAGCCTGGACTTTGTAGTCCATCATAATCGCCTTCAACACAGCAATAACGGGAAAGAAAAAGAGGCAAGTGTAAAGTCAAAGAAAAGTGAAAATTTCACTCTAGAATAGTCTATGAAAACAGACACATGCTACAGGAGCTGCTAAGGAGGAGACCTAACCCTTCCAGTTGAATAAATTCTGATGTCAGATGGGGAAAGCCATGGAACAACATGTGTGGTGGGAGGGGCCAAGCTGGAAGACATCTAGTGATTGAGCTGTGACCAGCAGATTTGCCCAAGTGTGGATAGTGAACTGAATCCTAATTGATAAGCCAGTGGCTCCAGTCCTGATGTAACAAATTTACTACAGGCTGAAGAGCTAAGTCAATAAATCTATACAAAACAGAGTACGAGGGAAGGTCAGGCAAGATGCCAACAGTTTAGGATTAAAAAAGGGATCTTGCCCTTGGATAACCCAAAGATGGCAATTTACAGTATTCTGAAATGAGGCACCACAGCAGCACAGATGAAGTAGCGAGGTGGCCATGAAATGTTGGCTTTTCTTGCAATAGCCAATATAGAGGACTATGAATGGTCAACAGATAACCGCACTGTATTTCCTTAGAAAGGTTGTTGTGACAACAAGTAGACCTCAACAGCGAAGCTTGAGAGGTCTGCACTTGTCATGACAACCTTCAGAAGTGAGCTCTGTGCTGTTAAATGTTGCCCATCAATTGTCTTTTACAGTGTATGGGCAGCTCTGCACAGCAACAGAGTTTAGAAAAGATCAGGGAAGCCATCCCAGATTGCTCACTTTTCTGTCGGATGACAGATGAAACAAAAAAAAAATGAGCAATCGGCATGGCTGTCAGGGACAGTTTAGTGCGCAATGGCATTCTAAGTTGTTGTACCACCATACTGACATACTCAAGATGGTACAACAGCAGCTCAACATCACTGAGATGGTACAAAGCCAGGAATTCACTGGATTCCAGTTTTACATCGTGCTCTCCTATACACTATAAAATAAACTTACTGAGAAAGTTGAGCGTTCTGCTTTTCTTCGATTGGGCTGTAAGCCATTCCAGTCCTCAGGTATTTGCCCTGCCTACCACCAATTGTGGCCAGCCATTTTATTTTTATTTAAGCGTTTCACCAGGAAGGCATGCTAAGCAAAAATAGCTCATTTCCAGATGCTTCCGGGAGAGGAGATTGGGAGTAGTACAGTACATAGTCACAAGAATACAATTGAGATTAAGTGAAAATTGCACTGTACAATACCAATGTAACTCCTTAGCGGTGCTATTCTAAGGGTTACCACCCCGCCTGCTTGACTAGCAGCAGGTTAAGGGGCCTAGGCTCGGTAACGGGTGCCTCCACCCAAAGGTCAGGGTTTTTAGTGGTCGCACTAGCTTGGTCACAGCCCTCTGGGACACTAACCCCCCTCGATTTGGGGAGAAAATCTATCTGCTCAGCATCATGTTAGGTTTATACTTCTGGCCAGTGGTGCCCAAGTAACTCCGGACCCAGGAAGCAATAACTGAAATGTCCAAACCAGGAATGGGATTCTAGAGTGAGGCTTTTATTCACATCAACACAGGAACAACAAAGCAAGATGGACCCCCACAGGGCTACACTCACTGGCAATGCAGATTTACAGAGGTCAGAGCACATCATCTTTACTACATGAAAACCCTCAGGTTCTGAACACATCTGGGCTCACACGGCCCCTCTGGTACTCTTCTCTGCAATTCCTTGACATGGCTCTCTAGCCAGTCCTCGGACACTTTTCCATATGGCATGGAGTTTGACGGTGGCTCCCTAAACCACCCATGAGCATTTTCTAGCTCTAAAGGGAAACAACATCCTTAATCCCACGTCTGGGTACTTGCTGTAGACACTGGCCAAGTGCCTGGGAGAAAGCTATAGATGCCCAAACTGAAACCGTAGAGGTAAACCTGATTACTCTAGATGGGGATCTCCCACCTCTTGTTCCCAAATCTATACCCAGCCATTCCTTTGGAACACCACCTTTCTTCGAGCTACTGGTTGTAGATGCTATCTCGAAATGTATGACACATTTAACATTCTACACTATTTAGGTGGTGTCCTGACTCAGAAAGTTCTGTTAGTGGATATGTCCATTCCTTAGACCCCCACTGTTTCAGATGCTTCCAAGCCATACACAAATTTAAAAGCAATGTACTTGGCTAGTCTTCTCACCCCACAGTAGGCAGATACTTTTACACAACTCTGTTTTGGTGAACATAAGCTCTATTTCAAAACAGACTCACCATGATATGCAGGTGCCCCATGGCTTCTTTTCAAAGGAAACAAATTCTCTGGTACCCTCTGTACCACTTCTTTCAGGCAGCTTTCCCTATCCAAGTAGGGCCAGGGGATTGCCCCTGAAATGCTGGATTTCACCCCCATCCCTCCAGGGATGGGGCACTGGAACAACTCGGGGAGCAGTCTCTACCACTTTTTTCAGTCTCTTCTTGTTCCTCTCTAGGGTGAGAGCACACAACCCACTTTCTGATGTAGCTCTAAAGCAGAGATAGGCTCGGAGGGGCTGCCAACTACAGCACACCTCATCCTCTCTCAAGACTCTCCTTAACACGGACTTGAATTCCCCAACGTTCTTACACTTACTCCAGCAGCCAAAATTCCAATGCGTCTTATGCTGCTGCAAGAATTCTATGGTGATGTCATCCCTCCAGCTCAGCGGAGACTGAGGACAGTGTGAAACCCATTTAACTGGTGTCTCTCAAGCTGCCTTTCCCTGCCTGCCACTAGTTCTAAGTGGGATTCTAGTAACCCCAGGTAACAAGGGGGGTTACACAGACAAGAAAACATCAATATACAACAAATCTGCACATTTATTTACAATCTTATGTACAAGGATAGTAAGTATTTGGTAACTGGTATACTATATCACTATTCTGTATTACTATCCCCAACTAAAATTCTGCACTCCACTACTTTGGTGTAAGTCCTTCACATATACTGCCACTGCTCTCCACTTCACTCTTCCTGTCTTTCCTAAATGAGGCACGGCCAGGTACAGTGACGCCCCTGCTGGAATTGTGTATTACTGAGGTTTTGGTAATTGGCACGGTCTAGATCATCCCTGTTTACTAAAGCTTGCAACTCCTTCATTTGCTGGCCAGGCTACTGGCATTGTACAAACTGCCTTCCATTTCATCATCTAATTTCCCTCCAATTCCACCAATGTCCCCCATTTCCCCTGTTAATTCACCATTTTGTTCTGTGTACCACTTTGAGATGGGGGATTTGCCAGTCCACCCTGCTTTGTGTCAGTGTGGTATGCCCCATCACTGCCTCCCTCACCTAGTTTAAATACTATTGATTGGTATCCATCATCTACAGATGGTGCTACACTGGTGCACATCAGGGCATATGCCCCAGTCAAATTCTGTGATCCAGTTTGTGCCCCAGTGCTAAGAGTCCCTGATACAGTGATGCATATTGCAGCTTAAATCTTGCTTGCTGCAAGCTGCACCCAGATCCCAAATCATTCATGCCCCAAATCCAGACTGAGTGCCCCACTGCCCACCACCACCCATGCACCAACCACAGACTCCCATTCTGTGGGCTGTGCGAACTTAAATTCGGCAGTACAGACCCAGGGCCTG
Organism: Neoceratodus forsteri; assembly: GCA_016271365.2. Taxonomy (NCBI): domain Eukaryota; kingdom Metazoa; phylum Chordata; order Ceratodontiformes; family Ceratodontidae; genus Neoceratodus; species Neoceratodus forsteri. Next base: position 1,425,726,058 of record CM057453.1, on the reverse strand, counting down.
TTAGTTTGTGATTGGAGTCTGACTTCTGCAGCTGTAACACAGAAGTGCACTGTGCATCATCAGCACACCAAAACAGCTAATCGGCTGTGCTGCCACTCAAGACAACTCCAGCTGCATTTTGCCACCTCTGACCCAACAGCCAGTTAGTCTGGCAGTCAGACCCCTAAGGTCCGTGCTGCAGCCTACACAATCCCTTCCCACCCTCCCGGTGTTCTTGGACATACCACAGTAGCTGTCTGCTGAGCAAGCAGAGTTAGCATGGGTCCGGTATTGAAGTCACCATAGGATCACACTCTGGTGCCACCGACTAGTCCGAGGACTGCCATAGTAAATTAAAAAAATTAGACTGCCTTGACTGACAATTGGGAGTCACTGGCTGTCCACACCTGCCAAAACTGGAAATGTATTGGCATTGCTTGCAGGCTGCAACATAGAAGACCTCCCCAACTCAGCAGTATAGCCAGCCTTTAAAGAGCTGTACTGGCTCTTGTGTGCTTTTTTTACAAAAGACTAGAGCATGGTCTGGTCAGTAACAGGAGAGAGCAGCAGCTAGCCACCTTGCCCAGCCAGTAGCTGCAGCATAGAGACCAGCTCCTCAAGTAAAATCCAGCCAGCAGCAACAGCCAAGAGAGAAGCTGCCTGCAGAACCTGAGAGAGAGTCCTGACTGCTTGTACCTTTATGCTGGGGTAAGTGGCTGGGTTTATTTGAAAATGTCTCAGTAATGTGGGGGAGGAACTCAAGGGAGAGAATGCATGTCCCTCCATCTCCTGACCCTGCCACTGCAGGGTGGGCAATCCACTGGGAACCAGTTTGGGAAGTGCATAACTGCTGCAAAGGGGCAGGATGACCCGGCTTCTTCCGACTCTGCGAGGATATAACTCCTGCTGACTAGGGTGGGGAGGGGAGATGGCCCTGCTTCTAGCTCAGCGGGGTGGCTTGGCCCAGCTTCTTCAGGCTCGGGGTGGACCTAATACTAGAAGTAGGGCCACCCCCCACATGCCAGGAGAAGCAGGACCATCCCCCCCCCCCACTCCCAAGCCAGGAGAACCAGGGCCATCCCCTGTAAAAAAATAAAATGGGAATGGCGTTTATATAACATTCATCATTTGTTCAAATACCCCAAGAGGCAGGAGCAAATAAATATGCATGCAAGCTTCCATTCTGGTTTCTATAGGTACCCTGGCTGCCAACTTTAGTGCCCATCCAGTGCCCTGGTAACCAACTGAAGCTGGAGCTGCCACTGCCATCATCTGCCCACATACATGGCTCCTTTCAGTGTTGGGATACTATTCATTTTTTGTGAATAACCTCTTATTCCAGAAAGATCCCCATTCACCCAGGAAAGTGAAGTACTCCTCATACCAGCACTTTAGACATGTGTTAAAAAGAGGGATCTTAAACAGTCTGCTGTTACACTCACTTGGCACTGGTAGGTCCTTGTAAAAGGTTACAGTTTCTGCAACTTCCTTTAGTTTGCTATCTAACAAACAAACTGGCCTTGATCCTGTGCTACAGCTTGTCTGATCATTGGTCCATAGGTGCACAACAACATCTAGCCTCCCCATGCCCCCAGGTATGTGCCCTTTCCCTGAAAATGATCATATCCACTGCCTGTACAGGGCAGCAATGCACAATTTTCTCTCACCCCTGCCAGGCATTTGGCACAAACCACTTATGCCATCCCTTCAACTACTGAGTCCCCAATAACCACTACACTTCTACCTTTTAGAAACCCCCTTTTCCCATGGCCCAACCATGCTAGCTGATGGCATTACTCAGTGGTGCCAGTTACGGAATACTCCCATTGCGGAAAAGCAGCAGGATCTATGTCAACGAAGGCTGAAAGTAGTTCCTGGTTTCCATAAAGGAATTTTACCCCACCATTTCCAAACCAGACCTCTGCCTATACCCACACACGCAGTACTTCCTCCAATCACCTTTTGCAGATCCTAGGAGTCCACTGCAGGAGTGGAATGGGAGGTGCCTCTAACCTCCAATCAAATCTCAGTTGGCATATTTCAGCCCTAACAGAAGACTGTTCTCAAGCCATAGGCCCCGATATCCTGCAATTCAGGCAGTAGTTCATTTAAGGAAACAGCCACACTACAACCCCTACAGCTGACCAGGTCTCCCCCCCCCAAAGTAGCCCCCTTGTGTAGAAGCGTTATGGTCACAAACCATACTAACATGAAAAAGATAGCTACATCAAACATCTGTGCTGAGACTACGAAAGGCACAGATTTGTGAAAATTAGTTTCCAGGTGCATTTTTTTTTGGGGGGGGGATTCATATGGACCCATTTTAATGGCTGGAAATTCTGGCTAGAACATCAATACAAAAACTCTACAGTTTAATAAAAGGTATTACCACAAATCAATCTGTATTAGATTTTCCTGAGACTTCCAGAATGAAGAAATTAATATTCTCCAGGACAGCCACCAGAGATGGGCAGAAGAGACCTCAGAGTAACATCTCATCTGAAGGATAGTGTGTCAGCAGAGCAACACTTTGCTAGTGCTGCACTAAGTGTCCTTAGAGTATTAGTCCAAGCTCCTGGTGTGGGACTAAAACCCACGAGCTTCTGGTCCCCAGAGGCAAGAGTGCAGCCTAGTATGCCACTGATATTGCTGACAAACATTACTGCACGGTAATGTATATCTGAACCTACAACTAAGTGAATGTGTGGTACTAGTTTTAATTTAGTTTGGAGTGGTCATTAGCCCAAAGTAGCTACTGTACAAAGAGCAGCAGATGCCTTCAGGATAACTTTACCAAAACATAATATTTAGATACTATCCAACTTGCATTTCACATTAGTTCTGTACGCCTCCTTCTCCCCATTATTACTAGCGTAATTTGCATGAAAACAGGATCTTTGCTCCTAAAAAAATTCATCTATTCCTGTTGCTGTCTCCCTACCGGAGATCATAATGCACTGCTTATGACATCAGTTGCTCCCATGGCAACTGACTGACATCACAACAGAGGATATGACTTGAAATAGGGAGTCAGCTATAGAGGCAGATGAACCCTGAGGAACATATATTCTTGTAAATGTTCTTCATAATAAAATCTGAGGAGGAGGAATCTTTAGAGTGTGTGTGTGTGTGTGTGTGTGTGTGTGTGTGTGTGTGTGTGTGTGTGTGTGTGTGTGTGTGTGTGTGTGTGTGTGTGTGTGTGTGTGTGTGTGTGTGTGTGTGTGTGTGATTATACAGTCTCCTCTCCGGAAGCTAGTTTTTAATTTTTTTTTTTTTTTTTTTTTTTAACATCTCAGCAGCTCTTTAAACCGTCACATTTTAACCCCAGCAAACTAGTAGTACAGCCTAAAGGTTAGAATAACGAATTGCGAATAAGCATGGTAGATCCAGCAGACTGGAGTTTGATTCCCACAACCTCCACTTGTATACTGTGTGACTGAGCAAGTCATTTAATTTCCCCAGTGTTCTCGGGTCACTCCTGAAAACAAGCACTTGTACCTAGTGGGCCGCACCTAGTTACCAAAGAACACCACAAAAAAAAAAAAAAAAAAAAAAAAAACAAAAAAAAAAAAAAAAAAA